>OY292530.1:3616940-3740204 GCA_958496365.1 Subacronicta megacephala | reverse complement strand
GGTATGTACTCATTATTTTTATGTATGTATATACAACGTAAATTTTTGTTTACCCCAAACACAACAACAAAATTAAGAAAAAAATATCAATTAAGAAAATTTATTGAAACTCAAGTGGTGACGAGCTCAAAAGTTTGTCCTAACCAAACCAACCAAATTTACATAAATTGTGCGAGTGGGTACGAAGAGCGGGCGGCGCAGGCGAGTAATTGACTGATTTGATGATTTTTTGTATTTACGGCGTATCGGTAGTTGGCGCTATTGTCGACATTATTCGTGAAGCAAGGGTAACCGCAGGAATCAGTATTATTTTTAATAGCCATCTATCAACTCTATTGTGAAACGCCGCTGCAATTTGTTTTATTTGTTACCACTAGATGGCGGATGTATGAAATATGGTTGAATGGATTTTTTTTATGGTATAACTCGGCAAATGAGCAGGCGAGCAACTTGATGGTAAGTAGTCATCGCCGCCCATGGACATCTGCAAAACCAAAGGAGTTGCAGATGCGTTGCCGAGCCTATTTAAGAAAACTGGAGGGGAAGGAGAAAAGGAGAAGGAAGGGGACTGAGGGCCAAATTGGGCCTCCGGTGCACTACACTCACCGTACGAAACGCAACAGTATGCATACTTCTACTTGACGTCGATATTCTGTGGGAGGGTAGTACTTCCCCGGTCGTGCAACCCATTCATGCTGGCATTTAGACATGTCAGCAGGCACTACTTCTACTAAATGATGGATGAAAGTGAAGGATGGATCACAGTATGGATCTTTTCCGTGGTCCGTAAAGTTTTTATTGCAATAATCCTACAAATAATTGCTGAATGTTCGGTACAGAAGCGCAAGCGATGTGGTCCCGTCACGCTGGCTTGCGGCGGCTGCTGAAGCGGCTGCGGCTGTGCCGGTCTGTGGGCTACGTCACGCTGGCGGACATCGGCGTGCCCGACCTGGGCTGTGCCCGCCCGCCCGCCACCGTGCAGCTACGTAAGAGATCATGCTTACGTCATCATCTAGCCGTGTTCGCCAACTACAACAACATATCACACATATATTCCCCGAAGGCTTTGGTAGAAGTGTACTAATCTACCCATGTACCCATGTGTTAGGGGGTGAGCGTATTACCATTAACCGGGCACAAATCCAAAACTCCCGAACTGCTAAAACTTTGCTTGACCTGGTAATCAAGCCCAGTACCTCAAGCTGTGTCCGATATGAATTGCAATGCCTCCTCTTTATTTTATATTTACATAACTTCTTGGATTCTTCGTATCTTTGAACAAACAGTTATTGGATGGATCCTTTGTTTTTCTTGTCTTCAAAGCTGTTACTATTTACAGTATATATGAAATTTTTTATACAGTGCCACAACGAAAGAAGAAAGAAATTTGCGGCATGGCAAAACCTATCAGTGAGGTTTCCTTATCATCGACGGATTCCACCGAAAAATACACAGAGGAGTACTCTAAAGCGTTGACGAGGTTACAATCGCCTATTGAGTCGCACTTCGCAGTCACGCCGACTATAGAGAGCAAGAACAGTTCGCCGGCCAACGGGTTCACGAACGCTGAATGCGGGCAGTTGCTATGCGACGAATTAGACAATATGTCACTAGAAAATGTCACTAAACACGCACACAGCAAAGAGTCTATCGCCTGTAGTGACGACTTAGTCCCAATACATTCCTCTTCAACCAGCATTGAAGACCTCAAAAGTGATAACAAAAAACATTCCAAACAAAACTCTAGTAAAGAATCCATCGCGTTATCTGACGATCTCGTTCCGATCCATTCCTCGTCAGTAAGTAGTGAGAATTTGAGCAAGAAGTGCGAGAAGTCGGCGAACCAGTTGGACGATTTGTTGAGTCCGGCGGAAGAGTCGATATCGATGTTCACGCAGTTGAGCGATAAGTTGACTGAGATGTCGGGAGCGGAGGGTGACAGCGGCGTCGACACTGCGCACTACGTGTCTGATGATGAAACCTGCAGGCCAGAGGTGGGTCCGCTATATTACAGTTTGTTCGAAATAATTCTGCTTGTCTGAAGTTCGCCATTCTGAACTGACGTGCTGGTAAAATCGCTTAAACAAGTGTTTTTATGCGTAAAATATCGAAATTAGTAAAGATACTAATCACAAAATATGTCGACCCCAGTTGTCTTTAAACCGAAGCTTTCTATTTAAATTTACCGCTGCTAAACCACTTGCAGCCAACTTCTGACAAGCTTTGTTATTTAGAACGAACTGTAATTACTATTATTTGTGATTTGCACCATTACCGTTCAATATTGTATAGTTTGATACAGCATAACTTTCCATTCTGTCGTGTCTTTGTAGTATATGTCACGGCCTTGAGTGACACCGTTTTATGTACGGTCGCAGCTCATCAGGTTACCACAAAATGTACACTCTCAGTCGATTTTAAACTTAATCTTCAACATTTTAAGGTTTAAAATCATTTGGAGAAATTGTCAGTTCTGTATAACCTGATGTGTTGGCGACTGTACAACATGCGCATGCGCAGTCATTGATTTTTTGTTGATAACGTTATAGACTTTTCTTATCGTACATCCAAAATGTGAATGGAGATGGATACACGAATATTTATTATAAAATCAATGTTTCAGAGGTGGACTATAGTGGATCTCCAATTTGGAATACCATTATTTGATGAGGTGTTATGCGAAAAGATATGCAAGTGTATAATAGAACGAATAGCTAAACCAGAATTGTGAGTATATTACGCATATATATTTAATTACAAAATTAATGTTAACGAGTTTACTATAAATAATAATTCGCTTCCTTTCAGATTGGAAAAAGTGAAAGAAGATAATGATTTCATACGTTCTGATATTTTGAAGTTCGTTTCACAATGTCAGGTATTTAATAATTTTGTAAATGTATTAGATATAATTTTATTAGTAAGTCGCCATTGTTGATAAATCATAATATGATTAACGGATTTTAGTCCCTATGTTCTCCTCCCAAGATGACTGAATGTCTATACTATACACCATGTAGTGAAAAGATCCAGTTTTTTTTATTATTTTGCCGCTCCATGGTCGTTAACTCTTAAAACCAGTTTATAAAGTGTACTTAAGAAATAAATTCAGAACCTCTTCATTTGTGATCTGCCCAAAGAAATAAGGTATATTATTTTCCTGTAGTGAACAGGAAAATAATATAACTTATTTCTTTATTATACCGCAGTCTCAGGCACCTTCAATATACGCCTATGTTTTTTTTATTTTCAGTACTACCCCGGCGAAGATATGGGAATCGTCAAACGGGGTACCTTAGTTCCATTACCTAGGAAAAACTTGGCGTTTGAAAACGGCAGGATCAGCGAGTGGACCGGCAAATGATGCCGTCTCGTTCGCACACGCCATATCTCCGATTAGAGCGATAGAGACAGATGTATGTTTGTCTTTCTGGATTTGAGCTTTACTAGACGTTATGTAGAATTTTCTAGTTTTTGTTGACTGTAGGGCGGATAATGATTCCATAATATGTTGAGAATATTTCGTTTACTTGTGTTTTGCATAGCTCAAAAGCTGAAAACATTGATATTCATACAAAACTCGAATTTCATACAAGGCCAGTTTTCTTTTTATCTGATTCGATTCATCGCAGTTAAAACCCACATTCAGTCAGCTCTCATGTCATTTTGTGCCATCGGCCGACTATTTTGATACTTTTTTTTTTTTTTTTTTTTTATACGATTGAAGTAGCAAACTATGGCCCCATATCATATTGGTTTTATATAATCTTTGTTTCTTATAGTTTTTAACCTGGCCACTGTATGAAAATTTTCAGTAAAAATACAAGTTACGACAGAATGTAGGAAAGATCGATTCGAAAAAGAAACAAAAATCGGACAGTGGGACGTTTCTGTGACCGGGCTTAGAATAACGTTTATTCATATGAGCCAATAAGGCTTACTAATATGAGTGTATTTTATAGATTTTAAATTTAATAATTCAGTTAATGAATACATCAAAATCATATTTTTATTACACGTAAATTTGATGTAAGAAGAAGTATCAATAAAAATGAATTAAAACGAGAATATAATTAAAATAAAATAAAAAGCGCTAAAAGGATTATTTAATGAATGTGTAGAATGATTCTTGTAATTTTAGATTTTATTTAAAATTGTTTATTTTTTACCTTACAAATTTTCAGTATTCCACTTGTTGATTTCTTAATTATGAATCAGAGATTTATTTATTGTTATGTTTGTACTTATACATAGATATGACTTCATTATGTCTTGATACTTAAGATAAAGATACATATATTTTAAATATTGTGTATGATAACATTAATGTCTGAAAGTTACGTTATAGGCAAGCTTTGGTTTATCAGCTAACAAGCTTGGGAATTTTAACTTATTTTTCTTTATTAATTATGCGACAATGCCAACGTACAACGTTGGATCGTTATAGAGCAGTGCGTTCCGTCAAGTATGGAGTACCAATTGTAATTTCAGCAACAAATTTAATTATTTTAGGCATAAGATTTGACACTAACATCACGCCAGAGCAACACCATGCAAACCCTGGGTCAAAGGGTAGCATAGGCATAGCTAATTTAACTATAAATATCCGTCCCTTATGCTCGAACACAATTGATACTTTGAGATTGGATCCGTCAATTATATGATAACAGAAGTTAATATAGTTTATTTATGTTAACTTTCTTTCTTATTTCAAATAATTTATTCGAATCGGTAAGTGTGGTGTTGCCATAATACGAGTAGTCTGATTTGCTTGTATAATATAACAAAAATAATCAACATTTATGTTTTTATAGCTTGTTCCGTTTTTATTAATATAAGAAGATACAATAAAGTATTTGTATATAATAAAGCTGAATTTTTATTTATGATTTAGATTGGCCAACAGACCGCATACCGATGTATATTGGTATTCAATTTTTTATTTATATTATAAACTATTGTCATATTGAGGGAAGGGGTTTAGATATTCAACCAACCACGCTTACTTAGGCGAAGCGCACACTGCCCCGCGCTACGCTGCGGGGTGCGTGGCGGTAGAACAAAAACACTGCGCGTGAATGCGTTTTCTGAGTGTTGCACTACGCGTGTTTTCTATACAAAACAGATACTTGCAAACAACGTAAGAACACGCACTCCCGCGCTACGCTGCGTGATGCGGTGCAGTGTGCGAACCGCCTTAATGCGGGTTGGCGGGTGTGCAGTGAACCATCTAACTAGGTTCGTAGGTGCCATCGTTGGTACGCTAGGTACTTTTCCGCCACCCTAAACGAGCATCCTGCGCTAATGCTGGTTGTTCTGTCTTGAACTTGTGTGGACATTGACATCCCTGACCCCAAGACAGCATGTTGCTGAGTGGTCGGGGACTGCCGAAGCAAAGAGAAGTGATATCTCACCACCGATCCATTATCTGCCACCTATGGACTCCGATGAACTCTGGTAGAACTAGTCCTACCTGCTCAAATTGGTGATGTCACGCGCAAAGCCAGACAGTTGAAATGGGACTGGACGGGACTCGTCTGCCGAATGCCAGACCAACTGAGGGCAAAAACTAGGACAAATTGGAGCCCACACGGAACAAAGCGACAGCGCGGTAAGCCCAGACGGAGTTCGCTAAAACAATGGATAGATCGGCTTGGAAAGAGGGAAGAGGCCTCCCTTCCCTCTTTCCAAGCATTTGAAAGAAAAATTGAACTTCTTACATCATCATCATCGATCGATCATCGACAATCTTTTTTGTATTACATAATATATAGTAGGCCCAAAGTGGATTAGAATAAAGTTATGTAGCTTTATATAAATAAGAACAAAGTTCAAATTCAAATTGATTTGCAGTAGTGTTGGTATACCACTGACCGCAAAATATATACTATTCTTCAAGAATCTATTATTTTGTCTGTTAGTTTAGTTTTACTAATCTGTGGTGACGATCTATCGATAATGACAGTTGTTCTTTTTTACGGAAAAGTTGAAGAGATTTTTTGAGAAACGTCATTCAATTTGTTTTGGTTAGTTTGATTTTGACGTCTCGGGTGAAAATTGTTCCTACTGTTTGTAATATAATTGTTCGTTTCTGCGAAATCTCTGCGGTTTAATTGTAAAAACGCTGGCTGGGTTGAGGGGCGACGATTACGAAAGTATGGAAGTGGATCAGTTTGCAGTTGACTTGTATACCGGTGAAGGGTCGCGGCTGCCCCTCATCGACGAATCGACGGCTTTCGGGAACCAGGCGCCGAAAGACAGGTAACCTTGCTTAAAAAGTACACTTAAAGTCCATATGGATGGTTCATGAAGTTCATCAGGGTTTATGCGTGATCGGTCAGCTTCCAAAAAAGGTCAATGCGCCAGTTTTGAGATATAAAAAAGTTTCTCTACGGCTCACCCACGCAACAGTTATGTTTCTATGACTTATAATTAATTATATTGATGTTTTTTTTCGAGAGCTTTACGAGCTGGTCGGCCTTTTTTGTTAAGTGCTTACAACCATAAAAGGCAGGGATTATATTTATTCTAACCGTGGGCTTGGAATAAACAGGATGACTAGAGTGTATGACTTATCTTTTCTATGACCACAGAATGCAGATAGTAACCACAACACTGTTTTCAAAAAGGTTATTGCATATATCAACAGACATAACTAGCAGTATTGAAGCAATTAATAATTGGATCTGTTAATGAACCATATAATAATGTAATTAAGGAAACGAATTGGCCCGATAATTTCCTTTGCAGGGTAAAGTTTTCACTATCAGTAATTGAACCAAGTTACTTATTGGCTTATAAATTTCTCACCTCTTTTAAACAAAAAGTATGCTGTAAATTTTTACAGAGCAATTGGTTGTGGATAAAATTCCTGAAAGTAAAAAAATACTTTTACGACTTATTTATTCTTGTTCTGTGTCTAGGTTATTGTGCATTCGTGAATTTTATTTGTAAACATATGTATAATATGTTCTCAAGAGGGACCAGTATTGAAATTTATCCACATTAAACTATATTTGAGTTACCTACGGATGAAAACCTCTGTATATACTAAGTAATCTAGGGTGTTGCTCAACCACAAAACAAAGTATGAAAATAATTTAGTTTGCAGATGGTTTAGTATTTGTATTTTTTTATAGAAAAAGTTGATTTAAAGACAATTGGGGTTATTTAAGTTTCACATTTGTGATTCAATATTTTTTTACTAATTTCTTATTTATGTATGAGAACACTTAATTAACCGATTTTACATGTGCAGCAGTTCAGAATGCATAACTTCAGAGAAGCACAGTTATTTTGAACAGACAGTAACTGTTGCAAAGGTCATGGTCTGTGTTCCCAACATACTGTTGTTGCATTTTATGAATACTTGTAGTGTGACTATTCAACTAAGAACTTAGTCATAAGTTTAAAATAAAAATAATTTGTGTGCACTTTTTATGACAATTACAATGTAACAATTACAATGTTACAACAAAAACTTAATTGTTATATTTCCGGTAGGCATTTCGCCAATTTGATAATAATTTCATCATGTTTACTTTATCACAGTGAAGTTGAGAACTGTGGACTTGTTAGTGACTGTATTAAACATGTTCTTTGACAGATTGATAGCTATTTTGGATCAAGTGGAGATGCGTGTCGAGCGACTGCGGCGCGATACTGTGCGCATTGAGGAGGAGCGCGACTCCTTGCTGTCCACACTCGACAGCATCAAACACTCAGAACTGCTTGGCGATGTCACTGAATGTAAGTCTCATTTGTTAAATATCTCGTAAACTATGCTGCTTTGTGAATTTGAGCTTTCTTTCCAATGTATATATATAATAGTATATATATATACAAGTGTACCCTTTGGACATGATTGTATGATAAAATTATACCTTATGTTATATGCCTAGAATAAGCTGTTTTTGTGCTTTAATTGATAATAATTATAATAGAGATCAAAGAGTTTGAAGCGGCGGTAGCCTAATGGCTAGGGCGCCTAGACTTGCGATCTTGTGGTTGCCGGTTCGAACCCATCCATTGCACTACCGACGTGAACCCACTCGTAATACAAGAATTGAGCTTAGTATGAGGGGTTAACAAATAAAATACTAGTAAAATGCGACCAACATTGCTAGTAACTTTTTTTTTTAAAGTGTGCAATTTAGTAGGTATGCCCCTTACTTCTCGTTTTGAAAAAGAAAAACAGTATATGAGCGTGTGACTTTTATTTAAATGCAATGGCATACCTCATGTATGCCAGTACCTACCAAGTACCAACTTAACATTATGTGTAAATGAACACAAAATATAATGTTTAGGTGATAAGGACGACATAACGCGGTATGCGGAGCGTATCCTTGCGCGTGCGATGACCGTCGAGGTCGCCGTGCGCACCGATAGGGATGCACAACAGGAAGAGGCCTTGCACCAGGTGAGAATACTCTAATGTTATTATTGTGTTAAACATTTAGAATAGAATAGAATATTCTTTATTACACACCAAAGACTTATGACAAGATCACGGTCTTATCGCTGACAGCGATCTCTTACAGACAACCTTTGGATGGACTTGTGAGAAAAGGAAACGTAATACCTTGATAGTCTGGCGTATTTATAAAGAAACAATAATTGCTTTTTAAATAAACACAAATAGCGAGAAAAATAATATTAAAAGGTATTACGGTTTTGTCAATTGTACAGTCGACAAAAGAGCTATACTTACGGACAATGAACGACAAGACATCTGCGTCTTAACATGGATTGCGTTATAAATAATTGTCCGTCGAAGAGAAGGTAGGCAACTAACAACTGTATTTTGAGTCATATTGCGGGATACATAACAATACAATGTTTTTGTCAAAACATAGGTACATATCGTCGCTGATACACCAATACTGCGTAAACGACACTTGGTTAAAAGGTCTTAACTTTGATTGAAATTACATTGAAAATTGGGCTTTACAGCAATGTGTGTGTGCAATTACAGTTACGCGATATTGGAGTACAAGCAACGATATGTCCTTACCTGTCTGATTACCCAACTCTTCTGACGACTGTACATTCTAAATTGCAGCAGCTTCCGAAAATATTGTTTGTGGAAAATATAGTTAGTAGTGGAAGGACAATAGTTTCGCTGATGAGTCATGCAAAATATTTTTGTACTGCATTTGGCAGATATATAATATTTTATTTGGTCATGCTGTCACGCAAAATAGCTAATGGTGTTCTACGGACAGTAAATAATATACGTCACTCAAGATATTACAAGGGGATAGCGGTAGACTTTATTCTGAGAAGCAAAACACGAATTGTGAACAAAATAAATACTACCCACTGTACTGTACCACTGGGTAGTGGTATTACTGCTTTAGAAAGGTATTATTATTGAACACTCGCATGTAAATACAGGCGTAATCGGGCGTAATGGTATGCTACCCTCAAACTTAATTCAACGTAGCTTTTGTAGGGTTTATTCGTGTTTTTTTTTTAAATTAAAAGATCTATTTACATTATAGTAGTGCAGTGATAGCCTAGTGATATGACCATTGGACTGCCAAGTCAAAGGTCTCGAGTTCGAATCCAAGGCACGCACCTCTAACTTTTCGAAGTTATGTGCGTATTCATATTTATTATCACGCGCTTAAACGGTGAAGGAAAACATCGTGAGGAAACCTGCATGCCTGAGAGATTTGCTTGACGGCATGTGAAGTCTGCCAACCCGCAGTAGGCTAGCGTGGCGGACTATAGCCTAATCCCTCTCGTATTGAGAGGAGACTCGTGGCTAGCAGAGGGACAATGTAATGGGTTGATGATGATGATGATTTAAGAGCCTATCCGAGTGCAGTTACTTTGCTGTGAAGACACCTATGCAGCTAACTTGACAATAAATGAAACTCACCTACTATAATAGCATAAACAAGAACTAATAATGACAAAAAAAAAACTACTCGTACAAGTTTCACCCTTCATCAATTTCCTATTTTATAGCCTGTGCTTTTAATTACGGTCGTATTGTCGTCTTCACATTGCATAATACCTTCGGATGTAATACAGCATTGTTTCGTATATTTCAATATAAAATTAATTACGGTAAGCGTGGGTTTAAACTGCGTTACCTGTAAGTGTCGGCCCTGACTTATTGGCCAGTTGTAAATGTCAATGCTACTACCGCGGAAATACAGTCTCGTTGCTGCGGTTAACTTGAATACCAACGCCAATTTAAAAGAGGTTACTATAAACTAGGCATATTACAACTGCGAACGAGGAACGGCAAAAGAATTATGCATACGCTTAATAATAGTGTGTTCTTAGTAATTAAATCGTTTATGTGTAATTAAAATTTGGACTGCAAAGTCATAGGTCTCGAGATCGAACCCAAGACGTCCACCTCTGACTTTTTGTAGTCTTGTGCAAATATATAATTAATCATCACTTACTTCGAACGGTGAAGGAAACCTTCAAACCTGAGAGATTTTCTCACAGGCGTGTGAAGTATGCCAACTCGCAGGCTAGCGTGATGGACGCTTAACCCCTCAAATGGGTTGATTCTGATATGAACCTTAACGCAAGACTGCAAATAATATTGGCTCTTAGTGCTATTTCTAAATGCCAACTTAGTTAACTAATTCACGGAAGCCGTTTTTGTACTACTCGCTCTTATACGAACTTTTAAATGTTTCAGACTATAAATAAGTGCCATTCTTAATTCAGAAATACTGTATTGGTATTTTTTTAAATACTGCAGATGTTAAGAGAAGACAAATTAAAAGGAAAAAAATATTTCACTGCCTCATTAGTCTAGTGGTCCTTGACTGCCTCATTAGTCTAGTGGTTCTAAGCGAGACTGCTACGCTAGAGGTCCTGGGTTCGAACCCCAGGTCAAGCAGTGTTATTGGCTTTTTCTACGAAATTCTCAGTAGTAGCTCGGAGTCCGGATTTCTGCCCGGTTAATGGCAATAGGTTCGCCCCCTATATTACATAGGCCCTAAAACATACCGGCGAAATGTGGGTTACATTAGTACACCTCTGCCGAAGCCTTCGGGGAATACAGGCGTGATGGTATGTAATTATATTTCAATAAAATAAATGTATACATACTTATAAAGATAAAAAATAGAGTAACGAGACGGCCAGTATCAACTTTGAAACTCGAAAATATTGATTTATGGTCGTCTGGTACAGAAGCACTTATGTGATAGGTATATCATGAAACTAGTTAATTAGAGCTGTTTCGGTCACAGACATTAGATTCATGTCTGTGGTTTCGGTCGAGCTACCTTACAATACAACTATATAATATACAAATTTACAATTCATAGTCGATGATTCAAGTAAACACACAGGAATAGAATTACAGTATCCACTGCCTGAGCTCAAAACCTCAGTCAGTCATTATATAAAAATATAATTGAATATGGATTGCACATAAAACTACTTAATTAGCAATTGGCTTAAAATTAATACATTTTTTATAATAAGCTACAAAAAGTTGACTTAAGGCGCTGACAACAGCTAACAGAAATCGACGTTTCGGTATTTTGGCCACGCCTACTATTGCTCCGATTATCTAGCGCCGATTTTAAACCGACGGTGATGAAGCGAACTATCAAATAAGAAACAAAATCAATAATGAACAATGAGTCAATAGATGGCGCTGTGTTGTATTTATTGCTCTGTACTAAAAACTAGAAACAAATTAGAACAGTATGAATAGTTATTATAATATTAATTATTATATGCAACTTTATTTAAAATGAATTAAAAACACTATACCTAAATGTAAAGAAAATAAAAACCCACACTACTTATAGGTACTAGCAAAATTTTCATTATTTTTAAATACACTATTCATTTGTTTGTTTTTTGTATAATATTATCTATTTATATATAACATACCATCATACAATAATACCATCACGCCTGTATTCCCCGAAGGGTTAGGCAGAGGTGTACCAATGTACATCCACATTTCGCCGGTATGTTTAGGTCCCATGTAATAGGGGGCGAGCCTATTGCCATTAACCGGGCACAAATCCAGACTCCGAGCTGCTACTGGGAATTTCATAGAAAAACCCTTTGCTCGACCCGGGGATCGAACCCAAGACCTCTAGCGTAGCAGTCGCGCTTAGGCCGACTAGACTAATGAGGCAGTCATAATAAGACAATAATAATGATTACTTTCAGTAATATTATTGAAAGTAATCATTTTCTACTCCTAATTCCACATGCGGGGACCTACTGAGCTAGACCCATATATTTTAAACCGACTTTAAAATAAGGAGGTTTTCCCCATACAAAAATTGTATTAGTATATAATGTTTGCGTATTATATATTTCTATACAATTGTAAGTGTCCATAATATCTCTGGGCAAACGTAACAGGTACTTATGAGTTTATTTTATTAACAAACAAGATTCCGCCTGCGCACGGTGGTCCAAGTGCCCTACAAGCGAGGTCATAAATACCTTACTTTATTATACTTGTTAAATAGGATTTTTTCTGAAGGGTAAATAATAAAAAAATGCTTCACTTATTACATTAATGCTTTATTTACATAATTTAATACATTATGTACAATTAACTGTACATATATGTATTGTTCAATATAAATTTAAATTATCAATATTTGAGATTTATTCTCCCTCGTTCGGAAATACATGTTATGGATTATGATATTAAAGCTATTCATGAAAGGGTTATCATTAAATATGTATTCTTTTATATATTATACATATTATGAAGACAACAAAACAAGAACAAAAGACAAGAAAACTAAAACTAACATCTTATTTTCAAACTTCAACATAACCACAACTAACTACAACAATCAACCTTATTTAAATTATATTAAATCTCTACTAATATTATAAATGCGAAAATAACTCTGTCTGTCTGTCTGTCACGCCTAAACCACTCAACCGATTTTGATGAAATTTGGTACTGGGATAGACTAAAGCTTGAGAAAGGACATAGGCTACCTTTTATTACAAAAAATAGTCTTGATGGGGTTGAAATAGGGGGTGAAAGTTTGTATGGGAGTTCATCATTTTTCAAGATAAAACCATGAAACTTTATATTAAGGCATTTGATAAGAAATAAATAAATATTAGTTTTACCGTTTTTGAAATTTCGACCTGCGTGGGGATGAAATAGGGGATGAAAGTTCGTTTAAAAGTCCAAACAAAGTCAAGTTTAGCCCCGGAACCGATTATGATGAAATTTGGAACAAAAGTAGACTAGACCTTGGGAAAGGATATAAACTACGCTTTGTTGTAAAAAAGGGGTTGTAATAAGGGATGAAAAATTTTATAGGAGTTTGTCATTGTTGAAGATAAACGCTGAAACTTTGTGTTTAGGCACTTGATAAGAAAAAAAATTATTTGATATGGGGTTTTTGAAATTTCAAACTGTGTGGGGATGAAATTTGGTACAAAAATAGATTAGACTTTGAGAAAGGACCGGTCAAAATCGTGTTGTCCACACGGGCGAAGCTGTGGGCGGAAAGCTAGTTCTTAATAAATCTAAAACCTGCCTCGACATAACGCTCTTTTTCTTATGGGGAAGTTTCCGAAGACCAGTAATGAATGGGTCTGAGCTGAGTCTCTTAAGTAAGTAAGAGGAAGTCTGTTAAGTAAGTCCGTATTCGTAAGTACTCGCGACATTTTTCTCGTGTGATCCCGTCTGAAGGCCTTATAATTTTTGTTGTTAGATTCTGTTGCCTCTTCGGATAATTCCCCGATAGATAGTAAAGCATACTGTGCTACTTCAGCACCATGGATGAGGACTTTGTGAACGGAAGCTGGGAGAATAAACCACGGATATTCTTGAATTAAAAGTCGCGCGGTTTCCAAAGGATATTCATTAAATTTATCCGAATCAATATTAAAACCCGAGGACAAGGCTTGTAAAATTGTGGAACAACGTTCAATCAAATCTTTATTTAAGCCAGTAATTTCAACTGAAACTGCAGAATCAGAGAACAATAATTTTCTACCACTACTAAACTACTAGTTTACTATTAAACCTAATCTACGTCTAAACTCATTCTGAACATACGATTTCCTATCTGCTACTTGTCTCTTCTCATCATCCGACCTAACCTGCCACTTCTTAACATCCATCCTGTAAGAAAGATGAACAAAATATTCGAAAAAGCAAATCCAAGAATGTAAAGGAGATAGGCCAAACTCAAACCTACTTGGTCATGGTCGGTTCAGCCAAACCGCAATATCCAGACACGTGCATTTCTGTAAATGGACACAAATTTGAGGAGGTAAAAAAGTACAAATACCTTGGTACGCGGTTAAATGCATCTAGGGAGAGTGAGCAGGAAATAAAAACCCGTATCTAAATCGGTAGCAGATCTTTTAACAGGATGAAGCGTGTTCTCTGCAACCGTAACCTCAATCTTCTTTTGCGTATTAGAATGCTTCGCTGTTCTATCTGGCCCATCCTTCTATACGGATGGGAGGCTTTTACGGATGGGAGATGTTATTTCCCCGAAACTGGTTACCTCTGCAATGGAAGATGTCTTCAAGCTTCTAAAATGGAAAGGCTTTTGGCATTAACATAAATGGCGAGTATATCACTCACCTTCAATTTGCCGACGATATTTTAGTCATCGCAGAATCGCTGCAAGAGCTCAGCACAATGCTCAATGACCTCGACAGAGGTTCCCAACAAGTGGGTCTTACGATGAACATGGCCAAGACAAAAATCATGTCGAATGCCCATGTCGCGCCCATTTCTATATCTATTGGGAACTCTGTTCTCGAAGTTTTTGACGAGTACGTCTAATGAGAAATCAATTAAACTAAAATATATTTTTTCTTGTAATAAATATAAACTACCTTATAACTCACAAAGTGCCCGTTTGGCGCACCATGTGTCTTAGAACTAAATAAAGCTCTTGATATGCGTAGTATGACAGTGAAAACCGTTACAATACATATTTTGTGTTTTGAAACGCTATGTTCGTTTAAATCTAAATACACATATATATCCTCTGACTGTAAATAGGCAATATGCCTATTTACGGTTAAATAAATCGAAGTAAACATAATGATAAGAAAATTTAAAAATATATATATTTCATTATCCTATATCTCTTAAAGTGCACGTTTGGCGCACCGTGTGTCTTAAAAGTAAATGCAGCTCTTGATATGTGTAGTATATTAGCGAAGACCACAACAAGGCCGGAATCAGAAATTAGAGTGATCAAGTCAAGTCATTTTCTTGGTGAAATTTCATAAATGTTCAAATAACTCCTTAAATACGAGAGATAGGAGAAAATTTGTCAGAACAAATTCTGAAGGCATGAGATAGTCAAGTACGTACATAATTAGTTTTTCAAATTAAAAAAAAAATGTTTGAGGTGCGAATGTCCGACCTCTCCCATACATTCGTTCCACTGTGCGAGGCTGGCTACCGGACACCGCGCTACACACGACGCCAACTGTTCGTGAGAAATAGTGTTTATTCTTATTTTATATGTAGGTACAATGTTTGATATTTTATTTGATATTAGTTTAAGATTTATTGTATTGTATTATAGTATTATATATACATGGGCTCCGTTGCTTGAAATAAATAAATAAAAATCTATTTCTCATGATTTCCCGTGGCTTTAAAAATATTTTTCTTGACTTTCGGAGTTTCCGGGTACTATATTTTTTTTTATCTCTGGATGCTATTGAAGAATACAAGCAACAAAAAATAGTACAATATTTTCTATACTTAATAGCTTTTTGCCATATTAAGTAAGTAAAAGTCTCTTTTTACTGTAATGATTATGAAATAATTCTAGGAAATATATTAATCATTATTATAAAAACTTAAAATAAAATAAAAAAGATCACAACAATAATAAACTGCACTTGTCACCAACAGGAATCGAACTTGAGACTCCGAATTCTCAATCATGGCATTTACCACTAGGCCAACCGAACGCTATTAATATAGACGAATTACGGTATCATTTGTAGCAAATAGCGTATAGTTTCATTACTGTTCGTGTAGCTGTTTTGCCAATATGACATAATTATGACACTATAAAAATTGTTGTTTTTTATTACTTTCATGACATGTTTTTGTTTGTTAGTATAAAAGCGCTTTTTGGGCTGGCATTTTTGTACGTTTTCCATTTCTACAGCAAATATTTTTACTACTTAGAACTTTATTTATATTTGAACTATAGTTATAGTTCAACCATATCCTTTACCAATGTCTTTACGTCTTTCAATCTTATTTGGGAACAAAATACATGTGCGGTCTTAGCGTCTGGTGTACGTAACCAGAAGATGCACGTTCGAATCCTGCCCGCATGTCGTATTTTTCCTCCACTAAAATAACTTAATAATGAAAAATGCCTAAAAAATACCTAAAAAATACAAAAAGACATATGTAATATGTTTTGAGGTATGTTTATGTTTGAAATTGTCAAACAACAAAATACGTAATGAACGGATAGCGCGCGGAGCGAAGCGACATAGGTCCGTCTAGCAGCACGTCTATGCGATCACTGTCGGATTGCATAGAAAAGAAAGAGAAGCGTGGTGATGCGACCCTCGCAGCCACTCGCAGCTTTTTACAAAACCATAAAACAATTAATTACTAAAAAAAACTTAAGTTATCGAAAATATAAAGCAACCAAGTTCTGTATTTAAATATGATACGTTATTGTTATTAATTTTACCAACGTGCATTGCTTAGTAATAAAGATATTTTTGTTTAGAATTCGTTTTAAGAGGTTAGTTTACAATTTTTTTGGATCGAGAAAACTTTTCAAAAACGTGTTTTCAAAGCAACAGTTTTCTCCGGAATATGTTCAAGATTAACATATATTTTTTTCGCTGTCACAAACGTTATGGATTTGGCTAAAAACTTGTTGAAAATATGCCTATTTGGGTGTTGTCAGCGCCTTAATAAAGACATGTAAAATATTCACTCGCCTGGGTCTCTTTAAATTGAATTGTAATAAATTAGTATAGACAATTTTCGTTCTAATAATACTCAATAAATAAAACCTATTTATTGGACGATTTTCGACGATTTTTTTCTAGTACTGTAACAAAGTTCTATAATAGAGAAGAGCTAGATAGTAGTTCCGGTTATTGTTAAAAACTTATTAAATAACTAAGAATTAGGAAATATTCGTATGCCCTTTTCTTTCACAGTCGATGTTGTGTAGGTGCGCACGGCCACACTTCAAGCTATACATGGCCAGTATAAGCTGACTTTTCATTGTGCGAAAAGCCTTTACAATGCGAGGTCAGCGTTACCTGGAAACTAGCTAAATGTGTACTATATTCTTGCGAATAAATTACCTAGCTCATATCTTATTATCTTCCGCTACATACATAAAATATTTTGTAAATAACGGCACGTAATTTTAACACGGCAGTTCAACGTCGACTTTCAGCCACTGAACCCATTACATAAATGTATACATACATAATATCCACAATGCATGAACCTTCCGCACTTATATCGCGTAGAAATGTTCGCAACAAAAAATAAGAATGACATAATACATTTGTATGAGTGCGTTGTCCTCCGCGCCATTGTTTACTAGCAGGCGCGCTTACAAACGAATGTCATAATTTGGAATAGAATATAATAATAGCTTATTGTTTTATATATTACAGAAAATATACAAAATTACTGTAATACCGAAAGCGAATTAGATGACTTGCTAGTGTTATTGTGTGAACCTATGGGTAAACTTGACTTCTTGGACTGTAGGTTCATGCTTCATACAAATAATAATGGAAATAGCTCTTGGGCGGACGGCTACGATACCTACTTCTCCGTACGATGGAAAAAAATAACGCGTGTTGTAAGAGCCGGCTGAACTTAGTGATGGGATTAATTAATGATCCCCGTGACTGTCTACCACGCTCACATAAAACAAAAAAAATCACAGACGAAAGATACATTTATTTTCCGACAATTTCTATGGGGTTGGGTCCAATATGCAAATCGTTTTGTTACAATCAAACAGATTCAAATAAACAAAAAAACGTTACTCAGTAAATACGTTTGTAACATCTGGCACTTATTATCCGGTGAGGGAATGCAAGTGTGGTTGTTATTAAATGCCTACCCACGTGGCAGACGATCCATGAAGTTTCAACAGGGTCATACGTCTAGTCTAACTGAAATTAAATTTACACAAGGCCCTCCGGTTTTGTCGAGGTTGTGGTGAACGTGATTACAAGTCCTATGGCCTCGAACACAGGAAAGAAAGAAGTTGGACTACGCAGTGCTGGTTAACTTATGTCGACCATAAAAAAAACTATGCGATGCACCTTTTTATACATAATTAAACAACCACACCTTTTTTATTTCCAGGTGAACATGTACATAGACCAATTGGTGATGACGGTGCACGACGACGCGGTGGTTGCGCACACGCGCTGCCAGACGTTCATGAATGCTTGCACGTCACAGCCCGACCCCTCCACCGGCACCGACAAGAACTTCGAGAGCGCCATCCTAGGCTGCACCCTCGACGACCAAAAACGAGTCAAGAAACGCCTCCAGGGCCTCCTAGATTACTTCGCTAAGTTGAATGTGACCACGTGCTCGTGAGTAGCGGCCCTGCTTGACAGCAACCTTGTCATTCGCTGAGCTTACTGCCAGCTTCTCGTTTATTTGGACTGCCTGGACCGGGGATGGGCGGACGCGGTGCCTGTTGTAACTGAAAGACTTTGACTATTTAAATTGTATGTGTCTATGTTTGTGAATTAGGGTTACGTTTTTGTTTCATGCTGCAACTTTTGGTGTCTAGTGGTTTAATAGTCATCATTTGTGTATGAGACATTTTAACAGCGCTCGAACACAGCTCTAGTGATTTGTGGCAAAAAATAATCGCCAAATTAGTAGTGGATACTAAATAATCTAAAATCTCTTAAAAGTAAATGCAGCTCTTGATATGTGTAGTATATTAGCGAAGACCACAACAAGGCCGGAATCAGAAATTAGAGTGATCAAGTCAAGTCATTTTCTTGGTGAAATTTCATAAATGTTCAAATAACTCCTTAAATACGAGAGATAGGAGAAAATTTGTCAGAACAAATTCTGAAGGCATGAGATAGTCAAGTACGTACATAATTAGTTTTTCAAATTAAAAAAAAAATGTTTGAGGTGCGAATGTCCGACCTCTCCCATACATTCGTTCCACTGTGCGAGGCTGGCTACCGGACACCGCGCTACACACGACGCCAACTGTTCGTGAGAAATAGTGTTTATTCTTATTTTATATGTAGGTACAATGTTTGATATTTTATTTGATATTAGTTTAAGATTTATTGTATTGTATTATAGTATTATATATACATGGGCTCCGTTGCTTGAAATAAATAAATAAAAATCTATTTCTCATGATTTCCCGTGGCTTTAAAAATATTTTTCTTGACTTTCGGAGTTTCCGGGTACTATATTTTTTTTTATCTCTGGATGCTATTGAAGAATACAAGCAACAAAAAATAGTACAATATTTTCTATACTTAATAGCTTTTTGCCATATTAAGTAAGTAAAAGTCTCTTTTTACTGTAATGATTATGAAATAATTCTAGGAAATATATTAATCATTATTATAAAAACTTAAAATAAAATAAAAAAGATCACAACAATAATAAACTGCACTTGTCACCAACAGGAATCGAACTTGAGACTCCGAATTCTCAATCATGGCATTTACCACTAGGCCAACCGAACGCTATTAATATAGACGAATTACGGTATCATTTGTAGCAAATAGCGTATAGTTTCATTACTGTTCGTGTAGCTGTTTTGCCAATATGACATAATTATGACACTATAAAAATTGTTGTTTTTTATTACTTTCATGACATGTTTTTGTTTGTTAGTATAAAAGCGCTTTTTGGGCTGGCATTTTTGTACGTTTTCCATTTCTACAGCAAATATTTTTACTACTTAGAACTTTATTTATATTTGAACTATAGTTATAGTTCAACCATATCCTTTACCAATGTCTTTACGTCTTTCAATCTTATTTGGGAACAAAATACATGTGCGGTCTTAGCGTCTGGTGTACGTAACCAGAAGATGCACGTTCGAATCCTGCCCGCATGTCGTATTTTTCCTCCACTAAAATAACTTAATAATGAAAAATGCCTAAAAAATACCTAAAAAATACAAAAAGACATATGTAATATGTTTTGAGGTATGTTTATGTTTGAAATTGTCAAACAACAAAATACGTAATGAACGGATAGCGCGCGGAGCGAAGCGACATAGGTCCGTCTAGCAGCACGTCTATGCGATCACTGTCGGATTGCATAGAAAAGAAAGAGAAGCGTGGTGATGCGACCCTCGCAGCCACTCGCAGCTTTTTACAAAACCATAAAACAATTAATTACTAAAAAAAACTTAAGTTATCGAAAATATAAAGCAACCAAGTTCTGTATTTAAATATGATACGTTATTGTTATTAATTTTACCAACGTGCATTGCTTAGTAATAAAGATATTTTTGTTTAGAATTCGTTTTAAGAGGTTAGTTTACAATTTTTTTGGATCGAGAAAACTTTTCAAAAACGTGTTTTCAAAGCAACAGTTTTCTCCGGAATATGTTCAAGATTAACATATATTTTTTTCGCTGTCACAAACGTTATGGATTTGGCTAAAAACTTGTTGAAAATATGCCTATTTGGGTGTTGTCAGCGCCTTAATAAAGACATGTAAAATATTCACTCGCCTGGGTCTCTTTAAATTGAATTGTAATAAATTAGTATAGACAATTTTCGTTCTAATAATACTCAATAAATAAAACCTATTTATTGGACGATTTTCGACGATTTTTTTCTAGTACTGTAACAAAGTTCTATAATAGAGAAGAGCTAGATAGTAGTTCCGGTTATTGTTAAAAACTTATTAAATAACTAAGAATTAGGAAATATTCGTATGCCCTTTTCTTTCACAGTCGATGTTGTGTAGGTGCGCACGGCCACACTTCAAGCTATACATGGCCAGTATAAGCTGACTTTTCATTGTGCGAAAAGCCTTTACAATGCGAGGTCAGCGTTACCTGGAAACTAGCTAAATGTGTACTATATTCTTGCGAATAAATTACCTAGCTCATATCTTATTATCTTCCGCTACATACATAAAATATTTTGTAAATAACGGCACGTAATTTTAACACGGCAGTTCAACGTCGACTTTCAGCCACTGAACCCATTACATAAATGTATACATACATAATATCCACAATGCATGAACCTTCCGCACTTATATCGCGTAGAAATGTTCGCAACAAAAAATAAGAATGACATAATACATTTGTATGAGTGCGTTGTCCTCCGCGCCATTGTTTACTAGCAGGCGCGCTTACAAACGAATGTCATAATTTGGAATAGAATATAATAATAGCTTATTGTTTTATATATTACAGAAAATATACAAAATTACTGTAATACCGAAAGCGAATTAGATGACTTGCTAGTGTTATTGTGTGAACCTATGGGTAAACTTGACTTCTTGGACTGTAGGTTCATGCTTCATACAAATAATAATGGAAATAGCTCTTGGGCGGACGGCTACGATACCTACTTCTCCGTACGATGGAAAAAAATAACGCGTGTTGTAAGAGCCGGCTGAACTTAGTGATGGGATTAATTAATGATCCCCGTGACTGTCTACCACGCTCACATAAAACAAAAAAAATCACAGACGAAAGATACATTTATTTTCCGACAATTTCTATGGGGTTGGGTCCAATATGCAAATCGTTTTGTTACAATCAAACAGATTCAAATAAACAAAAAAACGTTACTCAGTAAATACGTTTGTAACATCTGGCACTTATTATCCGGTGAGGGAATGCAAGTGTGGTTGTTATTAAATGCCTACCCACGTGGCAGACGATCCATGAAGTTTCAACAGGGTCATACGTCTAGTCTAACTGAAATTAAATTTACACAAGGCCCTCCGGTTTTGTCGAGGTTGTGGTGAACGTGATTACAAGTCCTATGGCCTCGAACACAGGAAAGAAAGAAGTTGGACTACGCAGTGCTGGTTAACTTATGTCGACCATAAAAAAAACTATGCGATGCACCTTTTTATACATAATTAAACAACCACACCTTTTTTATTTCCAGGTGAACATGTACATAGACCAATTGGTGATGACGGTGCACGACGACGCGGTGGTTGCGCACACGCGCTGCCAGACGTTCATGAATGCTTGCACGTCACAGCCCGACCCCTCCACCGGCACCGACAAGAACTTCGAGAGCGCCATCCTAGGCTGCACCCTCGACGACCAAAAACGAGTCAAGAAACGCCTCCAGGGCCTCCTAGATTACTTCGCTAAGTTGAATGTGACCACGTGCTCGTGAGTAGCGGCCCTG
Source organism: Subacronicta megacephala (assembly GCA_958496365.1). NCBI lineage: Eukaryota > Metazoa > Arthropoda > Insecta > Lepidoptera > Noctuidae > Subacronicta > Subacronicta megacephala. Next base: position 3,717,836 of record OY292530.1, on the reverse strand, counting down.
CTTGACAGCAACCTTGTCATTCGCTGAGCTTACTGCCAGCTTCTCGTTTATTTGGACTGCCTGGACCGGGGATGGGCGGACGCGGTGCCTGTTGTAACTGAAAGACTTTGACTATTTAAATTGTATGTGTCTATGTTTGTGAATTAGGGTTACGTTTTTGTTTCATGCTGCAACTTTTGGTGTCTAGTGGTTTAATAGTCATCATTTGTGTATGAGACATTTTAACAGCGCTCGAACACAGCTCTAGTGATTTGTGGCAAAAAATAATCGCCAAATTAGTAGTGGATACTAAATAATCTAAAATCGATTAGGTATTGCACGCGAAATTGTGCTTCTTAATGATTTCGCTAAAGTCACCAATTGTCGGAATGAACAATAATAAGTGGCCCTTAAGTATCGACATGTGTACAACCCCTTATGTTGTTTAACACTAATGTAGGAAGCAATGAAAATATTTTTTAATTGCCACACTTTACGTCATTTGTTTTAAATGAGGTATTTTATCTGAACACAACAAAGAGTGCTCGATATGCCCGTCTTATTATTACATTTAATTACTACACAGAGCAATAAAAGTTCATGCATGAAATGAAATACATCTAGTCTGGCATTTATCAAGAGATTATGAAACATGAATTTTAGATTTCATGTAAATACCGACCCAGAGAATTGCAATTACTTTATATAAGTCAGCCAGAAAATACTATTTGACAATAACTACAAGCAATGACAATATTCATAAAGCAAGCCAAAATAGACCTTCAGTACCATTTTTTTATATGCAAATGGCATTCAACCTTAGCGAAAAAAACCTGGCCGACGGTCCTTTTTTTTGGCCCTGCACAAAATCGTAAATTCATGTTTCGTATTTTCAATATCTATCAATTAGCTCTTATGAATGTAACTAACGTAGAAAGTGTATTGCTGTCTCATTCTATTATAAATAGAATGACAAGGACAGAGTATAGATAAGTGTGCTATGAATGAAGGGTTGAATTCCACCGAAGCAGGCCCCTCCTCTCATATCAAGGTCCACTGCAGTGATTACAAGCTTTCGTAAATGTGATAATCTATGTTGATATTTAGTACATTTTATTTTATTAAATAGTAATTCCATCGTCCGTTTTTATTTCGTCTTTATGTCATAGACCATAAGACTTTAAATCCTATTACGTATTACGAAATGTTCTACGATCACTTCTAAAATTTCACCTATACAATACTGTACTATGTATCAGCTTTATGTATCTATAAAGTGTAATAGTAGACCTTTGAAGGAAATATAGTCAATGTGCTAGATAATTAGGGATTCAACACCAATGTCGCAGCGTCGACTGGCAAAATCACTTCGCTGAACATAAAAAGAGTAACAAACTAAAATAAATTGTCAACAAGTGTGAAGTCACATCGCAAGAGTGCACGTTGCGTTTCGCTAGTTTTGGCAGTGTAAATTTTGCTGGACATGAAGCAACGTTGTTACATTGTGTAAACGCCCTTAACGCTTAAAAGCACATAAACCATTTTATTCTTACTTCAAATTCAACATGGCTTCAACACATTTCTTATAAATTGAAAATAAAATTAATCTTTGCAGTATTCAAATTTTGTAATCAAAAATAGAATTTCTTTGTATACTATTTTGAACTGTATTTGCGTTAGATAACGAAGGTATTTAATTATATCATTGGTAAGACTTCCCGACCAGTTGTCTGCTTATAATGACCCTTATGGTGTGTATATAACTTGCCTTATCGCTCTATTAAAATAAAATTGACAGAAAGGTTGTATTATTTACTAAATGTCAAGATTATATGAGAAAAAGGGTTTTCAGCATTTGTTATTAAGAGGCTTAATGAGACCCAATTTAACCCCATTAAATATTATTATAGACATCTGTCAATACATCTAGTTATTTTAATTATTTTCGTGTAAGCTTTTCCATAAAGGATGAGCGTAGTTTTTTTTATAATTTTTGTACTTTGTTGAGAGAGTAAAATTGCACTAGTGATGTTAATAAGCTTTTGTATGATTTCTTGTCGATATGTATAGTTTTTTTCTTTGTGAAGCTACTTTATTCAGGGAAGTCAAACTATCTAAACAAACCTTATTTTTAGGTCTGTTATGTTCTGATTTGAGCCTTGTTTATGGAATTATAGAGAGAATATTAGAAATTGAAATAAAACTACTCGGCAATAAATAAATAACAATATAACTAGTTAAATCCGTAAAAAGTAGTTTTATTTCAAATAAATATTTTCTTTACTTCCATTTATTTCTTTTAAACTTCCCTGAATACGCTAATGTATCATTATGGTTTATTTAATTTTAAATAATTTTCCTATCCTTCATATAATATTTTACTAAGTAGTATTTGGCCTGTTATATCGAGATCTTTGAGTATACCATAACATATAGTACTAATGTTTTCAATAATTCAATAGCCGCTATATTTCCGGTTCCCCTTTAGCTCTAAGGTGTCCATATATTATGTAATAATCAATTACCCTAGTTAACATGTCTACTTAGAGAAATCTTTAGTTTTGGTTAAATCAATATCTCGGTAAACTGTATTGTACTTACTTCATTTTAAATAAAACTGCTCAATAATATATAACTATATACTAGATTTTATATAAATTGTAGATAATTAATAAATTACAAAGAAACATTGGACAAGTTTTATTAAAAATTGTATAAAAGTATTAGTTATTGCAAACGGAACATTGAAAACTCATAACGGATTGAAAATTTGAATTTATTTGTTATATTTATACATATAAGTAAACGTGATTAAAACAAAACTACCTTTGCTACAAAATCACAGCCGGTCATCGGAGTAGGGGGTCAAATAAATATTGTAGATAATACCTACTTTAAATTATCAATACTTGATTTCTTTCAACATCTTTGATATTTATTAAAATTGTTCTTTATTATGTTTTATATTTCCAAATGGTTATTATGGTTAAAATTAATTATTGTATGAGTGCTTTAGATCACATTTTTTCGGAAAACTGTGCACTATAATTTGTAGTACATACTATATGTAAGTACAAAACAGATCTTATTTATTTCTATTAATTTAAACAAATTTTTAAGCGGAAAGTCTTAGTTATAAAAAAATATAAAAGTCTACTAAATTTCTTAGAAGACTATAATGTGTTTTGTATTGTTTATACACGTGATATTTTTAAGACATATTTTGACACAAAACAAGACCAATCACATAGCTACAGGAAATTTATTGGACTTTTTATATTTTTATGAATAAGACAGAGTATATTCGTATATTCCTAATCGTTTAATAATAAAATGTTAGCCTTTTTCGTCATCCAAACCTGCATTGATCTCTATAGCCGAATTTGTGTGTGTAAATGGACACAACTATAGTAGATTGTGTGCAGAACGGTCATAATATAACCATGACTACAGTAAAGGACATTATTTTAGAGACCTCTTAACATGTAAAGGCGCTCATACATAAAGTAAAACAGTCAGATTTTGTGCGTTTGAAAGAAGACTTTAAAAACCTTGGCGTAAAACTCATTTCCATGTACGATTGAATTTTAAAGTAGATACAAAGTGTCCCATTTTAGTCAATCATAGAGTAAAAATTAGGGTGGATTATTGACTCTAAAACTTGATTTGCTAAGTTTTTTGGTATTATCGGTATCACACGTCTAAAACCGACAGTGGTATCTTTTTTTCTATAAATTTGTTTGAGCAAGCTTTTGTACAGGTCATCGTGTATAATTTTCGTTGCATTTTTTAGTTATATAGCCAATTTCTTACAGATGAAACTTTGAAATTGTTGTAAGTGTCGTTTTAAATACATACCATAATGTATAGTCTTATTAAACGAGTTTTATTTCAGTCTTTACCACCTCTTAAGTGCATATTTTTATTATTTGCTACGTGTGGAAGTTCTTCCACACTAAAATTTTCTCTATGCGTGGATCGAACCCACAACCTATGGTGCAGAAGTCAAGCACTCAGCCACTACATCAAACGTGCCGTATTAGTGCCGTCAAAATTTACCGCTCTGAAGTTGCGTGCAAGTGCAGTATAAATATATATGTAAGTGATGTAGTCCTTGTACACATTGAAACAGTTTGTGACAGTTCAAATAATTTATTTTTTTATAAAATGAATAAGTAGATAAGTACAAAATATTTACATAGATTTGTTATTTTTATATCGACTAACTAAAACATTAAAATATGACTAAACAGCTTAATCGACTAAAATTAGGGTCGTTGTTGTATAAAGACGTAATTCGTTCAAAACATGACTTGTGTTACCAAGCGTGCACAAAAGATCACACTAGCTGGTCTATTCAACGGCAGATCTCTAGATCTACGTCGTCTGTCGGCTTATTGCAATTAATTAAGGCTTTAATCCAAACAGGGTCGTATCATTTTAATGCAATCTTTTGTAGGTTGTTGGACAAGGATGCCGCTTTTCAGCTTAAATATCGGTATAATGTTGCATCCACACATGTCGCCGGCTTTCAGACTGACACGCCGCAAACTTTGTGTCGGACTCCATTTTGAACCGCAAGCGAACTGCCGCCGGCATCCTAAACCGCGCGTGCCACCACCCACCACGCATGTGTGGATACAACATTACTCTCACAATTAGCGTCATCCCTCTCTCACAACCTAAATTTGATCGCGTTAACATAATTATGTAGTACGGTCTGCTAATGACGACCACAACACCCATAAATGGGCCCCTGGACGGTAAAGCAAGCTTGCATTTCAAAAATACTTATATAGTTTTCGTCAAACATTATCAAGCGCGTGGTTATTTGTCAATGGTCCTCGCTCTGAACGGTCAAACATGCTTGACAAGAAGCATGACAAATGGACGTCCTCGTCAAGCATGTGGCTCTACCTTCTAGGGGCCCGTTAAGACCATTGCTACAGATCCGGGGCGTATTAGAACCATTGGGAGAACTATGATAAAATTTGAGCAGTTATTATAACAATAAGTGTTGCCGCGTATTGATCACAGTAGTCTGCAAGCGTTTCTTAGCACGTTCTTCTTTTTGCCGCCGGGCCGGTGTTTCGTTGGCCGCAGCAGGATCGTGCCGTTGCTGTTGTGATTCGTAAATGTTCCTGGAAGTAATAAATGCTATGTTACTGTCACCGTATCTGTTCTTGATGGAGATAATTTCACTTCTGCAAATAACGTTCAATTTTCAACAAATATAAGATTTGTTCGCCCGCTGGGAGCTAAACATACTGCCAAACTGGTGAGGAACATTACTTCACCTCTGCCAAACCCATTGGGTAATACACACTACCACGTCGATGGTAAGTTATGTATCTACGTTACTGAATTATAATATCTGATTTCTGTTCCTTCTATAAATAAAACTATCCATCAATAAAATCCGTTCCTCCGCCTCCATCTGTTCCAGTTTCTTAGGTGAGTCGTCTCATTTGCTTCTAGGTACGTGGCATACTTAATTCTGTTTGTAATTTATCATGGTTACCTATAACAGGTGCTTGGCACGGCGGCTGCGCGTCTGCGTCATCACGGCGCATGTCGGAGAGACAGCGCGCCGCCAGTGCTCTGAACACCGCTCCAACATTCACGTCTTCTTTGACGGACGCCCGCATCAGCCGGCAGCCCAGCGCTCGCGCAACAAGCTCCGCTTCGTCTCTGAAAAGTAAGACAAAAAATATAAGTAAGGTTTATCCATAGATTTATGTAAGTTTATCATATTCGTAGCACTGATCTAGACTGATAGGGCTAAAATACAGTTTCTGGGTACTACACTAATGATGATGATAGGTCTTTCAGTCATTGCCTGAGACAGCATTTAAAAGAAAAATAATTCATGGTTCCCTTCAGTTTACAAGCATCTCCATAACCACTATAAACACTGAGTTTGCCTCAGGGTTCAAATCTCGGTCCTTTCCTGTTCTTTAATAATCTCCGAGAATTGAACCCGATTAATTTGTGACGACATAATTATCAGACCATTGAATTTTCAAATGACACTCCTTTGAAAAAAATCTTAATCATAATAAACTTGTAAGAGATGAAAGCTTTTTCGTAAAATATTCATTGAACGTTTTTATAAAAATAGTACTTACGGTCCTACGACACATTGGTCCATTAAATCAATTTTGTTTTGAACTATGATGGTAGGGATTTCCCCGCACTCATTCTCCACCTGAAATAAAAAAAATATCTTTTACATTCTTCATTCCACAATTAAATTTATAATCGATAAGATAGTTACCTCTTCCGTGGCAAAATACGAATAAATAACAACACATTATAAAGTCATGTAATTTTATTAAGTAGATTAGGAATAAAAAGAAATTTAAAAATTAACGGCTAAGAGCACAATCCGGGCGGCCTTCTCGACCTTTCATTATTTCTATGCTGTCGACCACGGCTTGCACTTCCGTACCACTAGGCAAGAATCTGGACAACAGCACTCCTCGACCACCCGCCGAACAGTTGATGCCCAAAACATAATTATAATCGACTTCTTTAAATAAATACTTGGCTACTATTTTATCACAAGATCGGTACATATTTTTCACTTCTTCGTCGCCATAGTAAAGTGGGTTTACTGTCTTGCCGGAACTGTCTATGTATGTTGCCCTCGTCACAGTTCCATTCGATGGTAGGCTGAGGATGTTACATTCGTTGTTCATCAGTCGCACATCTTCTCCTCCTAACCTTGTAAAGCTGATGTTTTGGCATCTGTCCCGTTGCCTCTGGTTCGGCGGCCAGAAGTACACTCTATACATATGATCCGGCAACTTGTTCAAATCATACGGTATCCCTGACGCGTAGTAATCTATGCAAAGTTTCTCATTTCTGGCATTTCTTATAGAATTCACTCCACAAAGTAAACAAGCTAGGATCAGAACAAACGCGTAGTTCCCGTGCATCTTTGCGAATGATTACCAGTCGTGAAATGTATGTGGCGCTCCAAATATAGTTGGGGGAATGTAAACAGTTGATATGCGTTGCTTGATAGCTGTGTGTATTAGATAGTGTGGCGTTGGTACATGGGCAGCTGTGTGAGCAAGTCACGACCTCACTTATCTTACTGTGCTGCTTCAATTAACAAAATACCTAGGAACATGGAACTGAATTTAAAGAGCTAGCCATTAAAATGTATGTTTTGAAGATGTATGTTACGATTTTCAAGCAGATTTAAAACCCTAACCAATAAGCAATATTCAATATATAATATATATTTTCTCAGCTACTCGTGACTTGATCGCAATAAAAATTACGCAAAAAGTGTTCTTTATAATAAGCAGAACGAGAAGCATTAACATGTATATCGTATATATTGTGTATAAGTTGGTTAATCGTTAACAGGGTCAAATGCGGCCAATGACCAATGTACCCGTATTAAGGTAGGTACGGACATGAAGTATAAAATGTATCTGCATTTGCCAAATGCGCGCTGTAATATGATCTTGTTAACATTTTATTGCTCGCACATGCAGTGAAATGAAATCTCTTCGAAGATGTTTGCATTAACATTTTGCATTCTACATAGGTATTTACAGCAGTTAAATGCTTAGTTAACTGTAGGTAGAACATTATGGGGTTGTGTTTTGTTTAATTCTGGAGATAAGCTTTTTGCTGGAATTCGTAGATGACCTGCAATACATAAGTATTGCAAAATTATCTTATAACTTTTGTATATTTTTGTACATCTCTCATATAAATATCAGTCATTGTTGTTTTAAATTTTGACGACGGACGTTTATTACTTATTAGTCTCATCTACGATTTATCAAGTACCTTTATGAACCAGTTCAAAATAAGTAAAGTAAAACTCCTTCATTGATCCGAATAGTCCGAATTGCGAATTCCATGGCTCTGACCACGGAAGAGATATTTATCTGTTCCGTGGCTGTGACCATAGCTAGAGGCACAAGTGTTTAGTCCACAAGAGTCACGGTAGTCCTTCGTTTTTCTTGAGCATTTTTAACACGGGAAATATAGTAGGTCTAAGTAATATAGACTAAGAGAGTATTTATTGACCTTATTTCCAGAGATGGCACGCATTGGGTCGCCTGAATTGGCCTGTTTTTATGCAGTGCAATCCTAGTCGTATGATCGTACTGCCAAGTAAAAGACTTTAATGGTGGAGAAAACATCGCGGAAATGCCTGCATGCCCGAGAGATTTATTTAACGGCGTGTAAAGTCTGCCAACGCATTAGGCCAGTGTGGTGGACTATAACTTGATCCTTCTCAATTCTGAGAACAGTGCCCAGCAGAGGGATTATATAACATAACATAACATACCATCACGCCTATAGTCCCCGAAGGGTTAGGCAGAGGCGCACTAATGTACACCCACATTTCGCCGGTATGTTTAGGTCCCATGTAATAGGGGGCGAGCCTATTGCCATGAACCGGGCACAAATCCAGACTCCGAGCTGCTACTGAGAATTTCATGGAAAAACCCAATAACACTTTGCTCGACCTGGGGATCGAACCCAGGACCTCTAGCGTAGCAGTCGCGCTTAGGACCACTAGACTAATGAGGCAGTCAAGGGATTATATAACGGGATGATAATGAGCGGTGGTGGCCCAGTGGTAATGGCCGCGACACGACTTGTAGGTCGTAGGTTCGAACACAGACAGGCGCTTTACTTTGTGTAAATTATCTCATGACCACTGCTCCCAAAACATCGAGAGGAAGAGGGATGTCCTAGAACCAAATACAAATCCGCACGGGGCCCCCGTAGAGGCTTACCGAGAGGAGGCCCGTGTCCTGGCAGTGGGAACATCATAGGCTGGTTATGTAATGATGATAATTTACCTTGAGTTTCCACGAGTGCAGCGAGAGGAAGGAGTCTCGGTCGGTGGTGCTGAAGGCGAGCACGCATGCGTGTGCGCCGCGGTAGTACGCCTTCGTGATCGCGTCGAACTCTTCCTGACCTGCCGTGTCCCATAGCATCAGCCGGACTTCCTCGCCGTCGATCCTGAGGAACAAGTAGTCGATACATTAGGGAGAAACTATTGATATGGCATGTTCTCTTGACTTTGTAACAAAAGAGTATACCTGTATTGTATATTCTATTTAGAAGATCATTAAATTATCATGTTCTCAATTTTTACGCACCTATTTTTAAGGAAATTATTTATATTTAATTTATATTTATTTAAATAATATATACTCGTATTATTTATAGCCTTTATAGTTACACATTTTAGTATCATAACATACTATCACGCCCGTATCCGTGACGGAACAGGCAGCGTTCCGCAGTTCACTTTTATGTTTCGCACTATGGGGCGAGCCTAATATTTCCAGCAACCGGGAACAAATTTGAACTCCGAGCTTTTCAAATTGTGTAAGTAATTAAATAAATAGATACTCGTAATTATTCGCCAATAGAATATTAAATATTTTTCATTTATCGAGAAGAACTTTCACCCTGTACAAGAAGTTCGAGGAGTTGGGATAATGTTAGGAAAAGAACTTGTAAGTAAAAGCTGTTCCCTTGATATGGGTAAGTACGCCAGGGTAGACCCATAATGTAATTCAATTGCCCATCATTTCCTTCAGTCGATGGCCATTCCCTGGATGCTATCAATTCGACATCAAACCACACTAAGGGTCCGTGTCGTTGACTGAGCCTAGTTGATTACCCTAATTAAAGACTGTACACATTTCGCATCTTGTCCACGCAATCTAAACATGTCCTAATAGTAATTAAAGGCACATATAATTATAGCGACTACCTCGCTCGACGCGCACTCATTTCTTTTATCTTAGATCGCGTTGGGTGGCTTGTCAAAAAATAATTTCATTTCCAATTCCACCAGTTTGAAATTAAATTATCTTTTTCCTTATTTTCTTTGATCTCTTTCGTCACTCTATATAAAATAATTAGTATACCTAAGTGCCTCATTATTCAAGTGGTCTTAAGCGCGACTGCTACACTAGAAGTCCTGGATGCGATTCTCAAATCAAGCAGTGCTATTGCCTATTAAATGGGACCTAAATATTTCGGAAAACTGGGTAGTACGCCTCTGCCTAACCCTTTGGGGAAAATAGTCATGATGGTATGTTATGTTAGTATAGCTAATCATAGAACCTCAATCAAAATATTTATGTAGTTTGTCGTTGCTCGACTTTTACAGTTACAGGTAGACAAACGGTAAAAGTAAAGACTGAAAAATTGTGAGATAGTTAATCTACCTATCTACGTAAAAAAGTGTTAGTTTTGAACTAATTAATACACTGTAATTGCAAAAAAGATGTTGTGTTGAGTGTTGCAGAAAAGTATTATATGGAAGAAGTGACGAGGAACACGCTAATGATCTAGTTTTTTGCCTCTTGTTTTTTTAATCAAGTAGGTATACTGGTAATCAAGTAGGTTAGGTTTTGTTCGAGGTTATCCGGAGTCAGTAAGATATCTTGCAAATTGTAATTTATTTATAATTCGATGACTGAATTAAATTGTAGATTATTATAATTACAATAAGTTGACATTTTTGGGGATAAGAAACATCAATACACTAAGATTAAAGAGAAAGAAGAAAGAAACTACAGACCGCCAATTGCTACGACTCTTGCATACCTGTTTCGCTTCTTCCACATTCATACATCTTTTCATACACACGCGCCGGTTGCGAGTACCTACTACAAACCTGGCTTTGAGTTGGTATTGCCAATGAGACTGACGCGGCCGCAGGTATTCTCCTTATAAATGCCTGTTGCTAATTCTCTCAACATGCCCAACCATCTCAGTATATTCAAGTGTCACTACATACCTATAAAGAATTTTAACTGGTATAATCCGGTAAACTTAGGCTCGTCGTTGTCGCAACTCAAAATTCATCATATCTTGAAAATTAAACTCTACGGGAAGAGAAAATGTAAGAATATAACGTCTAGGCTACTTACTCAATCTGTCGTTCTAAGAAGTCAACTCCTATAGTTTTCTTGTAGTCTCTGGTGAAGGTGCCGCGGCAGTACCGCTGGATCATGCTGGACTTGCCCACGCCGCCGTCGCCCACGATCACCACCTTGAGTGCCACCTCCAGGTCCTCCTCGCGCATCGCGTCACGCCGCACCCAAACATTAGTGGTCACTGTTTTGATGCTGAAAACACAAAAATATAGGTTAAAAACTAAAATAACCGAAGAATCCAAGCCTTATTTTAACTAGAAATGGATGTTCAATGAGTTCCTTGTCAGTTTCTTCTACATAGGATCAATTGTTCGCAACGTGTTACTAGAAACATCGCATTAAAAATATAAAAAAATCTTAATGCGCATTTGCAAGAAAACACTGGAATTTAAAGTACAAAAAGACAACACAGACGACGTCTTGCTAGCAAAACATTAACAGGCGTTATAAAGAGCAAGTTTATGTATAAGTTACTATAAGATATAAGATGGCATAACACTAGATATAAGTAATAGAACAATTCATTTATATAGATGCTTCTGACGATTTTATAGGGCAAAACAGGATCAACCCCACCCTCTCCTAGCTACGCCTTTGATCATAGGCTCGATCCTCTTCAAGGATTATCAATTTGTTATAATCAAACATGATGGTCTAGTTCGTGTTGGTAGAATTCACACACATTGGTGAAGCATTTAGGCATGCCAGTTTTTAGCACTGTGTTCGTTTTCTGTTTGAAGTTAATGTGTAGGTGAAGTTCAGGTTTTAATCGAACCCGTGTCAGATACTAGGCAAGCTGATAGGCGATTTAATAAGGCACTGTTGAGTAAGTAGGTATGACACACAAAAATAGATTTATATACATTTGCACCTCTTATAACTCCGTACAGAGAAAACTGCAATAGAGCAATTTTACGAGTATATATATATATATTTACATAGCACGGCCTGCGTTACTTATTCCTTTGAAAAAAGTTTATAAGTGACAGTAAGTAGTTGTGTATCGCATAAAACTTGTTTTAAAATATGAAAAAAGCACGTAATTACTTTGTGACCATAAGTTGTCTGCCATAAGCGCCGTATTCAATGACTCAGAGGCGCCTTAAAAGTTTCGTCCAACGTAAACTGACCCCTTCTGCATTCCACGAAGTAAGTGATGCCAGGCCTCACCTAATTAGCACGTCTTTAATGGACTCAGTTATTTATTAGGGGTTATTTTAAGGATAACATTTCAGTTTCTTTATTTTTGGAATTGAGATATTTATTGGATTCTGAGCACAACTCCATCTGAAAGGAGGTATGTGCTTTGGAAAGAGACATGGATACTTAGCTTTCAACACGATTTTTATTTCTTTGGGCAATTAAAGGCCATCATGTATAATAAACTTCCTGGAATTCTGAGAAGGTATTCATTAGGTACAATACATTTACTTAAGTGAAATATTAAATCAGAATAAATAAAAGGGCCTCCGGTCTCTTTAATTTAGTGATCGCGAACTAAGTGCGGCTATAGAGCGTGAGGTTCGACTCCTAGTTGGAATGGTCGCGACCGTCGGCGTGAAATCTACAAGAGCAGTTCGAAGTTGGGAATTGTAGCAATAGGCTCGCCGCCTATTACCTATAAGGGACCTTAAAATGTACTTAGTAACTCCGGGTACATATTAGTGCCTCTCTGCCTAAGTGCTGTATAAAGTCGTAACGGAAAATGAAAGTTAAAGTAAGGAAATTGCATAATAAATAACAATTCATCGAATAAACAGGTTACTACATACCCATTCCGAATATTACAAGATTTGAAAGTGTTGAATTAAGTACAATAGTTATTATGATCACCTAATCAACTCTTACGCCGAAAATGGCAAGCAAATTCGGTCGTTTACGCTTAGTGAGCGCGTCTTCATGACGGACGATTCACATTTCGTTAAATGATAAATCATTGTATTTTTACTTTCGACGCATTCCGCGTTTCTCTCCGGCATGTGGTTGGCGGCAGATTCCGCTAAGTCATGCGAAAAGATGAGGCACTCCGATTATGTCAACATTTGCAGAATGTCTGTTTTTCACTTAGAAGTCTTGAAAACGACGGAGATTTATGATATGTTTTGGTAAATATGGCAGCGTTGTGAGCAAATACCAACGCATTAGTGGCTATAAATTCAAGATTTAACTACGAAATTAATAATTTGTTGGCTATGTAGGTACTGATATAGAATGAGATATAATCTTCCAATTACGATATAGTTATAATACACAATCGATTGCTCGATCACTGACATCCTGCTGCCACTCTCCTGAGAATATTTAAAATCTTCGACAATTGTCGAAAGGTGATAGGTACCTAGTTAAGTTACTCGTTGAAAACTCTATCGTGTTGGGAGTTCAACAAACGACAAATTATAGTCGACAGATCACTATCCCATCTTCATATAACAGTAGCAATAGTTTAAGAGTATTATGTAATTAAAGAATGATGTAATAGCCCTTTAAGAATCTGAAATTTCAATCTGTCTATAAAAATCTATAGGCACAACAGTTAATTTTGCCAACAATAATATTGTCAACTTATTAGTTTGTAGTCTGCAGCTAACTCGATTCTCATTATAACATGCGGTAATTGTAAGGTAAGTCAGGGTGCTATTGTACGCAAGTACTGCCTTAAACATTAATATTTATTAGCATTCGCAGACAGACGAAAGTAATGACTGTTTTTAAATTATAATTGAAAATAATCAATGGCTAATGTAAAATGGTTAATATTAATTTAATTTAAATTCTGTTCATTTAGACGCCGCCAGTAATGATAGTTTTATTACTCTTTCTAACCGTGATGAATATCTACTATCAACGACACAGACTCCTTATTAGGTGACTCTTAAAATATCAGCATTCATGGATTTTGCCGGTAGACAAGCCACCTAATAGTGACAGGTAACTGACATGGACATGTGTCCACATACAGCACCAGAAGAGTTGCTAATCCGTCTGAGTTATGGCTGCAATAAGTCCCGGAGCGGCATCCTCCGAGTTTCTTTCTCTCTGGCTTTCAAGGATGAAAGTCGAAACGTCTCTTCGTGAGGGTAGTACTGAGACAGCCAGAACTTAAGAGGGCGTACCACCAAGCATGTTAGATATTTTGTGAGAAATTGCATCCCAATGTATAGTCTTAATCCTATTCCGATTTTCGAAGTATGTATGTAGTCACTCTGCCAGGACTCGGGAGCAGCGGGTCTTAACAAATAAGCATACCGAATACTGTTTTCTACGGTATCGACGGTTACCGTGACGAATGATTCATTTATCAATGCAGTGTTGAAATAAAAAATCGCTATTGAATTTCCCATGCATCATCTAAATTCATCAGAGCGTGTAAGTAGGTTGATTGTATTACGATTAGACTGCGTCTGTACCTATATGAAAAGAAACATCCTTGCGTGCGATGCATTTTTAATATATTTTGCATTTTAAAAGACGGTGTAGTCGTTCGATAGCCTCCCATTGCCAATCCAAAGCTGTATTTCACCAACTTCGAATATGATCCCGTTAAATTACTCAGCAGTTTATTACTTACCATACAAATTCTGTTAATTTTTTTAATCTATTCGAGGAGTAGCAGCTATTCGGACAAAAAGTGGTGAAATGCGGTTCAAATCTACTTCTTGTGCTGAGTTATTGTTCATCAGTAGTCTAAAGCATATCCATATTATAAATCTGAAAGTGAGTGGATCGGTCTATTTGTTTCTTATTTTTCCATACTAAAAATGCGATGAAGGCTTCGTGCTTGCACATCAAGCCAACGATCTCTAAACTAGAGTATCTAGGTACCTAAATAATATAGCTGGGAAGTTATATCAAAGTAGAATATTTTACGATGTGAAAAAAAAGGAGACTGCGATGAAGCAATGGAAAATAAATCATTGGTTCCGACGATATTGCCTGCCTGCAATGAATTTGTCAGGAATGCGGTAGTCTTTGGCTGGGCTATGATTAGCTTTTGATTTATACACTATTGTTGCTTGAATTCAACATGTATTTACAATAAAACTCGGACTGAACGTTTTCAATAATAAAATCTATAAAAAAAGGAGTAAATATCTACTAAACTAGAGACTAATTAGATTCGTAGTACCTATATATCCAATGAAAAGAAAAAAAATATTTGTTCCGTGTAACAACTTCATTGAATAATCACACAACTCAACTAAAAATGTGAGCTGCTTGCAATTTTCCAGAACCCCTTATTTAATAAACTGCTTCTTATACACACTTTCAATTAATATCTTCAATACTTTTATGTTTATAATAATAAACGTGAAAGTATTGAAATTGTAAGCGTCAAAGTGCGAGCAAAGTAGAGCTTTGGGAAAGTGTTTGACCCAGTTCGTGGATCGAAGACAACTTGCCTTGCACGCAAGTGATCTAGAATGTGTGTTGATGTTTCACACAAATGAAGATCATCATGAACCATCATCGATAATTATGATGATAAAGAATTATCTAAGTAGGAAAATTAGCAACTTATACCCGGGTAATCCTCCGTGAGAGTAATTGTTAGTAAAATATGAATAGTCAGATAACTAATTTATGATTCAGAAATAATAATTGTGAAGATAAATATGTTTTTTTTTAGATTGTTTTTTGTTAGATCTTATAAGTTAGAAGAAAACGCCTTAGAAGTTGGGTCACTGAAATTAGGAGAAAATTCTTAGTAGCAGCTCGGATTTTAAGTAATTTGTATCCTATCAACAGCAATAAGAGCCTAATCGGCCACAAAACTGGTATAAAAAACCCTGCCTGAGATTTTTTCTTTCATTTTTCTATCACTAGAAATTTTCTTTAATAAGAAAATTCATATCTTTATGATAGGGTTTATCCCTACCCCTAGGGTTTATCATTAACCCTTAAGTTATCTGGAATTCTAAGTTTAAATATAAGTTTATGGCACAAGAAAATACACAATGTGGCATCCTATCTGCCATCTCCAGCGGTTCCTTACAAATCGTTTGAAAACCTTTCCAAATAAGGTAATATTACAAAGGTAGGCCCTGAATGGAATATGCAAATTTAATTGGCGATAAATTGCGTCTGCGCAGATTCATCGACAGATTGCCAAACGTTTTATCTCTCTCATTTATCTATTGCAATTAGTTGCTTTGCACGTATCTACGGATTTATGATCGGTGTTGCGAATCGTTATTAATTTGTTATTTTTTTACTTTAATTGAGAGTTTAATGCCCGTTTTTGCGATAATGACGGGGCAGGCGTTGCGATGTTTGTTTTAGTTTTTGGAATTGAAACTACAGTGTGCTCTTGCGGAGAGATATGATTTTAAATCAGAATACTCAAGTCGTTACGCATTCTTCGGTATTGTATGGTATAGATAACAGTATTTATAATCATGTTAGTAATATAATTAACAGCTTACTTGACTCAGTATCCATTCAATGAAATTAAATCAAAACTTCTCTTAAACTTTTATTCACGAAGAATTTAAGGAGTTTTAATTGATTTATTACTAAAATTACTAAGAGGGCTAACTCTTAGTAATTTTAGTAATGAATTAAGTAAATTATCTGCTTACCGATTAAACAAAACCTCTTTACAGGGCCCAAGTAGGTCTCCATTTTTTTAAATCAAGTCGCCCCAGGCCTAACTTTCTTCGCTAATAAATCCATCAAGTGCCCCTGGCTGAATGCGATGCTTACCTTTGCTTTCCATCTCAAGTGAACATGTACTTACATTTAACATTTACGTAGAAAGTATGCCAGCCAGTAACAAACCTTGGTAAAGAAAATGTAGCCTTGTCAGGAAAATGTCGTTTGAATAAATTATGGGTTAGTAGGTATATATAATTATATAGTCCTATCATTCATTAGCCAAGTTTTAAATCTGTATAATATAAGTGTAGATATCTAGCTTTTTCCTTATTAATTTTAACTGTATAGTAATTCGCAATCGAAATATAAAAAGTTAAAAACGGAATACCACCCTAATTCTAACGAAATCTCAGAAACTAATTTTACCAATGATTTGGTAATTGCTTGATCGGTAATCGAGATTAACGCTGGTAATACCGCGAGACACAACCAGTAAGTGAATAAAATTTTTAATACGCATTCCACTATTCGCTTTCGGTATGTAGAAATTATCCGGAACAACGGCAATTTAGGACCCCGTAAGTACCTACTCTGAATCAGTTTAAATATCGAACAATATGGCAGCTATGGCCGTTAAAAAAGTAAAAATAGAAAGTTTTTCTAAGAGAACCAGTGATGTAAGCTAAGCACAAAACTTCGCCAATCTCAAATATTTATTTTTTGCGCTACTAAGACACTGCACATTAGAAAACGATGTATCCCAAGATTTCATATATCATTATACTTAATACTCGTGTGATTTCTGACTACCACAATAGCTGTGATAGATTCATTTCTTTCAATGTCACATGCATTCCAATATTTTTAAACGACTTACAGAGTGATGTTTCTACACATGGCTACAGGTCAACCTATACATATCCAGTGTAAGCCGATCTCGCATTGTATAGGCTTCCTATACAATAAGAGGCCAGCATAAACTTAATTAGTATAGCTTGATGTGTAGCCGTGCGTACAACATATAGTAAATAAATATATGTAGGTACATGGGTCACTGCTGAATAATGAGCCTGCTTGTGTAAGTGCTTTCAGCACATATGCCGCATTGCATAATGCGTAATAAGGAAGTGACACCCGATATAAGAACATGATTTCTGCAGGCTGCTATTGGATTTCTTGTGCATTTTATAAATATTAAGTATGCCTGGTTTATCTTGTCACTAATGTCCGTTCCACTCATTGAGAAGTAGAACGTACGTTATTATGATTGGATGATGTGGTTCGAAAAATCCTGCCAGTTGCGAAACAGAAGATCCGCCTTGTATCCGAATGTGCCCGAATTGTATCTATTTAATATAGTAACCACCTCTATGTGTACATTATGGAATGCAATGAATTGAATATGATCCATAATCGCTAGCTTCTCTGATTAATCTTTTTTGTAGAACTCTTGAGGAAAGAGTACCTATTTCTTTGTTACTTACTTTCCTACTATTTATCCTCTAAGCAAGGCTTCAAACTCCAATATTGGTTCATGTATGTACATTGTTTTAAATAAGAAGTATTGATTTGGAGAAATACTGTGTTAATAAATCAACGTGCTTTAGTACCTATTTCGCTCATTATTGTTCTTACATACGTTAAAATATAAATATAGAGTTGATTGAACCCTTCCTAATAACCTCTAGAGTGAGTTAGTAATTCGAGATAGTGATTTGAAAGCGATGACTCGATAGAAACCTAATTTAATTAAAATAAAAAGACTAAAACTTTCGTCTGCTCTAGAAAGTGCGCTGTTTTTCTTATACTTGAGCATGTTATTTAGATTAATTGGTTCGATTTTGTTGACACACTTTAATTATGAATTCGCTTAAAAAACGCTGGGGCGCGGCTTGCTACCGCCGCCGCCGGTTTAGCTAACTAGATTTAACTGTTATCTCTTATTTAATGTATTTCAGCATTATGAAGTGTTTATTCCATAACCCTTTGTAAACCATCGCATTATATTCTTTTTTATATTAATGTCATGTTGGTACAGTGAAACGACACTAGATAGAGATAATTGTGAGCTGTCGACTGAGCGTTTTGGACTTTGGAGAAAGGAAAAGAGTACTTAGTACAGTTTGTTCAAAATAACTTGGCTAATGAACGGCTACCTTCAGAGGTAGCCGTTCCAAATTCCCGTATTGGTAAAATCACTTTATTACGTGTTTTATACATAAATAACGAAATCAGTAAGGAAAAAAATTACAAATGCGAAACGTTTACAAACCTTCAGCCATAAAATAAATTGAAACCTCAGTGATTTTTATCTATTTTAAAATTCATAGGCTTTACAAAAAAGTTATTGGTCCATTCAACGCTACGCACTCCGCTCTGATAAGCGATACCGATTACAGTATATATGGAAAGAAAGACACTGCGGTCGTCAGTGGTTACTGATACTCGATCGATACAGTTATGTTCGATGTCTAGACTTGTCTTAGGTTGGAATCGTATGCAATGTGGTAACGCTAACGGTATTCTCTTTATACAGGATACTTTCATTCATTCTTTTCTTTTTGTACAATTTTTATTTGATATACTAACTTCTTCTATAGTGGTCACTGGACATGTAATGGGTTGTTTTTTCCATCCTTCTCTATTTGTGGCTTTACGTGTATACTTACTCTAGCGAACTTCTGTTCTTTAAACGCTAATTATTAAATAATCGGCAGATCAGACGAAAAAAAATTACGATTTGACAGATTTTCTGTACAAAAATTGTCATAACGTTAAATTTATCCGTAGGGTAAAATATATCTGATTATTGGGATATCCTTACTCAGGTCGAAAAAATAAGTAATTAGCACATTTATTGGGTAAATGTAGCCTAATTATTATTAGGTTGTCTTGTGCCGGAGTATATCAAACCCATACAGACTTAAAACAGCACTAAAGCAAGTGCTGTGCTGTGCCTTTTATTTGATTTAAAATGAGAGGACAAATTTTATTTCCCTATCAAATACCTATGTGGATCGATTGATAAAGATATTAAGTAAGTAGGGAAGTATTACTTAGTCTGCTTCTCCTGACAAGCTTGTAATAAATAATAGCATTATAACGGTTATATAGCAACCGTATTAATTGGCCTAATATTTACATTTAAAGTGCTTAGGTAGGTATGTTATTTTCTGCAAAAGATTTCTGCTTTACATACGTCAGAATTAGTTAAGTTTATCTTAATATTACATCTCTCCTCGCGATTCTTGTGGAATTAGACAGGTTTTTGGCAAAACTTGTTACGTTGTAGGTATATGCATAATATATCGTGAGGACAGGAATTGAGATAAGACGATTTTTTCGACTATATTCAGGTATTTGAATGTAAAATCATTCTTTAAATTACCATTTTTGGATTTTATAAAATCAAGCAAGTGTCAAATACACATTGACTTTGACACGTGTGAGTTTACAAAACTGGGAAGGTTCTATGGCATATAATTTTCTGCGGAATTCTTAATTTTCTAATGCACGGCTTTGTTATCTCTTTTTCCAGCTACGAACTCGCTGAGGTTTCATGACATTATATGCATATCTCTCTCTCTCATTTAAGAGCTCAGCTCTTGTCGGTGGAGCAATCAGCACTGTTCTTTTCTCTGAAGTGGGAGTAGAGACGCATCAAGAGGTTAAACAGAAGGTGTTTAACATCTTGATGCGTCTCTACTTCCACTTTTTCCTTCACTTGTTCTATTGAACAACTAAAGGAAAAGTGGTAAGTTTTATTAAACTTCTTCTAGGTCTAAGCATTTAGGACGAGAAAAAAAAACAAACAAAAATGAGCTGTGCTTTTCTCAGAATTAACTGACAATCTAATTAGGAGAACAGTCCAATTCCATATTTAAATAACTGGCTTGCCCTTATAATAACTTGAAGGCTGACGTTAATTCCTATTTTCTGGTACTTAGCGTATGACGGCAAAGTTACTTTGGCTTAGTGGCTTTCTAAACCAGTTTGGTGGTGGCCATCGATCTTAATAATTGCGACTTCCTGAATCAGTCAGCACACCGCAAACGCACCATGAAATGATGTTATAAATCACGTCCAATGAGGTGGGCGATGTAGGCCGTGACAGGCAATAACGTAACGAAAATATTTTGCTTATGTCGTCCGAGGAATGCTGTTAAGAAGTTAGAGGGTGCTTGTTTTATTTAAAAGCTATTAGTTTTTTTGTGTTCTTAATTTTTTTAACATTAGCAAAATTTTCGCAACCGTTTACCTCGTTTACCTGATCAAACTTAATTTTTGCGCGAGAAAGTTATTTTATATATCGAGTGAGTTGACTCTTTAAATATGGAAAATATATCACCAATATTTTTTTCAAAAATAGAAAACTAACGACCGTCGCTTGTAATTTCGGAGTTAAAAGTCGGCATTTCGGCAGCTATTAATATATGGATTTATTTTGTAGTATTGAAGTCAGTTAAAACCGGACCTGTTTTATACGAAAACGATTGATAACGCGACATAAAATGTTAGTTTATAAAGATTGTTTACATTCTTGTTTCACATAAATGCACCATAACTTAGGAAGATCCCAGTGTCGAATCTAAAAACAATCCGCAAACATTCTCAAGAGGCCGCTATTCTTTCCCCCACAAGTAACGGCTTGGTGACGCTTGCCAGGTATCACAATAATTAGAACGACACGATATGTACACACGGCCACAGATCAAGGTATACAAAGCCAGTTTATGCTGGCCTTTTATTATACGGGAAGCCTATACGATGCGAGATCAGCTTAAATTGGATATGTATAGGTTGACCTGTAGCCGAGTGTACCACGTCGTCCATTGTCTTATACGCAGAATCGCAGCCTGGGAGTGTTGCGCTCATTACGATGCATCGACCACCTTTGTGTATGATCTGCGGAAGTATGTAAGCTTTAAAACCAATAAATAATACTTGAGCTACACGATGACTGATGTAGGCATGTCGTCAGTTACGTTAAGCTGCTATGGCTCTTCCGTCAAAAGGCGCCCAGATTTTGCCCTATATTGAAAAACTCACTGATACTTAATATATTTTAGTATTTTTTTGGCATTTTCCAAGCAAAGAATAAAAAGTTATTTGTGTGAAAGAAAATTTTCACTGCGGGCAGGATTCAAACCTGCGTCTTCTGGTTCGGTACACCGGACGCTGTGACCAATAAGCCACCGCTAGTCCCACCAGGCAGGTCAAAATTGGCCTTCACATTTTGAATTTACGTCTTTGAGGTGACGTCACTGATAATACTTAGAATACTACTACTGCTTGGATTTAAAAGAGCCCATGGTTCTCTGAGTTTGTAAAAGTGTTTCTTCTCTTTGTCAGCAAGGAAATGCTGGCAACCGAGATTAACCCTTTGACCGCCACGTCAATAAAGAAAAAAAATGTTCCCTGCGCCACGCTACATACGCTCAGTTATATTTTTGTCGACATTTGCCGACGAAAGCGTCGTGAGCACGTTCTGATTTGTCGAGTATAGCCGACCGTGGCGGTCAAAGGGTTAAACATATCCTCCCCAGCGCAGACGCATACAAAGACAACGCTTAAAAAAGAAAGCCATTCCCTGATGTAGCTACGTATTTATTACATAGTATCATTTTGCCGTACAAGGTGACAACATCAGGTAGTAAAGAGTACGGCAGCACTGTGTAAAATTGCCTATAACAATAATGTGTTGCATTTAACGAGCGCTGTACGTCCGATCTTAGCAGTCCACGAGCTAGCACCTAGCACCTAGCGGGCTAGCGCCTACACGCTAGTAACTTGCTTCCAACAACTTACATTTACTATCGGATACATGTCGAAAATGGATGAGAAAAGCCGATAGGGCTCTGTGGCGTTCACTAGGAGAGGCCTACGTCCAGCAGTGCTCACATTATCTTAGAAGAAGAAAATATATGTTTCCGTAATTATATTTTTCACTAAGCCTAAGTATTATTTTAATAAATCAAACGACAGATCCCAACTGTCCAACCAATTTATTATGGTTAAATATGGTATTTAACCATAATAAATTAACTGATCCATTAGTTGGGATCTGTTAGGGGACTTGGGTTGGATTTCCAGGTCGAACGGTGTTATTGTTTTTCTATGAAATGTGCCCGGTTAACAGCAACAAAATATCCTCAATTACATAGGGCAAATATATTAGCGAATTAGATACAGGTGAAAATGAAAATGAAAATTGTTTATTGCCAGAAATTTTGAACATTAGTATAACACTGTCTAAACCTATGGAAATACAGGTGTAATGGTATGTAATGTTTATGTTATGTTTCGATTGAATACGATCGGAAATGAGATTCATTTCACTCATATTCTATGATTGTCAAAGTCATTCTTGCTATATCTTAAGTATCTATTGTCTGAAAATAATAGTGACCACAAGTCGTAGGTCTCGATTTCGAATCCAAGGCACGCACCTCTGAGCAGCCGTGGCCATCAGTAGGACAATAAATGGGTTGATGATGATGATAATGATGCTAGTCTGACACCAAACATCCGATCTAACATTATATTCATTAGTTCCGCACGTTTAACACGGTGGCTGCTTAGTGATAAAATTAATGCCCCGAATGTAAGCATCTGCGACTCTTTCTATTCCACTACTAAACCATTTGGACAACTTCAGACACACAGTTATTTCGAACAAACTGTACACAAATATTTACGTACATAAATATTTAGAAGACAAAATCTACAACACGATATGAATCATTCAATGTGTATCTACAGTCCAAACTACATTGAATTGTAAATTTAACAGATCAAGCGACCAAGGTATGATCACATAACGCCTTAAAATACGAGTAATACGAACAATGGTTTGACCTCGACACGTAAACCGACATCCGCGAAGCTTTACGTTTTATGTTTTATTGTGAACAAATCTGAGCCGAATTTGATTGAGACGTCTCAATCGCCATTGTTGTTTTTTGTAAGATATTATTTGAGATATTTTTGAAAAGTTGTTTTTGTTGCGACGATTTCCGTTATACTTAGGGGTATTTTTATCGGAGACGAGCTAATTTAAGACGCAAAAGCAGAATGCACTGTGATCTTATTATTTTTCGGGGCATATGCAAAAGAGCATATGATTAACCTGATGGTAAGAGATTATCGTCGCTCAAGAACACATTTGCCTCACCAGAGGAGTCTACGACGCGTTGTCAATGTTTTAAGTTGATATTTTAACGAACATATATTTATTTAATAAAGCCTAAATCTAGGATACGCATGAACGTCTAGATTCTAGACTCCAAAATAGCTAAACCTCTAGACTCCAAATAACATAACATATCAAGCAATACATATATATACACTTAAAATGAACGTTAAGCATAAAATTGCTTGAAATTTTGCTGATCTGGAGACCCTTTTGGCCCAGCCGTGAGACACATGACAGACACCACCTTACTTTATTTTGTTATCTTATTTTTTTGTGTCTCAATGTTGGCCAAATAAAAGTTTTTTTCTTTCTTCTTCTTTCTTTCACTTTATCTATACTTAGAGGCAACGTTTGTTATGTTGTACGGGGTAATCTTTGGATCTACTGAACCGATTTAACCAATATAAAGCTACATTATTCCTGTATTCCAAAAGAAAAGTATAGTCCACGCGGGCGCAACCGCGGGGGCAAAGATATTTCTTAGAAGTTTAAGCCAGAATAGCTGGCTCCCAATGAATCTTCACCACCATAGTACAGCTACTCGTTTTAACATAATCAATCCAGTACAGAAATTATTACATAAAAATATGCCATCGTGGAGTTGTCACAAATCTATCACATAAGCGTCGATTATCGTAGCTTTGAAAGTAAGGATGTGATTAGGTACATGATGCGGTGGCGAGGTGTCGGCACGCGGATGGTCATTCAACCTGTAACGGAATGCCAGCTATTGTTCCCGACAATGATCGCGGATCGCATATAATAAATTGTAGTAATTTCATTAGCAGAACACTATTGCAAAATGGTTTAATTTACCATTGTTATGTAAACTTTTTTTTTCGGTTCTTTGAATAGGCAGAATGGGATGCTATCTTTGCTCAATTGGCGGGAAACGCGGGAATTCTTAAACTTTGGATAAAAGTAGATGTTGTTATTTATAATTTTACAATAGGGTCTATAGTTGTCTATAGGTACAATGTTAATAAAATAGTACCTATACACCAGTACTGAAAGGAGCGGAGTAAAGATAATATTTATCTTTCTTTAGTTCAGTTTCAGTTCATAGAAAAATATGCGGGTGTGACATGGTGAGCATCCTCAAATAACAGGTACGAATAAGGACATTTTTAATTTACAAGGTCAAAAGCTCCAACACCAGTCTGATATTTATATTATAAGATAATATAGATAGAATAAGAATTCTTGCAGCGTTGTTAATTGCAGCGTTAAGTACAAACGTACGATAACTTGTCATTTAAATTCCGCCTTAGATAATTATCAGAGTAAGTCAATTATTATTGACTGCCTCGTTGGTCTAGTGGTCCCAATCGCGACTGCTACGCTAGAGGTCTTGGGTTCGATCCCCAGGTCGAGCAAAGTGTTATTGAGTTTTTCTATGAAATTCTCAGTAGCAGCTCCGAGTCTGGATTTGTGCCCGGTGAATGGCAATAGGCTCGCCCCCTATTACATGGGACCCAAACATACCGGCGAACTGTGGGTGTACATTAAGTACACCTCGGCCTTACCCTTCGGGGAATACAGGCGTGATGGTATGTTATGTTATGTTATGTTAAGTCAATTATATGCTAGAAGGTAATTATACCTACCTTTTGTACTATAGAGGACTTGTGCTTTATCCCTCTCGTTTTGAGAGGAGTCCCGTGCTCAGCAGGGGGTCAGCGATGATGAGAGGAAAATAAGCGATGTTTTTTTCGTTTTGTACTATTATATCTGTTAAAATTATCACAAAAACTATCGTATAATATAATTTATGAACTAATTGCTACATCACTATCATCTACACCATACTACATCACTACACATCACTATCTTGCTACATCATATCATCATCATCTATCTTGCTACATCAAATACTATATCTTTGCCTATAGGTATAGGCAGAGATATAGTATTGTGTTGTTATATTAAGTTGTTATTTAAAGTAGGTACTTTACATAACAACTTAATATAAGGTTATAATGTATGCGAGTAACTATATTAATATGAATAAATATAATATAAGTACGTACTTAATTAAAATCTATCGTATAATATTATAAGGTTGTCGAACAAACCATCTTAATTAAGAGATAAAATTCCAGCTAATCGTATGGATTCGAATGTCATAAATAGTAACGATAATAATAATTTATGGTAATACCGTTAATAATGTTAAAATTCTAATGAAGGTTTAATAAACATTATGCAAGAAGATATTATATGACAAATTGGTATTGAGATTATGTTGAATTTTAAATAGCTAAGTTCTAAATTCTATAAACATTTTGCTTGCCCTATGAACATTTCCACTAGACATACCTAGTTGAACTTCTAGGGTCGTTGTTAATAAAACCTATTTACAGAAAAGTTATCAGCTAGTTACAAGCCCCTAACCTAGTTGGAAATATAAGTACTAGATAGTATTAAATCACTGACGAATGTTGTGGTCTCATGAGGGCAAAACAATAGATTTTGCATTGTGTCTACAATATGTCACTTGACGGCTTAAAATATAGCGCACCCTGGTTTTTTATGTTTAGGCCTAGAGTAACTTAAAGGGTATCATTTAAGCTATCACCAATTTAATTAGTTTTGTGTTTCTTAAATAATAGGGTTTGTCCTCAAAATAGTAGATCTGTCACCAAAATGTAGTCACCAAACAATGCAAAATCAGTTCCACAATAAATCACTTAAAATCCTGAGATATAAGGTCTAGTACCAAATAAATGTTTTTGTATGTATTATAATAGGTGTGTCCTAATAAGTATTTAAGCAAACTAATTTAAAGAGATCACCAATAAATCATATTATGTTACTAGAAAATTGCATTAAGTTCAAATAAAAAATTAGGGTTGTCATCATCGTTTCAACCAAAAGATTTTGCTACTTAACTAGACTCCCAAGGTTTTAAATTTCCACTGGTAGTATAAATTATATTTAAATAATTTTTTTAGCAGAGTAGTAAATAAAACAATTAAAGTCAAAATAATCAATATTTATTGTTTAAAATAATTACCACTGAACAATCAGCGCTGGTTTAAAATAGCTGGCTTATGGCTAGCAGAATAATAGATAAAACACTTAATTAAAGTTAAAATAATCACCCATCGTTGAGGCCGGATTGGTCAATTTTTAAAGCGCGCCAATTTGTCTCCGCCCCTTTGATCATTTTTTCATTAAAATTATAAATTGATGTATTAAATTGGTAACGAATACTATTAATTTAATATCTGAACGAAATAAAATGTTACTACTGTATTGGTGACAAAATATCAAATAAAAAGGAGTCGCAGTCAGGGATCGATAATCGATTTATTTGGAGACAGATCTACCATTCTGAGCACAGAGCTATTATTTAAGTAACAAAACTGTTATTATAAGAACGAAGTTTATATTCATGTAATGCAATATAATTTTATTGGTTATCGATCTCTTATTTTACACATATATTAACATTAATTTGATAATTCATACCTGGGAACAATTTTTGTTTATCTGAGAACGAAAATATTTCGTGGCGATAGATCTTTAGGTGATACAACTTGATGACAAATATAAATTTTGGTGATAGAAAATATAGTTCCCTAACTTAAACTTGTCGTCTTTGTGTAATCTACTGAACAGGATAGTCGATAGTCGATAGAACAATAATAATATAAATTTTATTATTGTTCTCAGTAGCAGCTCGGAGCCTGGATTTGTGCCCGGTTAATGAGACACGCCACCTAATACAAGGAAATGGGTGTATACATTAGTACACCTCTGCCTACCTCTTCTGGGGAATCAGGCGCGATGGTATGTATGTTCAGTAGCCGTGAGTCATATTCTGATACACCAAGAGTAGGTAGCGATTTAAGCTTTGACCTTCCCTTTTTGAGGGTTAGAACTAAAAATCGGAAATGTATGTCAATATATCAAAATACCTATTATCCAAAACAAACTTTGATAGCTTGAGCTTGAACACTGGTAGTCTTATTTTATTGTCGTGGCATTTTAATTGATAATCTTTCTCTGAACAACTTACTTTCTTATCAATCACCGTAGTGTAGTGTAGTGTAGCTGTAGATTGTTAATGAATATTCATAGACACAACGTCGTAAGCGCAGTATTTTGTCTCTGCCTCTAATGACTAGCGGTTATTTGGCGTTGTTCACTATTTCAACGGGGCAAAGCACGGTGAAGATAATATTGTCCAAATAAATCAACAGACTTCGATGTGTGTATGCGCATTAGATTAAAATTAGAGTCAGGTTACTATGATTTTAATCTAATGTAAATGCATTAATATAATTCAGTTTTAGTGTATATTTTAAATCGCTATTATTCTTATATTATTTCATTTAGTCTTTTAATTTATATAATAGGTTTTTTGGTATTTTTCTTTTATATTCGCAAAAGCCTGTGTCTGTAATGAGATATTCATTAAATATTGGTAATATGAGTCTTGTTTTAGTGATCATAGAATGCATTATTATTTTATCCTTGTTTGCATACATAGTTTTATATGTTTCATACTTTCAAGATCAATGTCGAAAACAACTTACCTACATAATATAAAATCAATTCTTGTATAGATTAAGATTAACAATAACATACCTATATCCTCCTTTCACCCTCAGTTTTTGTTGTAGGTGTAAGTAAACATAGCGGTAAAAGTTCAATTCTTAAAAATAAAAAAGGTCAGGCAGCGCTTGTGGAATGGAAAGCAAACACTCGCTTTTTCAAAACTGGCATCGTACACACGGCTACATGTCAAGCTATACAAATCCAGTTCAAAATGATCTGGCTTTGTATAGGCATCTCATACAGTAAGAGGCCAACGTAAACTGGATTTGTATAGCTTGATGTGTACCTGTGCGTATAAGAATGGTCTGTACTAACAAAAGTTTCATTGACATTACGCGTGGGTAATAAGACGAGTCTGTAAACTTGTTTGCAGTAATCCTGACCCAGTAAAAACACAGTTATTCCGCTCCCTGTACGTCGTTACTGAATGCATGCATTCACACATCATTGGAGAATACAGAACCTTATATACACAGCATGTCTCAGAATAAATATTGCAGAATGTACACGGCGGCATGAGAAATGCGCCAGGGAGTGTTGATTTGTTTTTAATGACAAAGTTCGACGGTGGTAAATATTTTCGAACGTTAACAGAACTGAAGAAAAAGCTTTCAACAATGAAAAAGATGCTGATGAGAACGTATTGCATATGCAGATCGTATTGCCTCCATATAAACTGAAAATAAAAATCCCGATACTTCTGATCTCAAAACGATAGCATAAAACGGGTATAAGGTTTTCTTATCAAAAACTACTTGTATTGGTTTTTTTTTTACTTTTTAAATCATTATGCTATTTTTTAAATTGAGATGAAGCTAACGATAGGAGCAACAGAATAGACATGCAAAAATAACGTCTCTTACATTGCATATTCCAACAAAAATATTAACATCTAACGCAAAATTTAATAGTAAGTTCTTAAACTCATTCAAAATGCTGTCATAACATGCCAATATGGATTCTGGATAACATAAAACGCGCCATGAATGAACGTGACCTAAATACCATGCAAACGGGACACCGTATGAACCGAACAGTTTCATTTCTAGACACTAGTCAGAGACAAAAGATGTGGAATGTAAACGGTTAAGAAACTAGCTAATAACTAAGTGATTAATGTTTGAAAGCGCACTGAAAGAACGTCGAGTAAATAAATAACGGTCCGAGTCTAGCAGAAATGCAGACACTGGTTACCTAAAACTGTTTAAGGCAATCAGTTGCTAAATAGGCATAGTTAAATCGATTAAATGATATCGATAAAAGAACGATTTTCTCCGTATTACTCGACTTTTCATACTTTAAGATGCTTATATGAAAATTGCAAACGGCACGTATGGAGTTTATCATGATGTCTTTACACGTACTTTTATGGACACCATGAAAATATTGCTGAAGCATATTGAAGTATTGATATTTTTAAATGTTTAATTGTGAAATGGTAGGAAGTTATGAACTTTGCTAAAGAAAATAGGTTTTGATTTCGATGTTTCTAGATATTTGTAAAGAGATCACAGAGTGCTTCATTCAATCCAATTTAACTTAATTTAAGAGTTACTTAATCTTAAATATATCAATCCAAAAAAACAGCTTCTCATCTCTTTTTGATATATAAAATTAAATTATTTCAATTCAAGTGGTGGTCATACTCGGGACAGTGTCGAAACGAACTCGTTTATGAATGGCGCGCGTCCTTGCGCCGGCGCCGGTGGTGGCGCAGGTGACTGCCCTTGCCGTAAACATGCAACTACAGACCCAATAACATGTGCATCTGTCATCCGTGCTTTTGCTTTTGTTTTAAAAGCTGTATGCAGCTGCTTAAGATCTCAACGCTGGTATTTACAGTTTCGAAGGAAGATAAAATATTGGAGACTTTTGTAAAACTTTTCTAAAGAGCAATCCATCGTGATAACATCATTGGAGATATTGTGTAATGCCTAATCTCAAATTTAGACGTAATCCAAACGCTGCGGCCGTGCCTAATACGAGTCAGTGTTGCACCTTGTCATCATCATAATATCATTATCATCAGCCCGTATTCTCTTTAAGTGAACGCCCGATCTTCAGCTATTCCATCCTTCCGCAAATCGTCACTCCACCTGGCCAACGGGCGTCGTACACTACGTAACATAGACATAAATATTTTCCACTTTGGATAATTTAATATCGTTCGGTTCTGTGCGGTACTTTTAATATTGGTTATGAAGACTCGTATAATATTGAACGAAGCGGATTAAGCTACCCTAGATTCTCAACAGGAATCAGACTTCCCTCGCCAGGCGACAGGTGCGTATGAGCATCTGCCGCGCCTTTGTTTCACATAAACCTTTTTTTCACGCACGGCTACTTCAATATAAGCTATATGTTAGTATCTAGTAATGTAGGTCTTTGTTCTAGTTTCGGTAGTAGTTACATATTTAAAAGTTATTAGTGAGAATTTAATACTTTTAGTTTGCTGTAAGAAATTTGGGGTAATAAACAATAATGATATAGTCATCTCATAAACAATATTGTCTATAAGATTTGATGGAATTATATGTATTGAATCAAATTCAAAATTGTGAATATCTGAGTTACTATAACTTTAATCGATTGCCTCATTATTCCAATAGTCCTAAGCGCGTCTGCTACGTTACAGGTCCTGGTTTCGATTCTCAGGTCGAGCAAAGTGTTATTGGGTTTTTCAATGAAATTCTCAGCTCGAGATTTGGATTTCTGTCCATTAGGCATGGCAATAGGCTCACTTACAAGGGAAAATACTAAATATATCGGCGAAATACTGGCGTACATTGTACACCTTTTCCCAACCATCCTGGGAATACAGTTGAGGCGTGATGGTATGGTTGTAAAACATAACCATAAACAGTAATTGATAAAGACAATTAATAGTTTCAATCAGTGGCAAAAGTAAATTAATTGAAACGCGATCAATCATCACGCCCCTAATCTATCAATCAAATCTAAATAACTGCAGTCCGAAGCGAATCGAAAGTTTACTCTCGTTAGTTGACTAACGGCCCTTAGTGCAATAAATAATGAAATTTAATCAACTTAACCTACTTTTACTTTAGCAACGCTAACAGCGGACCTCCATAAATAACAGAATTGATATAAAGTGTGCTTCCGGCACCAGTTTCCGTGGTTTTACATAATATTACATCATGTTCTTAATTTTTTACAGTTAACGTGAAATCAAGTGTTATCCATTGTTAAGTGATGTAGTGAATTGTTAGGCCTTTTGTTACTTGTCTTGTTTTATTAAACTGCTACCATAGTTTATTATGGGCCGCGAGATAATCATTAAGCAAATGGCATGTGAACATGTTTCTAGCTTACGTGCATGTCATTTGTGTTGTTTATGTCGCAAAAGGTGATAAATAAACCGTGGTAATTCATCATAAAGTTACTAACATATAAAATTACGTCATAGACTCTCATACTTAATATTACTTACTTACTTGCTTTAAATTATGTAAAACATTAAGAGCAATTTGTAGTAAAATTAAACTTTTTAATTTTGTTAATTTATAATTGCCGGGCCTCTTAGTCAAGAAAACAAGTGGTAAATAATAAAATAACTTTGATTTATTTAACTGAATACGGGTTTATAAAATATTGTAACAAACAGTTGTTAAAGGTGCAGCGCGTTGATGTCTTTTGTTCTACACAAAACAGGTGTACAAAAAATTTAACAAAAATCTCTGGTTTTCTCAAATTCTAGTAACATTATAATGACACACGTAGGTAATGAATATGAAATAATTCTTTAAGGAGTTGGAGCCGCGGAGCGTGAACCGTGACGCCTCTGGACATCGACCTACTGGCCACCGCAAACGCCGAATTTATGTGCTCTACGAAATAATATTACATGAGTTTTTGAACACCGGTATTTGAATCAGTAACATTTGAACATTTGTAAGAATGTATCGATGTCTATAACACTAGTTGTTCTGTTGTCTGATTGTTTTAATGATTTGTAAAAAAACACCTAAAATGGTTTACATAATATTTAAATTTATTTGATAATAATCGAACCCAACACTTCACGCTTATTAGTCGCGGTTGCACTGGACCAATAGGGTAGTTAGTATTTACTAAAAGCTAGTAGAATATAACTCTTACATATACACATTTCTCATCTTTATAACACGCCTATATTCCCCGAAGGGAGCAGGGGCGTAATAATGTTCACCCACCTGTTGGTTCTGTAATAGTGGATAGCCTTGCCATTAACCCGTCACAAAACCAAACTCTGAGCTGACACTGAGAATTTCATAGAAAAACCCGATAACTCTTTTGTCGTCGTGGGAATCGAACCCTGATGCTGGCCGGTCAGATTGTCATGTTTGCCGGTAGGTGCTTTTGTCACTTGCCAGTAGTTATTTTATATTGTGTAATAGACTCCGTATACTGTCAGAATATTGTCTGTTCAAGAGTCCACACCGCCGCCGATTACTTATATCAACGGCAGATCGGTTTTTCTGGCAGAGAGCGACAAGGTTACTAAGGTTACCATGAGTGCTTCTGACACTTGCCAGCAGTTACTTTGTATTTTGTAATAGATCCCGTATACTATCAGAATATTGTCGGTTCCAGTGTCCACACCGCCGCCGATTGTATCACCGCTAGGTCGGTTTTTCTGGTAAACGGACGGGGTTACTAAGTTCATCACCCCACACTTCTCAAACTGCCGCAGACTACTTTCTTTTCGTTTCATATTAAGCAGGTTTTCAAAATGCATAATACATGCAGGATGTTCAAGGCTTATTCCGCTTTTATAATTAATCAATAAATTTATAACATTTAAATCAAAGCTATTAACTGATATTATCGCTAGGTGATTAGAATTTCTAATCACGATAGTTAGCATATTTCATTTATACAAGTATGAATTTTATAACGAAGATGATTTAAACAATCTGCCTCAGTAGTCCTAAGCGCGACTGCTACGCTAGAGGGCTTGGGTTGGATCCCAGGCCAAGCAAAGTGTAATTGTTTTTTTATGACATTCCCAGTACCAGCTCGGAGTCTGGATTTGTGCCTGGTTAGAGGCAATAGGCTCGCCCCCTATTGCATGAGACCTAAACATACCGGTAGGTGTACATTAGTACACTTCTGCCCAACCCTTCAGGGAATACAGTTGTGATGGTATGATGTAAAAATGTTTATGACATTTTCAGTAGCAGCTCGGAGTTTTGATATTTGCCTAGTGAACTAAATATACCGGCTAACTGTGGGTTTCTTCAGTCCAACTCTTCGGGGAGTGCAGGCGTGATAGTATCTATGTATGTAAATAAAATTTATCTCAGTAACAACGCTGTCATGCATATCTTATGTAAAGTCTCAAATATAATACTAATAATATATTACGTGATATTCTTCGGTCTTTTGTGATAAATAAGCATAGTCATAGTTTATTGGAGAAAGTTTTGATCATTGCAATAAGCGATAACTATAATATCCGATAATACTTATGTAGTAGACAGGTCGTGAACTCGTGAAAGAAATTGAATGCACTGTGACAAGGAATGAATTTATATATAATTATGACGCAGTTTGAAAATGGCACCAATTATTGAAAAATGAGCGGTAGTGGTCCAATGGTAATGGCTGCGGCTTACGAGTCATAGGTACCACAGGTGGAACCCACAGGCGCTTTGTCGACCGACAGAAAACAAACCTTACTAAGACTTAAAAACTTTCACTTCTTTCATAGACAACCTTTTGGAATGATATGATATTTAGATTTTCAAGGCAGGGTTATATTTAGAGAATTAGTTGTCTGTTTGATAATTAGTTCTGACTAAACTCCTGAGCATATTTGGATAAAACTTGGCACAGAAATAGCCTTAATGAAGTGGGAGAAGGACATGATTTTCCCTATGTTAGTCAAAGGCGGATGTTACTTAGTAAAATATCTTCTTACATAATTTTTGATGTTTAGAAGGTTACTGCTCTACTTTCGTCTGATGCTTTATTTTATTTAGTTCCGTCAATAGAGCAACTTTCGTTTTAAGGCAAAAGAGCGGCAGTTCTTAATGTAATCAACCATGTATGTATGTGTGATCTTTAGAATCCCAGTATATATTTTTTAAGCTTACTAGCAATGTGGATCGCACATTACTAGTATTCTTGTTAATCCCTCGTGCTAAGCTAAATGCGTGTGTTACGAATGGGTTCACGTTGGTAATTCAATGGGTGTCAACCGGAAACCACATGATCGCAAGTCTGACGTCCTAGCCATTATGCTACTTCTAATATAATACATTATACATTACATTATACATGTATAGCATACAGATACGAAATAAGTTAATGATACTGTTGTTTGACTTATGTATTATAGCCGAGTAAGTACGCCTGGCTCATCAATCTATGCATTTCCAGTAAAAGTTGACTTCTTACTGTACGCAATGCGTTTGCAATACAAGACCAACCTATATATTGTATAGCTTGATGTGTAGCCGTGTGTATGTTTACGTACTACTTAGAAGTTACAGTACATACCTGCATAATATACATTCTTAACAATATAATGTCGTTAAATACAAGATGTTGTTTACAGATTGACTAGACAGAACCACCATAAGCCAGCCAATATTTCATGAACCAGGAAAACGTATGCAATAGTGGCAAGCCAGATCTGTGTCAGCTTACCCTGGGTACATCCATGATTACACCGCCGGTCGACTTTTTTTTTGTTAACGGGGTTGGAAATGCTTTATGCACCGCTCCGGGGCGGTGGGGTGTGTCGGACTCTGCTCTGAAAAAAGCGATCTACCAACTAAAACCAACCTCGGCGTTTCGCGTCACCACGTTAGTGCCGGGACTACGGAAGCGGACCGCCAGTCGACCTGGTCAAACGACTTAAGCACCAGACGGTAATATATAAACGCTTCAACCACCGAATGTAACATAATATATAAACTGTCGGTGGCAATATTTTACAAAACGCTCGCCGCGTCGGCGCATCGTAATTAACACATATTTTTACCGCTAATGACTTTGTTTGTCAGCTGATTTCTAATTTCCATTTTTTATTAGTTGCTTGTGTTATGACTATGAGTTATACAGTAAGTAAGTATTAGGTATATGTATATTTGCTAGGAAAGCAATTTCGAAAATGTTAGGTCATAATAATATTTCAACGGAGAATCTAAATGAGTTTTGAGATATATATATGAAGAGCATAACTCTCTATTAAAAAAAAACGTTATTGGGTTTTTCTATCGATCGGGATATATCGGGATCAAACCCAGGACCTCTAACGTAGCGTCGCGCTGAGGACCACTAGACTAATGACGCAGTCACTAGACTAATGAGGCAGTCATAAATATATGGATTTAGAATATTGTTTAACAAATGCTTTTTACTAAACAAAATTATTATTATTGCAGAGAAAAAATTATTACGGGAAAGCCTGCGTGACTTGGAATACATAAAAACATAAAATATGTATTAATTAATAGTTTCACTGGCTATTAAAATACAATCAGAGCCGTGAGATATAAAAATCAGCGATACACAATAAAAAGTTAAGAGCTTTGCATACTAACCTTCTTTAGAAAGATAATATTCATCGAAATGGAATAAAAAAATACACCGGGCATTATTACAATGTTATTTAAGCCTATGCCTTGTTGGCTTTATACATTTTGTGCTTTTGTCTTAGTTGCTCTGGCTCTCTTAGAACATAGAGTTAGGCGTTATTGGCCCCGCTTTTTAGGACATGAGTGTAGGATTTTATTTTATTTTTGAACAGTAAAATTTATGTAAACATAAAGATAAAATACTATACATTTGATCAAAGTTGATATTAAATTACATTTTATGGAAAAAAATAAAATAATTTTATGGAAAGATATTATTTTTTTAATTCTTAAAGTTATAGATCTTAATAAACTTCTAGGCCGACCGTCGATCCTGATCGACGGTCGTTAATTACCTTACACCGACCTTTAAGAGTCGCATGATATCGCATAGGTTCATAAGAGTATGCGTTAACGGAATACCGACGTGCGAAGGGTTACAGCTGCCGATGATAATAAACCTTTATCTTGATATTAGAACTAAAATCACTGCAAGCATTACACCCGACATTTAATTAACTAAGTATAGCTTGGCAAACACGAGTTGAAGCAAGTGAGAAAGTATTGAACGTTCATTGCGCATAATTGCCGATCATGTCATTTTAAAACTAGTCAATTAACAAGAATATTAATGAAACTGGTTGAGGAGGAAACAATATTCGGTCGACAGGTTTGTGTCCTTCAAGACATACTTTTTTATAGTACGTATGTATATTCATAATTTATTTATAAATGGAAACTTTATATTCAGAATTTATTTTATTCCGTTCATAGTTTCCAGAAGATGAAGTTTTCAATGCAGTGTCTTAAGATTACAGGACAAAATTCATTGTTAAAAAATTTCATAAGTTGGATAGGATGCCGTGCGGTCAATTTCACCAGTATTCTTGCAGCAGATAGGTACTCCTTTTATTTACAAGTTAATAGATGAGAATATTAGAAGAATATCCCTTCACAGGAACTTAAATATTATAGGTACTTAGTATTATTTATTCGTAGTACTTAGTGACAAAATTCTGAATGTCAGGTGGTAAACAAAATCTTCGACATGCCAGCCAACTAACAGATCAGTGTATTCCTTATAGAAATACCTGAAGGGGGCGTTTCATGTATTCTATTGGTCACTATATTTTGGTAACGGTCTCCAACAATATTGTTTTTGTACAATTTAGTATGGGTCGTTCTCTGGGCGTCGTTAAATGCAGGTAGCATAGGAACGGACTATGATAATATAAAGGCACGGCCTTTTTTAATCAATGCAGTTCCTTCGGCTAATGTATTTTCTTTCTTAAGTATTTGTTTTACACCAATCCTTTTATTCTTGTACTTTTATTTAAGAGATAAGTATGTTCTTTTCAGCAAAGCACCTACCATCTTCCAATCCTTAATTATGTAACTCAAAAACAATTAACAAAGAAGCCAGTAAACATCTTGAAACAATTAAATACTGCCACTTTCTGTAAGTATTTCAAATGCAGTGAAAGTGCTTAGTGCTACGAAAAACTTCGGTTTGTGCGCTCAGTACGTAATTAATCACTCTTCGGCTTTTTACGTTTAAAACACTCAGCGCACACAGTCATTATTTAATTGATGTAAATTGTGTGAATCCCGGCGCTTTTTAAGAGATATTGCGTCACAATTGGTTTCGTGTTACTGCGAAGTTGCTTTGCATCTTGTATCAATCAATGTTTTGACTAACCAAGCGCTCTTTAGAAGATTGGTCAGGTGTTTGTTGATTGTTGCTGTTACTCAATTAATTTATCATTTTACAAATATTTAACAACGTTTTAACAGAACAAATACAGTTTAAATATACCTTTCTAGCAATGTGGGTCGCACATTGCTGGTATTCTTAACCCTTGTGCTAAGCAAAATGCTTGTGTTACTAGTGGGTTCACGTCGGTAGTGCAATGACTGAGTTTCAAACCGGCAACCACACGATCGCATGTCCGATGTCCTAGCCATTAGGCTACCGCCGCTTCTTCAATTTCAAGCCGCGCTTAAATTTATCTCAACTTTGCGTAGATGCCAGCTTCCAAGTACTAGGAAAACATAAGTACAGAGTAGCATTGGACACGACAAGAACAAGTAAGTAGTAAAGCGAAATGTTATCATTATAGCATCTGCGCCTGCGCGGATGGCGGCCGGGCTATTAACGTCAGGTAAATGAAACGTAAAGTCCTGGGTACCGCATTATAAATTCCTCACGCCAGCGGAGGTAAAAACATCACGAGGACTCCACGTTTTCATTGCCTAAAGCTCTTTTGTATTCCGAGCAGAGGCTATGCTAATAAGAAGGTAAACTTGGCTTTGGGGAAATTAGGTGTTCGAATATTTTGGTTGTATGTACCTATTAACAATATTAATGAGGACCTTCCCGTTCATATAGATTCAATAAATAAAATCATATTTTTTTAAATCATCGCGTTTAGGGTAAGTATGTTTACTGTTCAGACTCTGTCACCAGATAGACGATGGACCAACTCATTTCTCAATAATATTGAACATTTGTTTATCGGTTCCAGTATACATTTTAAATCCTGTTTTTAGACACAGATCGATTTGAGTGTCGGTATTATTATTTTCTTGTTCTGATTATGAAAATACTTAATTCGTTTAAATTAATCGTTGAAACCAACTATATAGTTAATGAGTTTAACGATTAACTTTTGGTAGTTAGTGGTGCGTAATAAGCAGTAAATACCGACTCTTCCATACTCGTAAAACCACCGGCAATAAACTTATTGCCCTCTAATCTAACCACAAAAGCTTGCAAACTTACAGTAGGCTTCGGCTGTGGATGTTCCTTTGCAAGTCCGATTACCATCCCGCATTCAGATTTTATTACTTTTACAATATTCACTGGTAATATCCACTTTATGATCACTTCACATAGAGCACTTGTAGAGGTAGGAGAATTTGCTATAGTCGTGAGAAAGTCGCGGAAACACGACAAAATATTGTATCAACGTCCGATACCCGAAGCATATGTGTGAAGACTGGCGGGCGTGCGCTTGTCGCGCCTAGGGGCGTCTGCGCAGGCGCAGCCTTCATCAGTGGAAAGTTCATCGAACGAGTAGCTCCCGCGTGAAGTCGGACGAGTGATCACATGAGAAAAAGCCTTCGAGAAAATTTTACTCACATGCCTATGCAATCGGCTAGGTTCGTAAACTTTAAGCGAAAATGTGATGTATGGGTATGACTTGAGTAGGTTTCCTAAACGTGTTCTATTTACTTAATTACATGAAAAATTATGCTGTCTGATAGGTGAAAATTGAACCATATGAATGGCAGTAATGGTACAATATTATAATGACCGACGTATAGTATTTAAATTTAGTGGAAAAATACAGTACCTAAGTCATAAGTTTTTCAATAAGTTTTTTAATATTTTTCTATTTTTATTTATTATCGTTGATGTCGCAATTCCGACTGCCATGTGCCTAGAGTAGAGTAATAAAATAATTAGCAAAACATTAAGTAGTAGAATAATTTGCAAAAAAAAACAAGAAAACATTTAATTTCGCGCTGAAAGATCAGCCTTAAACTTTTTTATATCTGTTTAAAACCGACTTGTTTTATTTATTCTGTGAAGTACAACTGTCACTTTTGTCACTAACAAAACCGTCATTACATCTGTCAAACTCAAATTTGTCAGTGTGGATTGGTGCGGATGCGTATCGTGACTCTCAATTTCTCCAAAGTATAAGTGAATTTATCTTTATTTTGACCATATTAGTGTTGCGTGGACGTACTCCATAATGCCTAAGGTTTCAGGTAATTAATAAAGCTCAGTATTTATTACTTTCAGAAAATGCTAAATCATTTCTCTGCATTGAGGTTATAGCTGTGTCTAACTGTCATTTAAATTTTATTGTTTCTTTTATCATTTTAGTTAGAGATTACAAATTATTGGCTCAAAAACTTTATAAATACATACTCTAGCATGATATGGTTCTATCAGTACAATTGGCCTTTCATTGTGTAAGTGTTTAAAAGTGCCTTGTCATGACATTGCCCTTGTTTCCTCGTATAACATAACCGGCATTTTCTATCTATATACATAAACATAAATAAAACCTTCTTCGATTTACTTTAGGCAGCTGAATTATAAACACACTAGCGGATTAAATTTAAATCTTTTTTGTATATTTCTTAGGTACTAACTTATATGTACATACTTGTGTATAATAATATCTTATTAGAAATATTTGAAATACTTGCACTCATTCAACAAACTCGATTCATATTTTCGCTATCAATAAACCTATAGGCGACTCTGACTAATAGCTTATTATACCAAGTTTTTACTGTTCTAAAATTTGTTCCTTCTAGTTTGATTTTTTTATGATGCATATTTTGCAATGTTCAATAACAAAACTAAAATTAAAAATAGTACTGAGAAAAACAAAATATTTAATAACTAAGGATGAAAGGCCATTTTCTTCTGGCAATAGAGGTTATCGGTCCACCAAACACTCACATCTATAATCCCAGTTATTTCTCTTCCATATTTTACAATAGTCCTGCTCCCACCCGGGATACTCCATGGCTTTACTCTATAGTGCAGCTGTGGAGTGTCCCGGGTTGATGCCCCATCCCATATTAGATTAAAATTCTCCAAAAGGCCTCTGCTTATTGGACTCGTGTCCCCCCGCACGCCTACAAAAGGACCGGATGTCTTCCTCACGGGAGGCATGCCGTGATTACCAAGACGGAGATACAAATAATAATTATTTAATTTAACATAAGTTTCACAATTTCTGATATACCCAATTAAAAATACATATATTTTCTTTAGTAAAGGTAAAGTGGGGCAAGGAGATGTATCCAGGAGTGGAAGTGAACACGGATGATGATCCTGTAGTGTTCAAGGCACAGATCTTTGCCCTCACTGGTGTGCAGCCCGAGAGGCAGAAGGTGGTTTGCAAGGGTGTGACACTGAGGGATGATACTTGGGCAAACTTTAAGTTATCCAATGTAAGTTATAATTCTATTTGATAGATTCAGTGTAAGCTGCATAGATAAGGATAGATGTGCATAAAACCTTTATGAAAAACAGCAGAATATAATTTTTTTGGAATGATTAGAAGGCAGAGGTAGTACCTACATGGCAATTTTTTTTTTTTTTTTTTTTTATTTAAATCGGGGTTAATATTCAGGCATAGCATGCATTATATTCGATTCGCTATTGACCTTTAAGAAGCACATAATGTTTTTACTGAAGTAATATTATAAAGTCTATTCTATTATCTATACTTTGAGAAATATGATTTGTAAAATGAATGACTGACTGAAAATAGTGAAGTACCTACTTGTTCATTTAGGATGGTTTATAATTATGTAAATGAAGTTTTTGTCATGTTAAAACACCAGTTTATTTTAATATGTTCAAAAATGTATTTTTCTAGCTAGCCATCTCTGAAGTTATTAAATTTTTTTTCGTTTTGATAGGTAGTAGAGGTCATCCTACATCAATTTTATACTAATTTATAAGTAAACCTTTTTACAAGCAATGCTTGACCTTGGTTGATTGCTTGGTTAATTGGTTTTACAAAACCATATCTGGAGTCAAGCAAAGTGTTATTGGGTTTCTCAGTAGCAACTCGGAGCTTGGATTTGTGCCCAATTAATGGTAATAGGCTCGCCCCCTATTACATGGGACCTAAACATAGCAAAATGTGAGTGTAAATACACCTCTGTCTTTAGAGAATACAGACATTTAATTATTTTGGCTATTTAACAACTCAAAATAAAATATTTTGTCTGAGTTTGAAAATTTTAACCTATGAATTTAATTCAAGAGATAAAATATCAATGGACATTTGTTGTAGAATGCTCTGGTGCTGGTTATGGGCAGCAAGGAGGAGGATGTGCCGGCCGCCCCCGTGGAGCAGACTCGCTTCGTCGAAGACATGAATGAGGCTGAGCTGGCTACTGCTGTAAGTTACAATTATGATACCTTTTTGATGCACTTCGGATGCTTTGAACTTTAGTCTGCATTTTAATATGTAGAAATGTTAGCATGTGGTAGGATTAGAGAGCTGGTTACTTCCCTCATATGTAAAATCAAACAGTTTTATTGTGTTAATGTGACAGTCAGGCTTTTTTAATGGTTACCAATACCATAAGGCAAAATAAGGGTCAAATGCATTCTAATTAACAATAAAAATAGTGAGGTCTCAAATGGTGTGAATTTTACTACATTCCCTCAGGATCACAATAATCTTTGAACACTGGTAGCAGAAATACAGACCAGTTGTGCTCAGAACACTCTTGCAGCGGAGTCTCTATGATTCTGCTCCCTTTGCATTACATGTCATTGAACTTATCAACAGAAACTAAAGGCAAATTAAGTATGCTTTTCCTGTGTAGATGGACTTGCCTGAGGGTCTGATCAACTTGGGCAACACATGCTACATGAATGCGACAGTACAGTGCCTGAAGACAGTACCTGAACTTAAGAATGCTTTACTTAGTTATGATAAGAGTAAGTATTTCCAACACATACTTCAAGCTTATTCATACTTAGAAAAGTTATAAAACTCTATATAAATAATTTTTGAAAGGATATAGGTAAATATCAAAATTCACGTAGGATCTGCAAAATAAAACCTCCGAATAATCTCAATAAAAACTAACAAAAACTCGTAATACTTTTAACTTGTTAAGAAACAATAAACCTTACGTAAAAACTTGCTTATTTCGATTTCTGTAATATCTTCTTGTATTGTTTCAACATCAAGCTTATTCGAAACATTTTCTTCAGCATCGGGCGGCGGTACAGCGGGAGAGCTTACGTCAGCACTTAGTGACACTATGTCAGCGCTAGAGGGGGGAGGGGCGGGGGCTTGCGCGGGCGCAGCAGCTAAGTTGCTTCGCGCTTTACACTCGACCGCGCCGCGCTTTGCCGAGCGGGGGCCGGGCGGAGGCCTGGCGCAGCAGGATGCGTCCGAATGCTGGTCCGAGATCATCCGCGCCCTGCAAGCGAGGCTGCCGACTAGGCCTGAAACTCCTGCTAACAGGTAATTAATATGAACTTACCGTACATTCCACAGAGGTTATCGCTAGTTTTTTTAATTTCCCCGAAAATAAATTTGCATTTTTTACCTTGTGAACGCTGGAAATACTGTTGCATCCAAATAATGTGTGTCATTTCATATGTGCCAAGTAATAAAACAATTCTGGGAGTCCATGATTTAAAAAAACATTCAATTTTGGTGGTCCTGACCATCTATGTTGTAAACAGACAATTATTTGCTTGAAGGTGTACTTCGTCGTCGACCTTAGAAAGTTGTACCTAATTATTAAATTATATATTATCAAGCCTGTACTATCTGACAAGTTGGTGTCTAATAACTGTTAGGAAAGAAATCAACGTTTATTTAGCCAATAACAATGCTACATACCACATTAAAATCACGAAAACTATGAACAATCAGGGCGTCAGTGATCGAGCAATACTTCGGCGGCACGTTGGACGTGGAGCTGGTGTGCTCGGAGGCGGACGAGGCTCCGTCCCGCACCACCGAGTCCTTCCTGCAGCTGTCCTGCTTCATATCACAGGACGTCAAGTATCTGCAGTCGGGACTCAGATCTGTGAGTTGTCTTTCAACTATTTGATACTGTTGGAATTAAGAAGAAAAAGGAATGCGGGAATTACGAAGAATCTAGCAAATGTCTATCTAAAAAAATTTAATTATGTATATTTGTTCTTTAGTTACACTTTTACAAGTGAATGTTCGGCGTCATCTAGTTAAATAGTTTAGGTCTTTTTTAAATAGATGACGCCGGTATTTCCTCACAAACGTGAGAAGAA
Organism: Subacronicta megacephala; assembly: GCA_958496365.1. Classification (NCBI taxonomy): domain Eukaryota; kingdom Metazoa; phylum Arthropoda; class Insecta; order Lepidoptera; family Noctuidae; genus Subacronicta; species Subacronicta megacephala. The sequence goes on along the minus strand of OY292530.1, from coordinate 3,674,156 downwards.
ATGTCGAAACCAACTTAAGAATCATAGTGTCTTTTAATGTTTAGACATTTTGGAAGAATCTATGCCAGTGTCATTAGGATAATCTCGGTAATTAATATGAAACTTTCAACATAATTAGAAAACTTAACTTAGATCTCTTTTTTTACAGAAAATGTCAGAGCAAATCACAAAAATGTCACAGACGCTAGGAAGGGATGCGATCTACACGAAAACAGTAAGTTTAGAACAAATTTTTGTGACCTACTTTATAATCACACACGATAGAACTTCTTTCCTATAATTCTGTGCACAATGGGTTCCTGATTATAGAGCCAATCAATAAACTACATTGTTGTTTTTACTTGTAGAGCAAAATCAGCCGTCTGCCGGCGTATTTAACGGTGCAATTCGTGCGCTTCTACTACAAGGAGAAGGAATCCATTAACGCGAAGATCTTGAAGGACGTGAAGTTCCCACTGGAGCTGGACGTGTATGACCTGTGCTCGCCCGAGCTGCAGGAGAGATTGACTCCAATGAGGAACAAGTTCAAGGTTTGTGCTTAGCTACTGTTTTCTTAGAAAACATTACATACCTAGCACATCTGTATCGACCAAGGGTGTAACATACCATATCCACAACTAATGGTGTCTGTCTCTATGTTACCTCTGCATAGGAGGCACTGTTCGATCTGCTAAAGAATATTTCATAGAAAGTTCACAAGTAACACTTGTGAATTGGATAAGTAGTCCCTATATATTATTACAATTTCTTTTTCAAAGTCTCTACCACATAATTTATTTATGGTAACACAAGTTTGAGTCCTGTATATCGTCCATTATTTATTTATGGTAACACAACTTGTCCTGCATACAGTAAACCTTGTTTTCCAAAAAAGTTGACTTAAATTGTTTAGGAATGTGCATGCAATGCTAAACAAATAACACCTTGGTTTAACATTCATTAATATGCTTTTTCGTATAATACGTGTACAATCTATCAACCTCAGAGGTCTTATTTTTTTAATTTTATTGCAGGAATACGAGGATGCTACAGTAGAGTCATCTTTAAGTTCGAAGAATCATGGTGACAGTTCAAAAGAAATTAAGAAAAAAGACCCAACAAGGTCTATCCCCTACTGGTTCCCTAATGGTATGTCGTACTTTTTTACAGAATGGTATCGTCGATAACTGAAGTTTAATTAAGTAAAGTTAGTTAGTTAGTTAAATTATACTTTCACACCTGTATTCCTTGAAAAGTTAGGCATAGGTGCATAATTCGGCTGTATATTTAGGCCCTATCTTAAGCTGATAAAATAATAATGAAAATAATTATTATATAATAATAATCTGAGATATCGTGATTAATATGTCATAATAGTTGTAGTAATATCAGAAATAATAGTTGTAGTAGTAGTAATAAAGTAGAAATTGTTATTATTATCAGCCATTATCGGCCTTTCCTTCTACCACTCGTCTCGATAGAGAGCTTTCAGCATCCAACCCCCCATAACATAGTTCAATAATGTTATACAGACGTAGGCAGCAACAACAGCGGTTACTACCGCCTGCAAGCGGTCCTGACGCACCGCGGGCGCTCGTCGTCCTCCGGCCACTATGTCGCGTGGGTGGCTCGCGGCGACTCCTGGCTGAGGTGTGACGACGATGCCGTCACTCCTGTCACCGAGGAGGAAGTACTCAAGCTCAGCGGAGGAGGTTAGTTTCATTTTATAAATTACTAGTGGACCTGACAGACTTTTTCTTGTCTTAGCTATGAATTGAATATTCATCATTATTAAACTAAAAAACGGGCGAAGTTAAAATAGTCGTTAAGTTTTCCAATATTTTCTTATTTTTTCTTTCCGTAATAACCTTCTATAAAGTATTAGAAACTTCAAAAAAGATGAATGAAATCGGTAAAGTCGTTCCCAAGCTATGCCGTGACCAAGACAAATAGGGATTCATTTTTATATATAACCAAGGGGACCAGTAAATTGATTTGGCGAGAATAGAACAGCTGGTTCCGGGGTAAACACCCTCCTGTATCACAGTTATTAACTTTTCATTCGTATCTTGTCAACAGGCGATTGGCACTGCGCATACCTGCTGCTCTACGGGCCCAAAATCCTCGAGGTTCCAGAGGTGACCGACAAGCCTGAGCCGATGATAACCGAACGCGACGACGAAGACCCGCCGATCGCGCTCGCGTAACATAACCCCTCGGGCTGTGTACCTTCCACTTGTTCCAACCCGCTTGACTTATCTGCCACTCGCACAACTTCCTGCTGCCCTGGTACTTTTGATCGAGAATCATGCTCCTCGGCAATCTTCGTTTTATGTAATTGATATGGAAATGACACGCAAAGCGAAAAGCGATGTCAGAACCATAAGTCAAACTTGATTTAGTATTGGCAATTACATTGGGCCAATCGTAAGTGGCGCCATTAGTTCCTCGGTTTGCCGTACCAATTGGAAAACATTAATCTACGTGGATTGCCGAGGATAATTATTTTCATGTTACTTGTAAACTACCGCCACAAGATATGTCACGGGCTGTCGAATTTCGTACAATTATTATCTACACGTGACACATGTCGCGTTACTAATGATAGTCGCGTCCGGCTAATGTATAGGGACGTGAGATAGGGTTCACTTTGTTTTGTGCATAATATTAATTGCAGAAATTGGGATATTTTTAAAGTAAACGAAGACACAATTTCTACATTTATATGAGAAGTAAAATTGATGATATAATGTTAGTTCAATGAAAAACCATTTTATTGAAATTACAGGAACATAGTGCAATATCGTAAATATGTATGGGAATTACATGTATTTCATAATATTTGCTATTATCAGTATCGCGTTGTGATGTTTTGGCCTAGCGTTACAGAACGTTCATAGTACGTAATGCATGTCGATAGCTGATATATATTACTCGTAATTATTGTTAGTAAAAGTTTTTTGTTAAAATATAGCCATGGCGTATCTAGAAATTGTTACTGCTTCATGAATTCTGGCACTTCAGACTTTTGGATTTGGCACGGCCCTTCGTTAGCTAATGATTAGTATAATGATCGTTGTTTGAAGCAATGCAAATCAACACTGCCGACTTTGACAACCAATATATACGTGTTATATTATCAATTATGGCAATAAGGTTTCAATCAATATATTAACGTTGACCAGGTTGTAGATAGCGTGATTCATTCCTCAATTGCCTACCTATTATCTCGTCATGGGCGCCAAATCAATTTTTTTTTGGTTTTACGGTTAAAAATAATTGGCTAAAAATAATAACTTTTAATACAAACGTTAACACAATACACCGATGTTAAAACTATAAGTGAACCCTCATGTTTTTGTGAACGAAATAAAGCATTTATTAGACCAAGACAGCAGCTTTAGTGAATAGTAAAACTGTGCTGAAAAGGCAATTAATTAGTCGCGGGATTAGTGATTCGTTAATTTATTCGTGTAAATTGGCATTTTAAATGCTGCTGTTGTTTGCTTAAGGCACTTTCGTTTTACCCATCTCAATAAATACCTAGGTTCTCTATACAAGACGTATTGAATTTTATAAGACTAATTATACTTAACAATGATCGGTAATAAATTTGATTATACATTTACTTTTTGTTTTATTAATTGACAGAAAACATTTTCAGATTCCCTTTAAATTGTCACATCGACAAATTAGGGTGCCATAAAACATTTTTAAAGTCTCCTGAAATTACTAATTATAATCCAGTATTTTTTTAGATAAGCCTTGCTATGCAAACAAGCTTCAGACCTTTTTATAGAGAATAATAACCTCTTTTCTCGCCTTAAAACCTTTGACGTCTCGTCGATAAAAAAAAAACAAACTTCTTATCGGTTTCTCCACAGAGTAAATAAACAAATGTCAAGAACATTGATAACAATACAACTTATTATTTATTTTTCATATCTATTATGTGTTTTATATGTACATGTTTGCAATATTTCCTACAGAAATGTCTGTGTGTGTTTTGCCCGCCGCTATACAGATTGTTCTTCACAGATTGCAATCAGAGGCGAAACTTGAGATGCACTAGTTTTATTTTAGGTTTTAGTTTAGGACAAGCTTATTATTACTATTTGCTGAAGAGGATACCTTTTCCTAATAATACAGGGATTATTTTGTCTTTAGTTATAAGTGTATTGCTTGGTAAGTTTCGTACAAAATCAAACCTACCCGTGATAAAGTTTTACCCAACTTTATAACCATTGCGAGCGCAATTTACTACAGCAAATTATACATTCTTATTTTATAGTGTGTACCTAAATTCTGATGTACCCATACTATTCAGTTACAAATAGAGCACAGTTCTACAAAGTAAGGCTGAAATGAAATGTTTGAATTCTGGAAAAAAGATATAGTTTGTATGCTCAAACCTTACTAGTTCTTAATACTGTCAGAATAACGAAACGAAAGTATAGAACTGCGACTATTCGCGGTTCGACAGTGACAGATCAGCCTATCGCCGTCCACTGCTGAACGTAGGCCTCTCCCAAATAGTGCCAACCATCCCGGTATTAGGCAGCTCGCATCCATCCGCTGCAAGCCAGCTTCTTCAAACCGTCGGTCCATCGCGTCGCAGGGCGTCCCACACTACGATTGCCCAAACGCTGTCTCTTTCTGAGCGGTACGCTATTCTAAGTAGGAACAGAATACTAAACCATCATACTGTATTACAGGCATAGGGAACGCAATATCAATACAAATAAGGTGTATATGTCTGCTAATATTTCCCATGTACTGTGGCAAAGCTGGACGAGGTGTTCTAAAGGCTGTGGTCTTGACATACGTCGTGGCTGGTAAGTAAGTAAACACTAAGTTATCGAAATAATAGGTAGTTGTCTACTTATTAACATTATAAGATTCTACATGAATTTCTAAACTTTATTGTTGTAATCATTCGTGTTACAATTAATTTTATCAAGGCATAGAATAGAATAGAATAATCACTTATTTTCTAAGGCGTGTACTGAGATCTTCGAACTCTCGTAAGAACTAAGAAGTACCTAGTTGAAGAAGCACAATCAACCTAGGCTGCCGCATGTCATCAGTCGTGTTTGACCCTTCACGCCGACTACTTAGGTACCTATTAAGGAATCTCAAATCTAGCCCTGTGCACGAGGCAAGATTAACCGTCGATTTAACATCTCGAAGAATGTATTTAACAATTTCAAATCGTGGGATATGTAATAACGATCCCATGGCCCTGACTAGGGCAAGACTGAAATTCGCTTCCGTCAGCCCAGGCGACGGAAGTGACGTGACCATGAGGAATTTCCACACTACAAAAAAACTACAGCATGATTTTCCTGCTGATATTTGGGTATCTAACAGAAGTTATCGTTATCACTTAGGCCCCATCACAAACATGGGACTGAACGCGAAAGAAGTTGTGCGCGTGTTCGCGTGCAGCACGCAGCTCTCGTTCAACCTGTCCAAAGACAAGTACAATATCATGGTGGATCCCTTCAGGAAGACCGCCTTGAGTTTGCAAAGAGAAATGGATCAGATGAAGGATACTTTCAGGTTTAACATTAGTACATTAAATACCTGGGATCTGTGTTACCTGACCCACTTAGACGCCGCCGGCCCACCTAGGGTGGGTCAGGTAACAGCTATAACCCACTGTACGCAAAGCTAGCTTGGAAAATTCCCATAGGATTGGAAAAAATCAATGCGGTGTTACCCACATCGCGAAGCACAGCTATTCTTGTAGCTTAGAGACGGAATAAAACAAAGTAGACATTGAGATAAAAAAAATGCCTTTAGGTACGTACGTACCCAGCAGATGGACGTTCGGACTATCCCCCTGACTATTGATACGACTTCTGTACTTCTCACATTGTTACTATTTGTTTTGTAGATCAATACGCGATATAGCTGCGCCGATAGAGCATGAAATAGAAGACACAGAGGAGATACGAGCAAAACAACAACAGAGCGACTATTTAGATACTTTGATGGCCATCAACTGCCGCTCCAAAGATATCGAGACCAAGTATCAGTTAGTTGCATCTTTTATTACAATGAGTTTTATCTGAATGCGGTGCAAGAAACTATTACGGAAAATGTTGACCATAAATTCTACTGTAATATAACAAATCTTAGGAATCTCGATCTCTAATTGAAGCTAATATTTCAATGTCAGATGTAGTGAAATGCCCTAATATCTGTTATTATTACATATTGGAGGTAAGGTAGTCGAGCGTAAACCTTCTTATCGGATATCGACAATAAATTCATTTGTATTTTCCCCTATTACAACTTGTAGGCAAGAACCTGAAAAGAATATAGAAGATCGTTATCAAAAACTGTATCAAAAGAAACTGGAGTATAGGTGTCACTACGAGCTGACGCAGGCGGTGGCGGTATGTGTCGAGGCGTTCGCGTTGGCGTACGACAATTGTTACGCTAACGTCTTACAGTACTCGGCCTGGTTGATCTGCTGGCCCCTCAAGCTCAAGCATGTCTGCAATTTTCTACATCTCATACAGAAGAAAGATACCTGTGACAGTAGGAAGCAGGTGAGGGTTTTTTTTTAAATCATGACCGAAGATAGAATTTCAAACACGACAAAATGATTCTACGAAATTACGATGATGTGTATTCTTCCACATGTCCAATGTATGAATGGAGACATAAAGTGCAGCTAGGAACCTTTTATCCCAACTTAAGGCTAATTTCCTATACCATTAGTCTCTAAAGTCCTCACATGGTGTTATCGCCATAATGTAGGTACCAGTGAATAATGTAACAACTTTTATTTTAAAAGAGTGTCAATGGAGTTTCTTTCCGGATTCTTCTCCGTAGGATCAACTTTTTGGAACCGTGTAACTAGGCAATAACGTTTCGTAAGTCTAGTAAAAGCTTATTTCAAATTAAAACAGTTGAACTTGAACGCAACTGTATGTAATGTTATTGTCATTCAAATCTATTTGCAGATAAACCGCGGTTTAGGGGAAGGGTACATCGCATTAGAAAGAGCAAAACGGGCACTTAGTGGCAATTTGAAAAATGTCAACCTTCAATATAAAGTTACATTCGAGCGCACATTATATGATATTCAGGTAAGCCCACTTCTTACTCAACAGACTGATACCAAACTAGGAGACCTAAATTGATCGTACTGCCAATGTGTTGCGCATACCATAGGTAGGTTGCTAACCTGGAAGCGGCGGTAGCCTAATGGCTAGGGCGTCGGACTTGCGATCATGTGGTTGCCGGTTCGAAACTCACCCATTGCACTACCGACGTAAACTCACTCGTAATACAAGCATTTAGCTTAGTACGAGGGGTTAACAAGATTACTAGTAATGTGCGACCCACATCGCTAGTAAGCTTCTTTTTAAAAATAAGAGAAAAAAATAAGAGGTAACCTGTGATTATCACAAATGACATAGGCAAAGGAAGGTAAGTGCAATTTCAATCGTAACAAGACATGCCCTGCTGTATTTCCAGGAGACATACGATAAGGATATTTCAGATTCCAAATTAAGGAAGATAATTCTATCTCTTGCTGGCTAAACTCTTGCTGCATTTCTTAGGATGCACAAGAAACAGGCGAGCGTGTGATGCACGCCTTCGAAGAGAAAAATATAATAATGGGGGTAGTTATCATAGCCCTCAACGTCTGCATGGCTTTACTGTTCCTGCGCATCGTTGTGGCAGCCGTGACATATCACGAGATGTATCTCACCAGCATCAAGTACGACAATGTGTACATAACAGCGTACTTCAAGAAGTTAGACGAGAGAAGAAAGCAGAAGGATAAGATGACGCTGTTGCCGTTGAAGAAGGTAAATTGAAGGTGATAATCACATTAAACATGTTTTTAGTCTAAAAATCCACTGACGAAAATAGATGTTGCAATCATCTATTTAATTAAACTCTTATTTTACTCTCAAAGTGTGTGTGGGACAGGTAGCTGTTTACAACATGTTTTGTCGTTAGTGGTAACGCGGTTTTTTTAGATAAACCGTGGTCATATCATAGTTCTCCTTAAAATATTCTGTTTGTTTGTCTTACTGATCAGTTTGAATAGTGCCAACAGTGAACGCGACTTCCAATCTTCTAGATGGAACGCAGCAAATACATAGACGTGCATTCATTGTCATACAAGGCAGCCCAACACAGTAAACTGGTGACACAGATCTTGAAGGTGATGCTGGAGGTGGTGACGGCGACCACGTTTGTGATGCTGGACCGCCTGTTCTACGAGGCGTTGGATGTGGTCCGGCAGCACGCCCAGATCGATATCGTGCAGCAGGGCACGCAGGATTTGACTATTAAGGTCAGAACTGCCTTGGAAACTTAGCAGGCTTGGTTGACCTTCCTAGAACTCATTGGTAGATTGGTTAAAACTTTTTTCTATTCTGGTTTGCAGCGTTGTCTCATTTATCCCATTTCTTTGTTTTTTTTTCAATATCACGTCATATTGCTCACTTTGGAATTCTTGTGCGAGATTTCATGCCTTTAGACTTGTCAGGCAATTTATTTCGGAATGTTAGATATTATTATATGTTGACTGCCTCGTTAGTCTAGTGGTCCCAATCGCGATTGCTACGCTGGAGGTCTTGGGTTCGATCCCCAGGTCGAGCAAAGTGTTATTGGGTTTTTCTATGAAATTCTCAGTAGCAGCTCGGAGTCTGGATTTGTGCCCGGTGAATGGCAATAGGCTCGCCCCCTATTACATGGGACCTAAAACATACCGGTGAACTGTGGGTGTACATTAAGTACACCTCTGCCTAACCCTTCGGGGAATACAGGCGTGATGGTATGTTATATGTTAGATATTTTTATAAAATTAGTTATATGATAAGATATCATATTGTTACGAGCTGGGGTTCGGGATAAATTAATCAACACCAATTTACCAATAAACAAACAAACACTTTAATTAAATTCACTAAAACACAACAATAATCACCACAACGTCACTATAGTTATACACTACACTCAATAATATCGCACAATTAATCACTTGTTAACTCACTTCGATCTTCACTTGTTCGCTTCCAACACTAGACTACCCTGCCTAGCCCTCACGACCGGTATTTATACGCGCAATGAAGATTCCAGAGTCGAATGGTCGCGATAAGTCGATAAATATCGTGTAGGTACCTAACCGCCTATTGTTTCCGGGCGTTGACCCGTGACCTTGGCCTTGAACGGTTATTATTTGCGCGCGGTGCAGTCGGGTACATTCTTTTATGTTTCGACGTGCTTCTATGACGGATCTAGAACCTTCGTGGCCTATCCACGTTTTTCTATTAGTTACTCGGCGTAACACTGCCCCCTCCTAAGACATGCTCGTCCCGAGCATCATTAGATCCATGATACCGCGCTAAACGATCCACATGAACGATCTTCGGGGCACCCCTTGGTCCTTTCTGTATCCGGTAGGTGACATCGTTAATCTTAGTCACGACTCTGTAGGGACCGTCCCATTTTGCCTGTAACTTAGGTGACTTTCCTTTGCTGCGCACTGGGTTATGTAGCCACACTAATGAACCTTGGTCGAAGCCCTTGTTGTTCATCTTGCGGTCGTAGCGGGTCTTCATTCTCTCGGTCGTTTGTTGGTCTGATTGTCTGACATGCTCAGAGCTTCCTTTTTCTACATGACTCATATCTGTTCTTAACATCCTCACAGGTACTGTGACTTCGTGCCGGACATCAGATTTTGCGCAGTTTCCATTTTTCCTCCAACTTTCAACACCAGGTCTGTTCGTAGACCTACCACTGGATCCTCTTCGCTTCGGGCAACTCATTCGGAGATGACCCTTTTCTCCACAGATGTAACATCTAGGAGCTGCCATACACTTCCTTTCTTCAGTAGATCGGTCCTCCTTCAATATACGACGTTTGCAACAACTAGCTTGAAGGTGTCCCCTTTTTCCACAGGCGTAGCACTTCACTGCTTCCACGATCTCCTTAACTCGGTAGGCTCCATAGTCGAGTCTTGCTGCCTCCACCTCCAAGGCATGAGCTAAGGCGTCCTTCAAGGTCTTGTGGTGCCCTAGTCTCACAGCGGCTCTTACATCCACATCTCTTATTCCATCGACGAACGCAACCATCAGACAAACGTCAATAAGCGTAGGGTCAGACTGGTACGCTTTTCTAACTAGTTTCTCAACTTCCAGAGACCACTGCTGTAAGGTCTCATCACTGCCTTACACACGATGCTTCAACTGAGCCCGATACACATGCTCCAGGTGTGTGTCACCGTATCTTGACTCCAAGATCTCAACCAACCGCTCGTAGGACACGTCCTTCCCAAGAACCTCTAAAACGATTGAGGCTTGATCGCGGAGACCTAAAATAAGAGCAGTCATAGCCTGTTCTTTCGTCCACCCGTTTGCGTTCTTAACAGCTTCCAGCTGAATTTTATAAGCTGACCACGATGATGTTCCGTCGAATGGTGGCAGTTTAAACTCATATCTTGGAGGTTCAACCACAGATCTGTTTCTCGCCTTAAGGTCGTCTAAAGCTTTCCTCATCTCAGCTATCTGATCTTCAACCACAGAGATACGCTTCGCATGTTGCTGCATCTGCTCCTTCATCACCCCAAGCTGTTTGCCAAGAGTGCCATGCAAATCTTTTATGAGGAGCATCTGTTCCTCTTGGCGGCGTGCCTGCTCCTCCTTATCCTGCTGCAGCTGCTCCCGTAGTTGGCGAGCCTGCTCCTCCTGGCGGAGTGCCTGCTCCTCCTGGCGGAGTGCCTGCTCCTCCTGACGGCGTGCCTGCTCTTGCAGGATTACCATCAAGGCCGCCATATCGGGTGCTGGTGCAGGAGCGGCTCCAGATGGTCCAGCGGCTGGTTCTTCCAGCGGTTGCTGACGAACCAAAGGTTGTGGTGGAGACTCTTCAAAACGTCTCTGGTCCATCTCCTGCTGCCGCTGACTTCTGGTACGAATACCGTCAGTGTCTTCCTTAGGTAAAACTGGCATAATTTATCCCACTTCTGACACCAAATTGTTACGAGCTGGGGTTCGGGATAAATTAATCAACACCAATTTACCAATAAACAAACAAACACTTTAATTAAATTCACTAAAACACAACAATAATCACCACAACGTCACTATAGTTATACACTACACTCAATAATATCGCACAATTAATCACTTGTTAACTCACTTCGATCTTCACTTGTTCGCTTCCAACACTAGACTACCCTGCCTAGCCCTCACGACCGGTATTTATACGCGCAATGAAGATTCCAGAGTCGAATGGTCGCGATAAGTCGATAAATATCGTGTAGGTACCTAACCGCCTATTGTTTCCGGGCGTTGACCCGTGACCTTGGCCTTGAACGGTTATTATTTGCGCGCGGTGCAGTCGGGTACATTCTTTTATGTTTCGACGTGCTTCTATGACGGATCTAGAACCTTCGTGGCCTATCCACGTTTTTCTATTAGTTACTCGGCGTAACAATATGATAAGGTTCAAACCCTGGGTTATAAGTCAACATGGTTTAATTCACCAGAATTTATACACATTTTAGGTTTGCATTTTGACACATCCTATCTGGCCCTTTTGAATAGTCACTGTTAGTGTCTACTATTACCAAATAGCAAGCTAAAGTAAGCATTTTTAGCTCCAGCTTGAGGTCTTGCAAAAGTTAACCTTATGACCACTACTGGATAGAACTGATAAGACTAATTTTGATGTTACCTATTATGTTGTAATTCAATAGATACGTATTTATTAATGATGTTTACCCCTTCGTTATCAGGTGGAAGGAACAGGACTGTTGGCTACACTCCTGCGCAAGCTGCTGGGTAGTCTCGCGGCCACCCGCGGCGTACATCGCGCGGTCGCCTACCAGCTGTGCGTTCCACATCCGCGGGCCATGCCACCGATATACTTCTTGAAAATCTATGGCGGATACGTATGGATACTGCTACTACTCTGGGTTAACCCGTACATGCTTAGACTGAGAAGGTGAGTCGTTTAACAGGAACCTTATTTTTATTTTACTAATCCTGACTTCCTAACCAAAATTGGAAATGGAACAGGAACTTGGACCTTCATGCATACTTAAAATTCTTAAGATTTAACGTAGTTCGGTAGTTCGGGTGTTTACAGTAATAAAGATTCGCAGCAAATCCTATATTTTCTAAAGCAGATCATTTGCTAATGTGCTATCCATTACAGACTTATATGCAGTTATTTTTATCCTCGTCGTGAGAAACAGCGCATATTGCATCTATATAACGATATTCTCAAGAATCGGATGAAAATGCCCAAAACATTGCGCAGGTAAGGCTAACAGACCATTAAGCTATACAAAACTCCAACTGTGGGTTGGCAAACTTCACACGACATCGAGAAAAGCGACTTTAGGCGAATTATAAATAATGCTTTACTTTATCTCGGGTTTTCAAATGTATAATATGTATATAGATCATAGACAAAGACGTACCTAATAGTAGTTCTAAACTTAGCGAAAATGAATAAGACGAAGTATCTATCAGGGAAGTAGTAACCGATGACTGATGTCGAAGATTACTGATAGAATATTTAAACTAGATTTAGACTAGATACATCCAGCACTAGTTTTCATTCAGTAGTTTTGTTCTACGTTCAGAAAAGCAGTCCAAGCCGTCCGCGCGCACTACCTCTCTGGCGAGAACCTACTTAGTCTAAGGATGAAGTTCCCGTATTTGCTGGGATGGTTAAACGCACTGCCCGCTGCCAGAATGACATGCCTTATATGTGGCGAAACAGAGCCCAGAGCTGGTACGTAGTTTAGTTGTTACGACCTTATAAGGTTACAGTTATAGGAAGTCTCGCCGACTCCCGGCCAGATTGGAAGAACTGTGGAACTGAACGATACGTTTTAGTTTTGATGCTAAATTTTTTTTTACATGGAAGTTGTTAGTATATCGGTGGCATAACTAAGTTGGTAGTGGATGATACTCGAAATAAAGCAAAGGATACTGAATAGATACGACCACGATTGGGAGAACTGCGGAGCTGAAAGATACGTTTTAGCTTTGATGCTCATATTGTTTACATGGAAGTCGGTAGTATAAGTAATTTGGTAGTAGATGATACTCAAGATAAGACTTGTCCTGAATGAAGATATAAATATAACGATTGATAGACGGGACATCACGAATAAAATCCTAATTTACTACACGACCTATACCTATATAGTAAGTGACATTCGCCTTGATAGAAAAAAAACTAATCGAGAACAATGTTTTTTTTATGTAAATGTTCTCAATATCCGTTCTATAATCTCTTTAAATCTCTCTGGTCTTTCCAATAACCTGGTCAATGTCTTCCCATTCAGCTCCACCGGTATTTTAAATTAAGACGTCCGCAGTCCAAGCTTTCTTGAAAATCTTGCATTTACTGCTTGTCGTTACGAGTCCTAATATTCCAGGTCGGGACATTGAAACTCGTTGGCACTGCTGTTGCGTGCCGAAGTGTCCTTTTGTTTACTGCGCGGAGTGTTGGCAGGAGGCGGGCGCGTGCTGCCTCGCGTGCGACCCTAGCCTCAATGAGCTCAGCGATGTAGACTCCCTCAGCGAAGACGACCAGCCACCATATTGACGCATATTATTAACTTTAAGATTAAAATGCCTATCAATTACTGTATTTTTTATTATTTTGCCGATAATGAGTCGGTTATCGCCATCATCTAGATGGGATGGGGTACAGACATTTAAAAAGACTGATGACTTTTTTTTAATTGTAAAAGAAATCATTTTTCAAGTGGCAATTTTAAGACACACCTCTGAACCTTTTTAATGAGAAAGGGGCGTGGTATCTCGTGCGAACTTGACCGGTGCACGTGAGGGGTGGTAAAGAGAAGGGTATGATACTAGGGGTCCAAGAGAATGGTCGAAGCTCACGCATTTAGCACACCCGGCAGAGGCCCTCTCTTATTCAGCATGTCAGTCAATTCGATCACTGCTTTCGTAGGCACCTATGGATGTACAATTTAATTGTTCTACAAACTTCCAAAAAATGAAATATAAATCTACTATTATAGATAGATATATATTTCTCTCTGTCTTCTTCGTCGTATCTTCATGACCTTAGGGATGTGACCGCCCTCCTCACTTCGCTATATAAGTTGTCGATTGTTTATTGAATAGAAGTTAAGCATATCATAATTTTGTTGGTGTTTAACGAATAAAACCTATCCTACGGAGGCTTACAGGATTTTGACTCATCCTTATTTCCGTATGCCAGTTCCGGCGTCTCCTAATACATGCTAAAGATGGTAAATGGATAAAGTGCAATTTCTATTGAATTGCAAGCAATAAAACAAAATTTACAGAATAACTAAAATTAACTTTATTCAAAACAATCCATATTCAAGCTGCTCTCCGACGGTAAGATTGCTGACGAACTGAATGTTCTCTGCGACATCGTTGCACATGGCTGCCAGGCCGGTCACGCGGCCCTCCTCACTCGTGTTGAAGTTGTATACCAACTAGGAACAGTGAATATACAAGATCAGCTCCTATCAAAAGAACGCGGAATTCCATGTCACGCTTTTATCTATATTTTATTTATTTTTTTGGTAAATCAACAGTTGTTACAATGCAACGACAGTGTTCATAAAGTTTATCTTAAATCTAATTGCACAGATAATAACTGATAAACACAGCATGCTGAAATATGAATTTTAAATATTAGCAGGTGAGACAACCACCATTATTTTATAATTTAGAAGCTAAAAACCATCTGGTATTATCATATTCAAATCCATACGGAAAGGACCAATCTTAGAAAACGATAAAGGTAAATTGACCCAGTACATTCGTTGAGTCTTTCGCGTCTTTTATGCGTTTAGAAAAAAATTACACCACATCCGTGCAAATCGAAAAGAATTTCCCCGTTCTAGTGGCGGTTCCTGGTAGGACATAAAAATATAATAACGCCGAATATAATGCAGTCATGTAGATTATTGGTTACCTAGTAACATGTCACTTTTCCTTTTCTCACAAGTCCATCCAAAGGTTGTCTGTAAGAGATCGCTGTCGGCGATGAGACCGCCCTTCGTACACACGGCTACAGGTCAACCTATACAAATCCAGTTTTAGCTGATCTAGCATTGTAAAGGCTTCCGATACAATAAGAGGCCAGCGTTAACTGGTTTTGTATAGCTTGATGTGTAGCCGTGGGTACCACTCTTTGATTTATAAGATTGTTATTGGCATACATTTTTGGTGTCAATTTTTTTTAATGGGATTTCTCGGCAAACGCGCAGGCGAGCTACCTGATGGTAAGTAGTCATCGCCATCCATGGACATCTGCAATACCAAAGCGGTTGCAGGTGCGTTGCCCAGCCTATTTAAGGAGAAAGGAAGGGGACTGCAGGAGGAATTGGGCCTCCGGCGCTCCACACTCACCGCGCGAAACGTAGCAGTATACATACTGCTACTTGACGTCGATATTCTGTGGGAGGGCACTACTACTAAATAAAGAATATTATATTCTAAAGTGTGTTCACTTACAGATAGGAACTCATCGTACGTGATCCATCCATCGTTATCAGTGTCCGCATTATTGAACTTTTCCTTGCGAATATCCATTGGGCTCTCGTCGCCTAGACTCTCCAGCACTGCCCCGCTAGATTGCAAAGGTGACGGAAATAAATGTATGTATAATAATATTGCCACAAGTTATCAAAATCCAAACATATTATAAATACGAAGGTAACTTTGTCTCTCTGTTACCTCTTCACGTCTGAGCTGATATTGATGAATGTTGGTTTTAGAGATAGATTGTGTTTGAGGTGCGAGTGAAACGACGGGCAACAGCTAGTAGATACTTCAATAATGATCTGCTACTTCTGGGGCCACTTACGTAGTTTCGGAAAAATAACGCGAGCTTTTAAATTCATCATTCATCCGCGAACAGATCACAGGTTGGATAACAATTAAAGACAGCGTTCAGCGCAGTGAGAGTGCGAGGTATAGGGATGTTAGCACGCGTGTCAAAGCTAGATGATAAGATGCTTTAGAAGCAGTACATTATACCCACGGAAGAGATAAATAAGGTTGGAATGGCCATGTGGGCGGGGCAGGCGCGCCACAGTTTTGATTAGACAATCATAACTCGCCCGAATCATACATTCGCCGCGTTTAGTGTGCTTAGGACTACTTCAGAGAACACAGCTCCGCTTTAAAATGCCTTGTTGTGTTATTCTTACGTGATAGATAAATTGTCAGACCTCCAGTATATAGCGAGGAGGTATATCTTTCCGTCTGTAAGTCAAAAAAAGCATTTATTTACAGAATAATTGGTAAAAACATAAAAATATACTGATCAATATGAAATTCCTAACATCAATCATATTATTGCAACAACTTACAAATAAAATGCATTGCCCGATGTGTTCGCGCTTAATCAACGCGATGTCGTAGTCCGCTTGCAATGTACTGCATGCATTGCGTTCTCTACACTTCAACTATGGCCGTTGATCGTCGTTTACCGGGGTTGGCCGTGAGTGATGCCCGGCGTACATCTATCGATATCGAGGTGACCGTGTAGTTTAAATAAAAGCATCGATAGAATTCTCAACTATATTTACGTTTGACAAAGATTATTTTTGAAATATTAAGTATAGGTACATCATATTTAATTGATGAGAGTATGTTTTTAGTTAGATGTATTTTATATTATATGAATCATTGATTCATTGAATGAATGAAGATGAAGCGGCATGTAGACCGTTTGATTTTACTTAGATTTTAATACTGAATAGATACAATATAGTCTAGTCAAATACTATACCAACTATTTTATATATGTTTTAATATTTGATTCTATTCGATATATTATTTATGCAATTAATTATAATAATGTTATGTATCTTTTTGTATTTTTTTGGGCATTTTCCATGCAAAGATTATTAAGTTATTTTAGTGAAGGAAAAATACGACCGCGGGCAGGATTCGAACCTGCGTCTTCTGGTTAAGTACATACACCAGACGCTAGGACCGAATCCTGCCCGCGGTCGAATTTTCCCTTCACTAAAATAACTTGATAATGTTATGTTTTAATTCTGTTATGTTATTTTAGGTTTCCCCCAATTGCTTAATGATAACGTTTTGTTTCAAGGACATAGTTTCTTTTACATTAATTAATATTAAATAAAAATTGTTCTTGATTTTTATGTTTCCCTTTTACCCATTCAATATAAAAATACATAACAGACAGAATTTGTCGATAAAAAATATCGGCTTTTCAAGCACTAGCGTATGCTTGTTGCGTGTGTGTGTCTTATGCCTACGGGTGCTTGATGCTAGTGTGTGAACAAATTGCTGCCCACAGATTTATGTTGTGTGATTTGATTGTGTGCGAAAAGCTTGTAAAGATTATGTTGCGTATGTTTGAGAATTGAAATAGTGGGAGTAAAGCGGCGACACTGGTCCTAGTACAAAATAGCAGCTAGGGCCATTCCAATCTTATTTATCTCTTCCGTGATTATACCTATATTAAATAGCTCGACTACGCATAATTAAAATTTCAAGCAAACTAACAAATCGTCAAATCCAAGCATTCCATTGGACTGGTTGTCGAACAGCAGAAACAGGCTGTGCAAGTTGGCGATGGTCACCTCGTTCCACCCCGGGAAACGCTCCACCACCTTCTGCATGCTCCATCTGCGGTCCTTCTCCTTCATCTCCTATGATACCAGCTTGATAGGTAATACAGCTTCTTCTAAATTATTAATACATTTAGGTGGTAATGATGTTTGATTTTATAGGCTTGCGGGAAAAGCTAAGATGGTAGCCTACTCTAGCCTCGCAAACCTTCTCGCGTGTAAACCTTCATAGATCGCTTCCATTCTCTCACAGATTAAAGTAATCTGGGCTGAGGTCCTAAATGCTCTGGTACCTAAGCTTATAATAATAAATTACCTATGCAAGACTCATGAGGTTGTACTGGTTTTTTTGTAGATAAGCTAAAGGTGTCTATTTTATTCAATAAGAACTGCTGCAGCAAGTAAGCACCTATAACTAATTATAATACATAATCCATACCATCACACCTGTATTCCTAAAAGGGTTAGGCAGAAATGTACTTTGTAGGTACACCCACATACCGCCATCAGATCAAAGATCTGATGTAATTGGGGGCGAGGCATTTTTACCTATAACCGGTCATGAATCCAAATTACGAGATGCTTCCCGATAACACTGATCAAATACTGCTGCTGCCTTGGAATCGAACCCAGGCCATCTAGCACAGTAGTCGCACTTGAGACCGCTAGACTAATGAGGCAGTCCTACCTACTAAATATTTTTGGAAATTATACTAAGATCATGATCATCCCGTATTCGTCCACTGTTGAACGTAGCCTTTATAATTTATACATATACTAACCTACATTATTTACAATACCAACATATATGCTTACATGGTTATACTGGCGTTGCTCTGCTAGTCGCGTATAAAACAAATCAACTAATTTGTCGTAGTCCGTTTGACTACTCCTCTGTGGATCTCCCACTTTCCTAAGAGGCTCACCTAAGATTGACAAAAGTTAGTCGGAAATTCAAATGTAATCTAGACCATTCTATTTTGGAGGGCTTATAATATAGCTATCACTAAAAATGATGAGTTTAGATAGGACTACTCCGATAAGCACCATTTTCAGCAAGCCTAGGGACTTTTGTCATTCAACGGCGACGAATCCAAACTTCTAGCCGCTTTACTATATTTTCTTTGAAATTCTGAGTACCTTCAAAGAAGACAGTAACGTTGCTCGACCTGGGAATCGAACCGAGGATCTCTAGCGTAACATTATCGACCATAAGACTAATGAGGCTCTCTATAAAGCGTTTACTACATTACATCAAGCTTATTCCTGAAAGGTTAGGCAAAGGGATCGGCGATTCGGGAATTGCCCCTTGATAAAAAATAGTCAATTGTCGCGACCGCGACTTACGAAATGTAGGTCGTAGGTTTGAACCCAGACAGGCGATTTACTTTGTGATTTTATTCATCACAACTGCTCCCAAAACGGTGAAGCTGAAACATCGTGAATAAATCGGCGTGTCTTAGAACCAAAAATTCGAAGACACGTGACATCTACCAAGCCGCACTGGGCCCGCGTGAGGAGAGGAGACCTGTATCCCATCAGTGACAACATTATAGGCTGATTATGAGTATGTATAACTTGGTTTCGAAACTGAAATGTCATTAGAATGGAAGCTATTTGCCTAGAAACGTTAAATGAATACCTGTTGCACTAAAATCCTCCTGTCTATAAAAACAGATTGGTTTCCTCTTCACAGGGTACTCGAAGAACCGCCCCAAACTGGAGAATATTGCACTGATCTGGTGACCCATTACCGTTCAAAGGATACTATATAAAACTATTTGTAATTATGTTAAACAATTACTACTGTATATCGGATTAAATTGTAAGTTTGTAAGTAACTTCAGTATATTATGTAAATTATATTTTTCGATATTGTCAAATTTGTCGACGGCTGTCATGTAGACTTCAGGTAAAACCTTGTACCTTCTTGGAATATTTGGTTTTACGATCTTACCATAAATAGGTTTCATTTGATAAAAAACAAAATTCTAGGCAGCAGGTGGTGGTATTTGCGATACATGGTTAAAGGTTAATACTAGTAAGAGTTCCAAATAACTTTATCACCATGCTACTTTTAGTTTCAGTTTATTCGTAATTAATAAATTAATTAATCACGTTAATAAAGTCCTTTAATCGAACCCAGCACTAGAGGATCCGCAGCCGCAACCAGCTAGACTGAGGCAAGTAGACATTTACTAAGTATAATTATAAATACATTGATTTTAGGGTTACAATGTCAATTGTATTGTTCGTATCAATGTGTTAATGGTAATGTGTAGGTTATATTATATATCTAAAGGAATAGTGTAAGGTTGGTATTGAAGAGAGAAATAAAAGTCCATTTTCTATCAATCACTTGATTAATTTCTCATACAAAATTCATTTTAAAAATTTCAAAAATTTGACATTATATAGCGTCGTACATAAATTGATAGGATTATAAGGATCAATGTAATGATTTACCGAAGAGGTAAAAATAATGTAAATGAAATACGATGCAGTAAATTAGTCTAAATTAAAATATAGGAACATTTTCTAAAAAAAACATCAGTCATACGTATATTACAATTGAAGAGAAGTGTTACGTAAGAGATATAGTTATAATCTAGCGGAAATATCTGTAAACCTCTGCTAACCCTGCCCTCACTCAGTAGCTACATCGTTCTGTGACGATACAAAGAGCAGTTAGTTTCACAGACAATTCCGATAGGTATGTTCTTATTATAGAATACATGAAGACCATGTTGTCCACTCGCTATGACATATTGATAAGCTGGACTACACTACATGAATATAATTATATGCATTGCTCGAGTCAACCTAAAAGTGAATATGTTATGGACGCTTCTAAGATTACAATCTAGAAAAACTAAAATTAGTCGACAACAGGCTTCTAAAGCGGTGATCAAACCACCATTTCCACCATTCATGGTTACTTAATTCCGTCAGTCTTAAAATCATTACAAAAAAGAGGTAGTTTATGGTTAATTTTGAACACCACTAAGCGCCTCGCGGAGTGCTGGGGAAGGAGACATCCCAGTGCCCCGCGAGGCACGTGTACAAAAATACTACTTACGATACACATTGATATTGACAATTTCATTCATCCACCCTTTGCTTTTGATGATAATAATTGTGACTCGTTATATTGCAGATGTGAGAATTGGTCACGATTCAAGATGCTTGCAACAGACGTTCCGTGCGTTAAGTGACGCGGCCAATGCGACAACACAACACGATGATTTGAGCGCCCCATTCATGAATACTTGAAAGGATACCTATGATAATTAAAACTTTTGCTCTACAACTTTTGTCAAAAAATTACGTAGTACCATACAAACTTGGCATTTAATCGTTAATTTTCAAAAATAGTGAATTATTATGGGTTCTATATTTTCCTTTCAAGTATCGTTATAATAGTACAAACTGCTACAAGTCAACCTATACAATTCCAGTTTAAGCTGATCTCGCATTGTACAAGCTTTCTATACATGAGAGGCTATCATAAACTGGCTTTGTATAGATCGACGTGTAGCCGTACAACCTGTAGTGTTGTCGAATTGGCTGTGCCATTACTTAAGTGTCTTTCGCAGCTATCGCGACCCTAAGGAAGTCTATATTTTGGAGGACTTAAGACAAATGTCACTTTATAAAAGTTAAGAGATGGTTACTTAGTATTCTTATAGCTGTTTAATATCAAACAAATACCATTTTCAAATGTGAACTATAGAAGAAAGTGACCGACACAAGCGAAGGGGAGATGAATGTACATTACCTACACTAAGCCTAACACAACACAAGCCCCTAGTTAAAGTTACAAAAATAGCACGAAAATGGCTTATTACATTCGCTAAAATCTCATAATTGTATCATTATTATTATGCAGTTTTAGTGTTGCGTCTCACTTCGCTCACACATCTTACCACAACATGTGACGTGTCTCAACAGCTGAAATGTTCCGAATGCTTTTACAATCGTCGTGATAATCATCAAAAACTTGTACAAAAATTATCATTAAGATTCGAATATTTTTAGTTCTCAATTTTATTGTATTTATCACAAAACCACAATTATACTGCTAGCAGCTAGCAGATCTCACAAAGTACGCATCGCTTTACGACAAAATACCTTTGATTTTTCCGATTATGTCCAAAGTATGGCTACACACAGTCACGTCTTACTTCCCGTCAGATTTAAAAAGAAAATATTGTGCAAAATTTTACGTGACACGGCATTATACTATTTAAATCGAATATAAGTCGGTAAAAATGCTTTGGAAATATTCGGAGAACCATTTGAGTTACAAAATAATTTTAAATAAAACATAACCAAATTAACTATATCAAAATTAAATGCAGTCATAAAAATTAAGTAATGCTTCAGCAGCTTTCAGCTCAGTTCTACAATAACGACCTCGGGTCTCGACTTGTCTGATGTTATTATAAAATTTACAATTTTAAACGAAGGTAACGTCAAGTTATGCGGTAGGCGAAGATTAGTAATAATTAACCGTCCGTTAGTGTCGGCTTCAATTAAGTTCCCTGCAAGGAGTTCTGAGACAGCGCTAACACGGATCATGTAAGAGGTTCGTTCACGATATGCTGGCAGCATTCTACGAATGTACCAAACACAAGATGGAAGGAGGAATTGCTTTGCAAATCCGTTACCTAGGTTTCAATCGACAATAGAATCAGTATTAACTAAAATT
This sequence comes from Subacronicta megacephala, assembly GCA_958496365.1. Classification (NCBI taxonomy): domain Eukaryota; kingdom Metazoa; phylum Arthropoda; class Insecta; order Lepidoptera; family Noctuidae; genus Subacronicta; species Subacronicta megacephala. The sequence goes on along the minus strand of OY292530.1, from coordinate 3,651,855 downwards.
ATGAGATTCGTTGTCGGCTAAAAAACATACTGTGATCAAAATCAAGAAAAATATTGACAGTATAATAATGATAAAAAAATGCATTTCATGCAACACATTATTTTAAAAATAACGTAATACTTTAATAATGGCACTGAACAAAAGTAAACGTTAATTCCATCACTTATTTACTGGAAAAGATAAAATATTTTATTATTTAATTCATATGCGGAATTCGTCAACACCGTTAAGACGCAAGACACTGCACATTATATTTACCCTAACTATATCGCTATTGCAGCACGGTTTTCGCTTCAACTATTTCAACTAGGCTGGTGTTACACAATATATTGATAATTTTATTTTATTAAGGTAAACAATTCACGCTATTTTATTTACATTAGTGTACTATATAGAAAATTACAGTATGTACATGCAATATGCAACTGCAACAAGTTACGTCGGGAACAGGCTTGTGCAACGTGTATTTAAGATAACATGATACAATTACGTTGAGCAAACATAATGGCAGTTAGTCAGAACATAGTAACAATAATATTATCATTGTTTTCAACCGAACTTTCCATGACACGATTACGACTGTTTGACGATCGTATAAGCTGCAATGTGCCGCCCGTTTCTTTTCTATTCCTTAACTACTTCGGTGCGTTGCACACTGTTGCAATACACGTTGCATAAGTCTAAACCTATCTTTAGAGAAGCTTTGCTTCAAGTCTATAGAAAGATGAATAAGAATAAGTTCACTTTAAGTGGGATTAACTAGATTATAATTAGAGGATAAGGTCACGCCCCATTTATGGCCTGTTTTGTAGTTATTGTACCTTTATTTTTAGATATGGCTTGAGGCACTGCCGACATACAAAGGTTCGTATCTAGGATTTTTCACCAACTGTGATCTCCTTTTGAGCACCTATTTTGTATTGACTTACTACAAAATCTGCTCAAGCAGTAATCACTGTTGATCACCATTCTAAAACACGAACCTAAATGTGTCGTATAAAGAGAATATATTGTTAAATATTTGTTTACTTAATCTATTATGAGGAAGTATTAATAAATGCGAAAACCGTACCGACGTTAGCATTCTTAAACGACGAATAAATAAAACGCACCCAACATTAATTCTACCGACTTTGTGTGACACATTCTTTGACTTCAAACAATAATTTTCCCATCTTATGTAATTAATTTCAGACTCATATTCCAGTCAACGTTATCTAAAATTATCAGTACCTTAATTATTTCTACCACTCCGTAACTAGAAAATTTTTGTTTGAAGCATAAATTTTTAGGTATACCACATTATATTTTAGAAGACTTATGTCTAATTACGAACCTAAGTACAAACGTGAAAATGTATTTCTAGCCGTATCGTAACTTACACAGTAATATTATGCTTTATTTTAATTTAGTGGGAGAAATTTGTAGCGTTGATTACGCGATATACACGAGCTATATATCCGCGAAGGGATAACAAGAGCGATCGAACAAACTATGCCACGCAAGGAATTATAAGGAGCAATAGCCAACAGCTAGTATAACAATGTAATTAGCTACCAATAATGAAAGCAAAAATAATGAGTAACTAAGGGTCAAGATGACTGTAATGCAAGCCCCGTGAACACGGAAAGAAAACTTCTACGAGATTTTTCCGATAGACTATCCTATACTGTTGAAAGTAGATTTAAACTGCTATGAAGATTTATGCCACAGAATATTATTGTGTTTATCCGTATACCCATCCAAATTTAAATGTGCAGTCATTCAATCAAGATATTTTTTTGCAATGTTGCAAAAATAATCAGCGTAGCAAACTACGCTTTCGTAGAAGGCTGCGTAGCAGCCTACGCTCGCGTAGCAGGTTTCGTAGCATCAGGTAACCTGCAACTACTGCAAATTAGTCTGTCGGATATTTATCGCAGAAATTTTCTTGCATATAAAAACACGGCCTCTGAAAATGTTTACTACTTAATTAGCTATGCTAAAATAGAAATTGCTAGTATAGTTTGTCCTTGAAAGCCCCTCAATTTATTTGAAGCTAAGTTTATTTCAATTTACTATAAATTTGATTTACTTATATTTATTTTGGAGTCTAACAAGCTGTAACAGTACAGTATAAAATACGTAAATCAAAACTTGATGGGGGAAGACATTTGTCCAAAAAGTAAGATGTCTCTAGGAAAAAGGAGTTTCTGGACTCTGTTTGATGTAAATGCTTTGTTTATTTCGAGGCCTGCTTGGAAAAATAAACAGACTCAAACGTAAGCTTGCCTTTGGAAAAAATGCAAGACGCAGCACAAAGTCACACGCATAAGTGTTCAAAATGAAAGTAAGAACAAGTTGTTTTCCCCCACCCAGCCCTCGACTGAGACATTAGATATTCTACAATATTATATTAAATCCCGTATAATATACATGGTTTTCATACAATCTGTCTTAACTGAACAATTTTATCTAACTACATTTATTTAATAACTGCGCAAAACGATAAATTGTAGGATAACTTAGATCAGACATTGTTTTTGAGACTTGGCGTTAGAATAAATAAAATAAGTAGATATAATTAAGAAGTAAATTAATACTAGGTTGTAGGTCAAATTATTGAAAACCATGACGGGAAAAACAGTGCACACTCAACACAACGTTACTCGAGTGTCGAATAACCGCCTCGCATGCAACTAAACTTAGATTTAAATTATTTATCTAAGAATTAATTATATTAAGTGAACACATATTGACTGAACACATAGGATTTTATATCGAAGTTACCTAACATACGTTTTGAAAAATATCATATCAATTTAATAGTTTTTTTTTTTCATTCAAAACAATTTCGCTACAATATTTGAACTAAAACGATTTTTTATACGCACGCAAATATTAGCTAACCGAATAATAAAGTACTACGAATTTAAACATTTTCTATAAATTAACTAGATAGAAAGTGCGTGAATCTAGCTTGGTTTAGGCACGCCGTCACAACTATCCGAATTTTATGTTGTACGCGGGCTACCGATATGTTGACTTATACACCGTCAACTGGCATGATAATGATAATAGTAAATAAATTATAAAATAGAATCCATCGTCACTCCTTTCGAATTCATTACTAACGTTACAATTATCAATAAACCCGATCAAGCCGGCAGTCAAAATTTTGAGACAAAGTAAATTAGGTACAAATAAAAAATAAAAAAATCTTTCACATTTTACGTATGAAAATAAAAATATCACGTCTCATAAGCAAATACGTCGATAAGATCATCAGGTCAGGTTCCAAACGAGATACGTCCGTATATTTGCCAAGTGTTACAATAATACTTAGAATTTTGGTTTAATCGCGCGACTCTGCTTGCCGCGACTGCCACCGCTTGCGCCGCGCCACCGCCACCTGCGCTGGCGCAACTCAACATCTTTAAGACAGTCTTCTAAAGTCAGTCTTAAAGTTTTATTGCATTGATTTTTTGCTCATCCATACATTTTCGCATCCCATCGTATCAAGTCGCGAATAAAATAGAAAAAGCCATCGAGCGATAAGAAGTAACTAATATGAACATATAATCTAGCCGAGCGCGGCGACGACGGCCGCCGCGCGCCGCGCTCCGCCTACCTAACTACAATAAAAATATAATATGCACCTAAATCATTATGCAAAATAACTTATTATAAAAATACATATCAACGTCTGCATAATCAATTAACCAAGTTAAAAAACGCAAAAATGTAACATTGTGGAAAAATACTTTTCAAGTTATCCTTTAATTTATCTCACATAAAAACATCTTTTACATCACATTGTGATTCTTTATAATAGTTTATCTTTACGATTTGTCTATTCGATTATATTAGCGATACATCGCAAGGATCGGACCGGAGAGTACATAATAAGTAATCGACATTAAATATTTAGTGCACCGACTATGAGTTTGGTGTTCTACAGTTATATTTGTATAGATTAATGACAGCTATTTATAATTGCGGCATCTAAATTACATCGTAAATTACACTGTAAACATTGTTTGGTCCTTAGAGACTAGTCAAATACGGAAACGAAAATCAAAGTACTGGTAACGAAAAATATATCAGGACTCATGGAGAACATGGTTTACACATCGGTTGATCGATGGGCAAACTAAAATTCTCCGCGCAAGCTATGCTCGATTGAATTTTTCCAAACGTTAATAATAAAATTGGCACATTGTCAAATAAATCACAAATAAAACGAAACAAAATAAAATACAGCGGACCTTAGGTCCACGAACTTAGTTGGCCTTAACATTAGGTACGATAATTATTTTAATATACTTTGATGTATTGCTTCCCGTGAGAGGAGATGTCGCGCGCGGTGTCGGGCAGCGTCTCGAACAGCACCACGAGGTAGCCCTCGGGCGTGAGCGCCACATCGCTCGGCCGGTCCTTGTCGTCGAGCCCCGGACTCTTCAGGTCCACGGCCCATAGTATCCGAAGCTCTGACGTAAACACTAACACACGGTGGTTCTTGGAATCGGCGACTATGATGCGTCCATCGTCGTCAGTCACTATCCCTGAAGGGCGATTTAGTTCACCAATTCCAGAACCTTCGCGACCCACACAGTGTAACACTTTCGACAATGTCGGGTCCACCATTAACAGACGATGATTCTCAAAGTCTGACACTATAATGTTGCCCGATGTCGTAAAACACACACCTCTAGGAGTCGTCGGTCCTTTAAGCATTTTAGCCGGGTTAGCACCTTCAAACACGAACTTCGTTATGTAAGTCCCGTCACTGGTAAACAGTTGAATGCGATGATTACGCGTGTCAGTCACAACTATATTTCCTAAAGTATTTACGGCGACATCCCACGGATATTGGAACTGTCCACACTCCTTGCCAAATGACCCAAACTTGAGAATGAAGTTACCAGATGATGTGAATATTTGAACTCTATGGTTGTCTTTATCAATCACTATGATGCGTCCGTATGTGTCCGTGGTAATGCCGGCCGGGAGATCGAACTCTCCAGGCCCAGTGCCTTTAGATCCAAACATAGTTTTAAATTCACCTCTATTACTAAATATTTGAATACGATTGTTTCTTCTATCAGCAACAATTATATTTCCTTCTCTATCTACACAAAGACCCCACGGTCTAGATACTTGTCCTTCGTCTTGCCCTTCGCGGGCAAACGAGAACATTGGAACCCCAGGAACAGGGCTTCTTGTAGGCCTCACTGATACAGACATCCAGTATCCCGGTATTGCTTGACCGATACCGCGAGAAGGATTCGAATCCATGGCTATACTTGATGAAATGCTGTGATCGTAATAATTCGTAGATCGTGTGTGTGATCCACCATAATCTGGCAATGATCTCAGGCTACTAGATCCCGACATGTTATAGTTTAAGTGCTGAAAACTCTGAGCCGACTGTAATGTCTGTAACGACAGTAAAGACTGGCGCGACTGTAGCGATGATGTAGAACTGAGAGAGTGCATTGAACTAGACGGCGCGGACTGCACATCGCACTGCCGTTTCAACTGATCCACTAAGTCGTAATTAGGAGGAATGAACACGATTCGTTCCTCTGTTATGTACATGTTCTTAAACATACACGAAAAATAGTCAACTTGGGCTCTTCCTTTCTCCTTAGCCATAAACAAATCGATTCCTTCGGAGTCCATACTACGCACTAGAGTTTCATTAGTATGAGCTAATCCAGCTAATATGCCTCTAAGTGTATTCATGTGATCCGTCAATTCGTTCATTTTAGCTTGACGCATTTTTTCTACTTTATCCAATAAATATTTTTCACGATCTTCGATAGCTTGAGCGTAGCATCGCATCGCCTTCCTTATTTTCATACTCGCCTCAGCAGTTTCTTTCTCATAAGCTTTGGACATAGCTACGGCGCGATCTATAGCAGTTTTTATTGCTTTTGTACCCGTCTTCGTGTCTTCTATCGCTCTAAAAACACCGATACGACACATGTCAAGAGCACCTTTAATGGGCGAATAATTATGATCCTTATGTACCCATAGTGTACACTCCTGACATATAAAAATGATACAAGGTTCACAGTAATATCTAACAGGGTCACCGTGTATATCGCAGAACATGATTTCCTTTTCGTTATTCACGGAGTTAGGCCTAGCACCTATAGGCGATATTTGGTGTATAGGGAGCAGCGTATGCTCTCTCAGTTGGCAGTCTGATGTAACTTTGTGACAACATTCGTGACAAAATAGATCATTACACTCGAGGCAGCGAGTCGTCGGTGTGCGCTCTTCGCAGCGGAAACAGGTGATAGACACCGACGACGAGGTGCCCGGCGAGCCACTCGAGTTGTCTTCTTTGGATTGATGCTGATGATTATTATTGGAGCTAACATTGTACTCACGACTTATGGGCCCAAGTGGATTTTGTAAGGAGCTGCACGCCGGAAGTGCCCAGATGTCGTATGGCATTGTGGACGATGCCGACGTCGATGCTCCGGTTTGAAGGGTTGATGGTTTATTCATGTTCTCGAGGAGGTTGCATATGATGTGCGTCATGGCCAGGGGGTCCTCCTGGTCGTTGGAGCTGTGGCCGGAGCCACTAGCCGTGGACGTCGATGGCAGGCTTGATGCAAGCGACTGCGTCAGGTTAGCAAATGACGTCATTATTTGCCTCTTACGTTACGTCATCAGAACTGTAACAAACAAACGCGGTGTTATTTTCGTAAAACACTGGGAGTTATTAATAATCATGACCAATTTGGAGTTTGAGAAGCGCGGTAACATTTGTACGGAAAATAGCACGTGACCGGTTTTATAGAAAAAGTTCTGAATCTCAATGAGTGCCGAGAAATGTTTCACAAATCTTTAGAGATACTCTTGAGAAGAAAGTTATTAACTTTTGAAGTTATACTATCGGCTTCCCACACGCATGAGTTATTATAATTTAGGTAGTTCACTTAGCTGAGATACTCACATTTACAACATCATTACTAGCAACATAATACAATTACACTACTTTGTAAACAACGCACTGACACTATCACTGATACACAACAACGGATATTTGCTTAAAAATAAATAAACTAAATCATAACAAAATGGACGCAGAAGCGTTCCCTACCGATGCTTCTGCTATGAACTGATGGTTGCACTGAATCTTTTCATATGGTGCAGTTTGCGAAAAAAAATCCATCCCAAAATCTTTTGTGCGCGCCCTACCACTACCCCTAGTGATATCGTAGGTAGTGAGAGAGTGAGATAGCAACAGTTAATAGACGAGGGTGCGATAGAGAACTTCTATGTGTGGCATTCCAAAATTTTCCATAATTTAGATAAGGAGGTTTGCTATGATTAGGGTCGGCAAGGAAAGAGACTTTAGGCGCAGTAGCCAAGGTTATTTTTGCAATTGTTTTGCTAGTATGCATCTGAAATATTATTCCAACGATATTGTTGCTTCCTCAAGACATGTGCTATAATGGAATGGTGTTGTTATATAAAAATGCAGTTCATTTCATATAATATCTGGATTTTGACATTCAGCCCTCCAAAGCTAAATTTAAGTTTAAGTATAAAAAACATGTTAGCATTAGGTCCAGCAGAACAACAACAACGTCATCAACTCTAGAATTATCTATCACTATCGAATAGTAAAATCCAACGGGCGGATGTGGGTGACGAAGACCACAAATAGTCGTCATAGAAAAGAAAGGGACAGAAACTATTTCCTACGATCGAGATTTTGTATTTTGGGAGGCGCAGCGGTGGCAACACACGCATCGTGACCTTGTGAGGCGAGTGCGCGTGAGGCAGGTCTGGGTAGACCCTACTGCGGCCATCTTGACGCCCCCGCGCTCCGCTTGATAGAAGTGCGTAGGGTGCCGAAAATCGATGCCTTCCCTAGCTGCCCTAACTTACTACGAAGGGCGAAACCACGTATAAAAATGCTGTAATAATATCACGATTGGTAGGACTACTTTGATAAAGCCGCTGATCGTAGAGCAAAGCTTAAAATGTTCAAAATACGTCATACTTCCGTTTTAGGCACGCTAAACTAAATTAGCTAACATTATCTGTATTTTCAATGTCAAATATTGAAAACTTGATTGTATTAACCAAAGTGAAGTCCTTAAATCCCGGCTATAAAAACATAATGACCGAGCATAAAACAGGATCATGAACTAAAACTAAATGTCACGCTCCGCAACGCTGACGAGAGAAATATAGATGTCTATACGTAGGTATTTACATATCGACCCTTTAAAGCACAAGGGTAAGATTTCACGGATAATTTTGCAAAAGAACGGGATAAAGACGACATAAAAACAAAAGTACCTAGATCCATTTGAAAAGAGCTGCTATTATTGGGAGCGGACAAACAAAATAAATAATCTCCTCTAAACAATATAACGACCCTGAAATAAACCGAATTAGAAGCAGAGATAATTTGAAATTGCTATTGTTATTTTTATGATAAATAGTTTTATTACTGTTAGTAATTTTATCTTTTTTTGTAGAATCTTGTTAGTAAAGTGCTTCACTGTCTTTTCTATGGTTGCAAGTTGTAAAATATGAACATTGTATTTTTTCTTAATTATCCCTACTAATATTATAAATGCGAAAGTAACTCTGTCTGTCTGTCTGTTACGCCTTCACGCCTAAACCACTCAACCGATTTTGATGAAATTTGGTACTGGGATAGACTAAAGCTTGAGAAAGGACATAGGCTACCTTTTATTGCAAAAAGTAGTTTTGAAGGGGTTGAAATAGGGGGTGAAAGTTGTATGGGAGTTCGTCATTTTCCAAGATAAAACCATGAAACTTTATATTAAGGCACTTGATAAGAAATAAATAAATATTTGTTCAAGCGTTTTTGAAATTTCGACCTGTGTGGGGATGAAATAGGGGATGAAAGTTCGTTGAGAAGTCCAAACAAAGTCACGCTTTCATGTTTAACCCCGGAACCGATTTTGATGAAATTTAGAACAAAAATAGACTAGACCTTGGGAAAGGATATAAGCTACGTTTTGTTGTAAAAAAGGGGTTGTAATAAGGTATGAAAAATTGTATGGGAGTTTGTCACTGTTGAAGATAAACGCTGAAACTTTGTGTTTAGGCGCTTGATAAGAAATAAATAAATATTTGATATGGGGTTTTTGAAGTTTCAAACTGTGTGGGGATGAAATAGGGGATGAAACTCCGTTTGGATTTTGACGAAATTTAGTACAAAAATAGACTAGACCTTAGGAAAGGATACAAACTGCGTTTATATTTCAGTAAATAATAAAGTTAGGCAAATTTTGTGGTCTACCCGAGCAATGAAGCGGACGGAAAGATATGTAAGGATAGTTTGCAATTTTCCGCCAGAATTGGAAAAAACTAAACAGTCAAAATCGTGTTGTCCACGGGGCGAAGCTGCGGGCGGAAAGCTAGTTTATCATAATGATCCCATTCCCCATTCACTGCTAGGTCTATACCTAGTGTACTAGTACTATTATAGTACTACTACTACTAGTATACTAGTATACCCAGTAGCGTAGAAATTGGTGAAACAATAGAGACTGAGTCTCTATTGTTTCATCAATTTCTACGCTACTACGGTCCTGTGCCAGTTTCATCTATATTCCACCCGCAAATGTAAAAAATAAATGTAAAAATTCGCTGAAATAAATGAAACGCACAACGGTTTGTGGACTCCAAAGCATTTAAACTCATATGACGTAACTTCATTTACTAAAGGTCGTCGAATAAATATGACTGCAATTAATCCTACATTTAATTAAAAAATTAAATTGCGGAATCAACATAAATTAATCAGTTTATCAATAAGTCCATAAGTACCTAATAAGTTTAATAATAATAGCATAGCATAGCATGGCAATAAGTTTACCATTATTATTCTAGCCCATTTCGTCCCACTGCTGGGCAAAGGCCTCCTGTCTCTCTTTCCAAGCCGCTAGTCTGACGTTTTAGTAATACAATAAGTTTAAATTCCAATAATGCGTCCGCACTCACTACGTACAATACAATAAGACTACTACGCACAGTAATAAATACAGGTGGAAGAAGGGCAAAGGCATTGAATTTATGTACATTGTGCGTTTACGTACACCGTTTTCTAAGTGCAGGTAAAGTTCTTTGTTCATTTGTAGTGAAAAAATATAAGGTGACGTGTTTTTTCTATGGACACGGAAAGAAACAATAGGTTTGCACAGATCATAGCTACGATGGTGCCCGCACCGCCAGTCTTCCTAATAGTCCCAATGGTCTGTGATATTAAACATTCGTACTAAATAATTTTGTTTGTCAGGTGTTGTTTAAATATTTAGGTTATTAAGAACCTCACTATTAGCTGATCGATAGAGTTGAAAAAAAAATAGCATTGCTTGTAAACAGAGGATATAATAGCCCAAATCTGTTATTTAAATTACATTTGGTTGTCTAATGACATTAAATCGCGAGGACAGATTTTCCAGACCAAATTGCCAACACGCCTTACATAATGTTAAGAAATGATTGACTATTTTGACGCTTTAACATAGCGACTTAAGAGGAGTGTCCCTCGCGAACGCAACAATGTTGCACAGTTGTCGCTGTCTCTATGCCTCGCGATGCGAACGCGTGCCCGAGAGGAGAAACAACGACATTTTCACGCGTATTTCGTATGTTCCGAATTTTGGAGATTACTCCTATAATATTGCTAATATGTAAAAAAAAAATCTTGTAAAAAAATATTCACTATATTATCTGGGTTTCCTTCGAATCAGAATGTTTCTGTATTGATACATTGTCGAGAAATACTAGCATAAAGTTGGGCCGTTTTTCAACGAAAATTGCCAATCTTTGAGCTCGTGTAACTTTTTAACCGTATATTGAAATGAAATTTTATATTACAGAAACACGTATATTAATGATAAGATTGTTACTGCAAAATTTCAATGACTTTCATTGTTTAAAATTCAAGCAAGGGCCAAACTGCGTTTGTATGGGGCGCGAAGCGGATACTATCCTCTTAAGATCAAGTATTGGTGCGAGCTGGCAGACAATTTTCTAATAACAACTTTTTTATCATTCACTAGCTTTCCGCACCCGGGCTCTGCCCGCGTCGTTTCTCGGCTTTTTTGTACTATAATATGTATGTATTACATATAAACCTTCCTCTTGAATCACTCTATCTATTGCTGAAAACTGCATTAAAATCCGTTGAGTAGTTTAAAAGATCTATCATGCTATACTATGTAAAGAAAAAGAACACCTATCTTTTCCGAAAATGTTAAGCTGGAAAGTAGAAACAGGCTATTTTATGGCTTAAGGTATCTCGTGCAAATAACCTTTTTTTTTAAACTCCTAAGTTATATGATAAATATCATCGTATGAGGCAAAATTTTAATATTCTTACAAACTCATAAACGTTGAGAGCCGCTGAGCTACGCCGGAGAAATCTACCTGAATGAAGGACCAGTTGTGCGCCGATGCACTGCCAATCCAGTTTTATCAAACATCACAAATAAACAATTACTTTCTTTACTAAGTCTCATTTTGTGAAACCATTGTACTTATTTAACTTGAGTAGCACGCAACGCTGTAGACAAGGGCTATGTTGACCAGGAAGTTATAAAAAATGTCTTTTTCGTCTATAATGATAAGCAGTTTCTGGAAGCCGGAAGTCGACACATCGTCTAGGTACTACGCATGCAGTTGTCAAGTTCATAAAATGTCAGCATCAAAAAAGGTATTCCGAAAAAACACTAAATTTCCCCATGTGTAATGTCGTAATTATGTTGTGTTTTTTTTTGAGCAGTTGTGCAAAACTTCTTAAACAAAACGTGCTGAAAGTATTTAATTTTGAATGAATATTTGAATGGTTTCTCTTTCGTAAGACCAAAATACTCGAACTTTGAAACTATGTAGTAAGTACCCGTTTGCTCGATATTCTTTTACAATATTGTTTGGATTGAGTAAGTTATTGTTAACATGAATAATATCGGTAAGCTTTGTTCTAAACATCCACGCGATGTTTTACTAGACGGAAGTATGATTTTAACTATGTGAATCATACATCTAAACGAAATCTGATAGCTACATCTGCTATGCTTTCTAGAGATATGACCAACGAAAGAGTAAGTGGAGAGGTCACAAGTGCAAATGAATAGAAGATACGAGAATTTTGCAATACATTATTGGTAGTGATAATAGAAATGCCAATAAAGATAAAAAGCCAATAAGAATTCTTGAAATTTTGCGATATCTACCGGAATAATGTACTAGGGCCCTATCTTTATATTCTGAAGATGGTAAATAGTTAATAGTAAATGGCTCAAATAATATTGTATAATCATTCAGGACAAGTAGATTTGTTGCTGCTTTTAAAAGAGTGTCCATGGAGTTTCTTGTTGGATTCTTCTCCATAGGATCAACTTTTTGGAACATCGCAACTAGAGTCAATAATGTTTCATAAACGCTTGTAAAAGCTTATTTGAAATTAAAAACATTTTATTTGATTTAAATCGCTCAATTAATGAGTAAGTGCATGTTTAGAGAGATCTAAACGTGAAAAGTTTTATGCATAATTTGAAACAATTTAATTGTTTTTAACACTTTTATATTTTGCTGCTTCAAGTTTCTGCTCGGCTTCAAGTTCAAGATCAAGTTTCAAGAGGCTAATTTTGGCTTAATTAAGTACGTTGAAATACAATAATAACCTCACCTCAAGGTCAGGTTCCTAAAACTTTTTAAAGATGTTTTATGGGTTTTGAATAACAGGCAAAGAATGCTAAACTCAGCAGTCCATTTTTCGAAATAGACGGCAAATGAAGGCTTTTCTTCCCAAGTATTCACAATAAACAATTGAGCTTTGAAACTATCTAATCTATCACCTTGCATGAGATTATGTGACGGTAAGCACAAAAAGGCCGTTGTCTTTTTATTAACAAATTGTTTGGTAGAAACATTTTGTTCAAATTACAATACTAACAGAAATGCGAAAGTAATTGATAAGGAAATAAGGTCCACTAGAAGTTTGTCTGTTGGGTCCAGGGCATTTTGATGAAATTTGAGTAAACAAAACCGGTCAAAATTGAGAAAGACAAGAAAATACTTACTTTATCTCGACACCACATAAAAATTCGGATGGACAAAACAAGGTGATCTGATTGTATTTGTATTGAAGATTGTCATCATGCTCCTTGCCTAAATCCAATTATGTTGGGACCGGCTTCTCGCCTGACCAGATGCTGAATGACAGTTTTTTATACGAAGCGATATTCGATGGACAGACTTTTTGGGATTCTGACTACCGCTCACGATTGTCTTCAGGTGTTTGTATGACAACCGTTACCGAGGGACGGCGCGGCAGACTCAACTTAACCTTGCAGATCTGTTGATTAGCGCAGTTTTAACGTAGCCTCGAGGTAAATTCTTTCGAGTTTTTTTTTGTGAGCCTACGTAATTACTAATAGTACGAGAGCCCACGACCAAAATTTTTGTCTCATAGCAATACGGCCAAAACCGCATCAAATCGATAGATACGATTATCCTGAACTCGAAAATACCAATATCAGACATTTTCCGCGTAGCGTTTGATCTGACCGAATTTTCAAAATTGTCAAAGAATTTTACCGAACTGCATCATAGCAATATGTCTGATTTGCAGACTGTAGTTGAATGATAGTTCTGAGATACCGGAAACATATTTTTCAGACGTTAGTGGTGTAGCGCAAACCCGTAAAATCACTTAAAAAAATTAAAAATGAGACAAAAAAAATGTCTCATAGCAATACGTCTGAAAATCTTTTTTATTAGTAAATTTTGGTTATTTGATGCGAACAAAACAATTTTCAGCCGGAAATGTGAACGCATTAAATTTTGAGACCGTTTTGAAAATGTTAACAAATTTTACCGATCGGTATCATAGCAATATGTCTGAAAATTGTTGGACATGATAAAATAAGTTGTCCACATGTGCAAAAAATTTATATCAGACAAATTAAGGGTAGCACCTTCTCTATCAGACAACTTTTCGATACTCAGATATCATTTAAAAATCGTATTAAGGCATCTTGAATTTTCTGTTACAAACCAATGAATACGTTGCGACCCTGAATTTATTAGATGATAATTAACAAAGAATTTACCCGAAACCGTAACATTGAAGTTGAAGGACTGAAATAAATCGCACAAAAGGAAACTGGGATGAAGTAATTTTTTGGGAGTATATGCTACACTTGAAGTGTCTGAAAACAGGTTTTTGGTAATCATGGCTACAATACGAAAAGTTGAAAAAAAATTTATCCGTATTGCTATGATACAGGTCGGCTAAATTTGTTGACATTTTCAAAAATGCGCTCAGGCTATATGCTACGCGCAAAATGTCTGAAAACAAACTTTTTCGTAATACAATTATAAAATCTATGCACATTTTCACTATCAGACGTATTGCTATAATACCGACTGTCTTTTTTTTTGACTCAGCAGAAATGGCCTCCCACGCAGTTGCTACACTTTCGACCGTTACTACACACCTAGTCGGGTTCAGAATCATACAATCTAACGATTTTATAGGGTTTTTGCCGTATTGCTATGAGACATGGTTTTGGTCGTGGGCTCTCGTACTATAATGTAAAACTGGAAATCGTTGTTATCAATTATCCATAATTGATAATTATCAGAACACGCTGATAATATCGATAAATTTCTACTTATCATACAAACAAAGGTATTTGTGACGTGTCTGTAGAGCTTCCTTGATTAGTCGAAAGCCTACTCCGGAAGCAATATTGATAACATCGAGAATCATACCTAAAACTTATGAAAACAGAACCTTTTCTGAACAAACAACAACTTTCTAAATAAGCGAACAATATTTTTCCTAACTTCGTTATGCGTTTGGGCACAGTTGAGTTTTAAGATTACTCATTAAACTTACTGATTAAAGAGTTAATTATAAATAAAGTAGAGCTAACGGAGTTTGTGTGCGTTTACCAGCGCAACGTAGCATAGAGGTGGCGACCCATTATTATAACAGTTTCTTTAAAACGAGCAATGTTTTGTACATTCATCTCTTCATCATCAACATAAACCGTGGACCGAAATGAGCGGAATACTCATTTCTATAACACCATTCATATAAGTAAGATATAATTAACAACGGATTTTTAAACAAACTACTCATACAATATCCACAATCCAGTATGCAAATATTTTTTTTGCATTTGCAGTTATTCTTGTAATCTTTATGATAAAAAATTGGGTTAGCATAAATCAATAAAAAACAAAGTATTTACTTTAAGGTTATAGCAATAACAGCTATAATTAGTTTAGTTAAACACCATTTAATGAATTAATACGTCAAAGCCTAACATTTAAGGATTCTCAATCGTAGCTAAGGTTTCATAGTATGTATTTGGACGTCGATCTATTTCGGAGAACCCACACGCATTTAAGTTAATTGGTAGGGTCAACAAGAGCATTAGTAATGCATAGTGCGATGCCAGAATCGTTAAAAAAATGACGGCTGCTCCCTACATTGGGATTGTATTGATTTTGACTAGTTTGTTATAATGTTCGCTACATGCCACACTGTGGTACAATATTTAAAACTATAGCGTTGATTTCGGTACAAGCATAAACATTATTTTAGTCGTTCACACGAGTGTCTTAGCTGTTTATATTCTCATGTTTATACGAGCGAAGAATGAATGTATTCTTGTGAGAATAAAGTTATCTCAAACTTCGTTTGTTGTTGCACGCACGGAGAGCCGGAGAGCGTAAAGCCCGCAGTGTATTGTGCTAGGCTGTGTATGATTGAAACCTCATTTATGTTAAATGTAGGCACGAAGTATACTTAGTCAATAACAGTGATGTCTGTCACATTTAACTGAGAGCAAATTATCTATCTACACATCTATCCATCTATATTCGTTCGAGCGACGTGGCGCCGATCTACAGTCGAATAGTTAACGATGGTTTAATTAACGGGACCACGAGTCATTTCTAATTGTTACCAATGTCGCATTGGAAGTTGAACATTTCATTGGTTTTGAAAAATTGTGTAATACTAGGTAGGTACCTACATACTAGTATTTTTCACTGTCCCACTGACATTTATGTAGATAAATTCTTAACGCATCAAACAAAATTAGAGGGGTGGACGCGAATGATGTTAGCTAGCGTATCTGAGTTACCCTTCCCAATTATAGATTTTTTGAATTGTGTGACAACTGCAGCTGTTATATTTTTTTTTATAAAATTGATAGAATTCGTTTAATCAATAGTTTAAAACGGACATATCTGATCAAATCATTTCACGTACGATGCACAAATATCGGAGATATCGTGGCAGTCGCCGTATAGTTATACGTATATATCTATAATTGCGGAGCGCGCTTGGGGGTGAACAGTACTTGGCGCATGCGATCTCGTATCCCGAAGGGTAACGGCAGGATTACCTTGCTTGAGATTACGAGAAATATGCCCCCTTACACAGCTACAAAATCAATAGTTATCCTTAATCAACACTTGAGCTAAGGGTTTTGTTTCTAGACAATGTGTGGGGAGAGATTTCGATAAATATTTCCCAATTTCAATCTAATAAAATATAATAACAATCGTAAAATATAACGTCAGACAAAATACATAATTTGTTAGAAAAATAATTTTAATGTGAATGTATAGGTACTTATATTATAAAGAGGACATATTACTGAACCGATTTTATTAATTCTTTCACCATTAGAAAGGTCCCGCGGCATTCGATCCTATGCGGGCGAAGCCGCGGGAACCTCTCTAGCTACTGTAAAGGTAAAAAGAAATGATTATTGAAAATATGGAACTTTATCAGTGAGTTGAAATAACATGTATAAACCTATATACATATAAATATCTTTGTAAATAATTAACTTTTTTTATAAACTAGGTATAATACAAATCAGCAATAACTTTAAATGTACTTAAGACACTACTTTCATATAAAAACTATCAGGAAAAAGAAATACTTATATATATAACTATGATAATAAATACAAGTAAATAATATTTTATGGTCATACATATTATAATAATGCATCAATGTTAACCAACTTCGTGAACATTGACTTTTTTTAAGTACGGGCAATGACGGGCATCAACCAGGCATTATAATATGGACATAAAATTTTAACCAAACACATTTTCAACAAATATGGATTACATTTTATTAAATGTACTTGCATTTTTTTATAATTATTATATCATGTAAGTTTCCTAAATCCTAAAGGTTGTGAAAGAATCCTTTTTAATTATTTTATCTTGCAGTAATGTCACAAACTTTAGTTTTTTAGTTGCATAGAAAGTAGTGTATACAATACCTTCGATAATAATTCACATTTCTTCAGTTCTTTGTCCCTTACTCAAATTTAAAAACAACATAAATCTACATTTATTCCACAATAAATAATAATTATGATAACAACTTGTTTTATTAACAAAAACTCAGTGTCATCATATTGTGTCAATTATTAGAAATTTTGTTTATTGACTTGCAACAAAGGTCAATGACCTCTCACCTCAATGGCTCAACATGCAAACATGAATGAGTAAAAATTTAAATGATATATGAGACTGTCTGTAGACATGGATTGGTAGATACCCTCTTTAAAATATCATTTAAAAAATTTACTAACTTATGAACTAAGTATTTTTAAAAGAGAATACAAAAAACATTCTATTTTTAAATTAATGTAAAATGAAAATGTGTCATTGCGATTGTTGCTGAACCAATGACTAGTTTTTTTTTTTTTTGTTGATGGGAATACTCAGTACTCTCCCTACAGTCAAGATCAATGTTGTAACTCTACCTTGAACTCTACAGTGGAAAGTGAAAAGGCCATGATGTTATTATTTCAAGGCATAGTCACAACTATCCAATTTTATTCATCATTTCATAATTTCATATGGGTATCAGAATACCTCCTCCTTAAGGATTTTTTACTATAGGTACTGAAAATTATAAATAATAAAACACCCTTTCACACATATATCTTGTTATAATTAGAAATGTTTTATAACAGATTTCTTCTTCTTCACCTGTTTGAAGATACCAGATTTTCAAAACAGACTTTATAGCCTATAAGTAAGCTGGTGAGCCATGGTAAGCCTTAATTTCTTAAGACTATAGTACTACCCTACTATTATTTTATGAGACAAAATTAGAACAACTAATTTGCATTTTCCACAAGTGAGACTATAACAATGTGATTTGTATGTCATGTACGGAGTCTCATCTTGTTATATATTATTAGATAGCACTGTCTCCAGGACCTTTACAATGGAAATGAACGCAGAGATAAAATGATTCATCGCGGTACGTACCGATACTCACCAAAATATCTTCAGTCCTTGTGGGAGAACCGCTGAATCACAAGTAAACATACGTAGGTACTACGCATTAATGCGTACACACTGTATTTACATTGTCCATTTAAAAACGTATCTTATTTGTCCCGTCAAAGATAATTATTCGAAAATATTTTCTACGATGCAGGTAGATTGCACAAAGATAGCTTTTACAATGCCAATCAATATTTAAGCAAAGAACATTGATTCTGATAATTATATTGCACAAATTTTAAATACTGCTGAGCATCACAATCGCTTTTATTTCGCAATAATCGTTATATTTATTTATTATCGTAAAATAACACCGTAAAAACATCAGCGGTGAATGAACGATCAATTGATTTAAAAAATATAAGTATCTTGTTTATGGAACCTTGACAATAATAGAGGTGCAACATTCCAAAGACAATTCTGAATTTACAATATGAAATAAATAAATAAGTTTAGTCTATTAGTTAGTCGAATAAATAGTTATTAGAGTGCTTGTCTGTATAGATTGGTATTGGTGGTATGGGTAATTTGGTATTTGGTAATGGAACTAGCCAGAACTGTGTGATTGACCACCTCATTTGACTTCAAGGAAAAGGGTGAAGGATCGCGGATTCTTTATTAAAAGCAAAATCTGTAATATTAACTAGCACGTCTAGCTAAAATTACCAATTTGTAGTATGTATGTACACTAGGGATATTAAAAAATAATCGATCATTAAAAAAACAATATTATTTCATAAAAATCGATTTTTATGAGCGATTATTATTTAAAAAAAAACGGTTTTTTTATTAATCGTTTTTTTATTTTACGCGTCCTCTTTTTCGATTTTTTTCAACTGGCGGCCATTAAAAAATAACAATGCAACACAGTTACCCAGTCCATTAGATGGGGGGATCGTGTTTCGATATTATTTTGCAAATTTTTCGTATATAATAGTTGTTATATTAGAGTGATATTAGGTAATACTATTATTGAATTTATTCACTAGCTCATTTTTAGCATACCATACCTATTACCGGGTATTCAAATATTAGTCAGCCATTTTGAGATTCCGTATTCGTTACTCTAACATAATATTTATATCGTACCTATTCTCCGTATTCGTTACTCGAATAATTTTATTGATTTGTTTATTATTGAAATCGTACCTTATTCTCTATATTATAGAGATTTATCAAAAAATCGTTTTTTTTAGAATAATCGATTATTCATCATCATCATCATCATGTCAGCCTATTGCCGTCCACTGCTGAACGTAGGCCTCCCCCAAAGAGCGCCAACCATCCCCGTCTTGAACAGCTCGCATCCATCCGCTGCCAGCCACCATCGATTATTATTTTATCAAAAATAGATTTTTAAATAAATATCGATTTTTTATCGTAAAGTCACATCCCTAATGTACACTAGCTTTAAGGAGTGTAGATACCTCAGACCAGCGGGGGGACAGTTTCATACATTCATCAATTTCCAAAGATAGAACAGCCATCTGCTAGATGCCCCCGAAAAGTTGATAGTAAAAAGTTGACAAAAATGCCAACAGATGTCAGGATAGGCGACCGGCAGTTCAGTATTACCAGAGTAATAATATAAATAATTAAATTAAATTAATCATTAATTACATCGATAACATTTAAATATTTGCGAGCATAATATGCTTAGATTAAATATGTGAATATTTTCTTTTTACAAAGAAGTGACACCATATTTCTGATCTGGCAAGCTCTACTGATGTAGAGTTGTCATATATACCGGCTCTTTCCCAATTTGTGGTAAAAAGTTTTAGCTCTTGTAACGTATTTTGGGGTAGTCGAATCGTTATATAAAGATAATTAATATAATTCTATATCGAATTGAATAAATCTTCATAATTTCACACTTGCAAGTGATGCTCGGGTGTGAAAAGATTTTGGATCTCAAAAGAAAATCTTTGGAAATCCAATGTTGACGAAAATATGTAAAAAGACTGGGCAAATTTCTATCACCTAAATGGCAACCCTGAACTGATAGTTTAATCATGTGACAAATGTCATATTTACAAAATGGTGGACATTGTTTACTGCGCGGACTAGAGATGCGAGAAATAGCTCAATGAAAAGAAAAGAGAGATATAGCTCTTTCAATCAGAAGAGATATATCATTCTTTTAGCTCTTTAGCTCATTTAGCTCAAATTGAATCCTGAGTCAATGAGTTATTCGGTGAGCGAGAGATATACTTACATACCCTTTCATTACAACATGTGAGCGATCAGCGAGCTAGATATGTAAATATGCCTAAGCATTTTCTACTTTGTATCTATAAAAATAAAGATCGATTTACAATGAAGATTCATTGAGCGAATTGACCCGGAGAGCTAGATATGTGGATATCCTAAAGCATTTCCTACTTTGTCTCCATTAAAATAAAAATCAATTTACATTAAAGATCCATTGAGCTAACTGATCCGGAGAGTTAGATATGTAAATATGACAAAGCATTTGCTACTTTGTTTCGATAAAAATAAAGATCAATTTACAATGAAGATCCATTGAACTAATTGATCAGGAGAGCTAGATATGTAAATATGATAAAGCATTTCCTACTTTGTCTCTATTAAAATAAAGATCAATTTACATTGAAGATCCATTGAGCTAATTGAGACCGAGAGCTAGATCTGTAAATATGACAAAGCATTTTCGACTTTGTCTCCATAAAAATAAAGATCAATTTACAATGAAGAACCACTGAGCTGATTGATGCGAAGAGCTAGATAAGTAAATATGATAAAGCACTTTCTACTTTGTCTCCACAAAAATAAAGATCGATTTACAATGAAGACTCATTGAACTAATTGAGCCGGAGAGCTAGTCTCTCAGCGAGTGAGTGAGTGAGAGCTAGATTGGAAACAAAGAGCTAGCTCATTTTTATCTCTCATTCGCGAGCTACCCATCTCTAGCGCGGACGCACTTTGCTTTAGAATTAATATTATGGTGGGCTCTTGTCGTGTATTGAATATATTTGCAGAAAAAAATATCTTCCCACTATAATATTAATTCTAAAACTAAACTGCAACCAAGGAAACTTAAGATAACTTAAGTAAACTAAAACTTCATTATAGTATAATATATATACATATAATATATATATATATATATATCTATCTATAGACAAGAATATAATTGTCGGGGGCAACTTTCAGATGGCGCTTCGAAATGTATTGGCAAGAATAGGTGCGAGAGGGCTCTCTTTTCCCTATATATTATTATACTCTTTGCCTCAGACTAATAATAGGATTATTAGTCTGAGGTAGATACACTCCTTATCTAGCTAGTGGCCGCAACTGTCATTGATCTAATATCAAAATGACATTATTTCGTTACCGTCACCTGGGCTGTCATTATTAATGTCAGTATGTCATATGTCAAATGTCAATGTCATGTCACTATTTCGCGCCAAATGAAAAGTAACCTATTGTGTGTACGCCGCGTTTGTTTGTTACGAATTTACAAACAACGAATAATTTTGTGCAAGGATTAGTGTGACAACTTGAAATGTCGACTCCATCCAAGCGACCATCATCACAGGCGTCGTCAGATGCTTCTACGCCGTCTCGGAGGACCCGGTCATCACAACAAGTTGTTGTTCCTGAAACACCACAGCATTCCTCAGGCACTCCTTCAAAAAGTACGGTTTTATGTTTCTTTACTGCACTGTTTGTATATACAATACAAATGAGTACTTAATTTCCACTATAATGGTGAGAGAAAGAGTCCTGTTAGTTGTTGTGAAAATTAAATATTTTAGCTTTAAAAACTTCTGTTTGATGACTAAGTTTATGGTCAAAATATAAAAAAAAATTGTTTCCATGCTGTTCATAGTGCCTCTAAGCATATACTTCAACTCCCACGCTCTGCTTCTAAGACCACTCTCTGACCAAGCTGTGGTACAGGAATACTGAAATGAAATGTTGTTTTTAGATGGAACTCCCGGTACTCCGCGAGGTACTCCCCGTACACCGGGCACTCCAAGGAGAACTCCTCGCACTCCTGGCGATCAGGTACCAAGCACGTCACCTGCTCGTGCCCTAGCTTCCAGTCCTCTTGGTAAGTTGTATGAAATTGACTTAAATTTTATGTGCCCAAGTTAGTACTATATATTTTAATGTTTACTTGACATATTAGGTATATAGTTGTCTTTCCACAACTGTGCTACTTTAGCTATTAGTTAATCCTAGATGTTGACTGGCTATATTTTAACTTAAACCAAGCAATTTCCAAGGTTTCTTTTAACAATATTGTATGAAGGGTGTAATATATTAAATGTAATACACATTTCTTATTGCATTAATGGTAAAAAAAAATTGTATGGCGAAATAAACTAAAAACGAAAGCCTACCAAGCTTGATACAACTATAAACACAACATACTATCAGCATATCATAATTATATCATAGCCTATGCTTAAAGCTGATAGTACCCCTAAGCTTGTTTTTATAATTTTAAGCTTGTTTTATTTGTAACTGAAATGGGAAATTGATGTCAAGTTTGCTAGGTTTTCGTTCTTTATGTTTTGTTAAAAAATAAAGTAAAATTGACTTTGAACATTATTCATTCAGGTACCGACATAGACATGAGCTCCCCTCTCAACTACGGGACACCTAGTTCCCTCAGTACTCCCCGCTCCATGCTGCGTGGAGCCATGACTCCTGCAAGACAGAGAGCTGATCTCAGGAGCAATCAGCAAGGCCGGAATGTACCAGCTCCCACACCAACCAGGAGAGTAAGTGCATTTTCTGCTTCTAAAAATCTCCAATTGGCTTAACTTTTGTCTAGAACCCGGTTACCATTAACCGGGCACAAATCCTAAGAGATATTAAGGTGCAAGCCTAATGATGGCAGTAGGTTTGCACCTTAATATACCATACCATACCATCATTACGCCTGTATTCCTCGAAGGGTTAGGCAGAGGTGTACTAAATGTACACCCACAGTTGGCCGGTATGTTTAGGTCCCATGTAATAGGGGGCGAGCCTATTGCCGTTCACCGGGCACAAATCCAAACTCCGAGCTGCTACTGAGAATTTCATAGAAAAACCAAATAACACTGCTCGACTTGGGGATCGAACCCAAGACCTCTAGCGTAGCAGTCGCGATTGGGACCACTAGACCAACGAGGCAGTCAAATAATGAGGCACCTTAATATATGGGACCAAAAAATACCGGGTGGGTGTACATTAGTACATCTCTGCCTAACCCTTTGGGGAATATAGGCGTGATGGTATGTTATACAACATAATGTCATCTCACTGCTCTGAATGAAAGACACAGACAAAATTACGTTGAATCAAGTACCTACCCATTTCTTCTTTGTTATGTGCTAATAAAACATAAATTTTGTTATATTTTGCTTTTTATTAAAATTATTAAATAGTTTAACATCACACAATCTGAACATGAATTTACATTTTACGTGTCAATTTAGCTTGTAGGTTAGTGAATAGGTCGATGACTGGTATCTTGAGCCATTTCACAAGACAATATAATGCTGGCATCAGGATGCTGAACTTCAGACATAGCAGTAGTGCATTGTTGAGGTCAGGTTCCGGAATAGTCTGCAAGTCGCTGAACATTTTTCTAAAGTCTTCTGTTGAAGCCCTTTCGTTTTTCTAGTGCAAATAAAATAAAAAAAATTAAACTCCTTACAACTTCATTTTTTTTCGCTCAGACATCCTACTCATATTCTGGCCAACAAATTTTGGTTGAGGAAATAATTCTATTGTTGTACTGAGAAATAGATGAAAGTATATTATTGTGCATAATAGATTCTGGCATGCTTGACCATTTTGAACTACTACTGTGATAATGGTTAGAAATTTTTGCATAAGAACAACAAGCAACTTGAATGTGAATCAGACTTTGTTAGTGATGCGTAATGGAACTCAACTCTCAAACCGGCTTGAGTCAACCACTTTTGCTTGTCAAATCACAAATCATCAGTCAAATCACTTATGATCTGTTGAGCTGCGGCTTCGTTGCCTGGCACAGAATTCTGTTTAAAAAACCTGTTTGAACCGCGCGCTGAGAGTACTGAGCCGTCATCTTTGCCGAGTCGTGGAATGAGCAAGTAAAAAACGCGCAGTAAAATAGAGCTCTCTCTCGTTTTCTCTCAACAACTCGCATGACAAATAGTGAGCTAGCCGGTGATTTGCTAGCCGGTTCGCAGATCTACAACTCAAGGTATTTTGTTGAGCTACCCATACCATACCTAGACTTCGTTAAAAGTGTGCGGCATCCATAAGAATCAGTGATAGAAATTTCTTATAATAACTATAAATATCTAATATGCTTTTCAACCATACCTTTGCAAAATCCACGTTAAACGCGCAAGCACGACACAGCGGGCATACAATGTAGTCAGGTTTCTCACGTATCCGCCAGTATTGGTTTAAACACTTCTCGCAGAACCTATGGCCACAAGTTAAAGCTGCCGGGTCCAGTATAGAGGACAAACAGATCCTGCAACTGCTGATGATAGAAGACGCCCTTATTTCCAAACTCGTGGCAGACTCGTAATCGCTCCTAGGACAAGAAAGGCGGCGTTTAATCGGCAACTCACATATAGAATCGCGCATTTTTTTAAATATTTTTTTATTATTTATTGTTTTTTTTGTACATTTTCCATGGTTTTTTTATGATAAATTGAGATTGACAGTTACGGGTATTTCATTTTTAGACGCGATGTCATGTCGACAAAGGATTTACTTTACTTTTCTTTGTGACTCAAAGAAAGAAGGTTTAATGGTAATATCCAAGACAAGAGGTCATTCTACTTTAGGTTATTCTGAACTCCTTGTAAGTTAAAATTCTTGAGACCTGCGTGAACCAAAGGGCTTTACCTCAGAACTCGCGGACACTATAGGAGATAAATCGTAAAATCTTAGTGAACATAGATTATGAACTAAAATCCTATTTCAACTAGCTATACCTCGCGTCGTTTTGATTTTGTTATCCCAACAACAATGAAAATTTCCCTATATTCGTGCCTACACCTTGTAAGGACCCTGCCATTTAAGATTAGGTACAGACATTTTCTATCTCCGGAGTAGTGAGAGTATGCTTTGGATGCTATGGCTCTTTCGTCAAAAGGTGATGAGATATTGTAAATGTCTGATAATACTGCTACTGTCTGGACTTCACATGATGTTATGATTCTCGGACTTTGTTTCGGCGTTTCTTCTCCGAAGTCGTCAAACAGGGGGCAAGCCCTTTGTCATTGGAAATCCCAATAAAACCTTGCTCGACCCGGGAATCGAACTCATGACCTCTAACGTAGCAGTCGCGCTTGGAACCACAAGACTATCGAGCAGCCGGCGCCACTAAGTTAAAAAAATATAAAATAGTTTTTAAAAGATCTGTTTAAGTACAGAAATAAATATGATTTATCTATGAATGCTCCTATACATATGTATAGATAACAAGTTCCCCAGTTTTTAATAGGTACATTTATATGTCTACAGGTAGAAGACGCTGCGGCGGACGTTCCATCGAGTGAGCCGCAACTGGTGGTGTGGGGTACAGACGTGGCCATCGCCGAGTGCCGCGACAAGTTCGTCAAGTTCATACAGAGGTTTGTGGAGCCCACCGCCGTCACCAACGAACCGCTCTACGAACAGAAGCTGGAAGAAGTAAGATATTGTTACGAACTGGAGTTCAATTCGAACCTAAACAGGAGGTTTCGTCATAATCTTCATAATTTATTTGGGGTCGGCGCAGCATGTTCTTTACTTTCATTCATCCCTGTTAGTAGTCATCTCATTATTCAATCCCTTTAAAATCAGATCTTATCCCTTTCCCATCAGACTTAATACAGTCCATCCATCTTTTCTATTCTCCCTCTTCCTCTCCATCTTTCTACATTCATTTTCATCACTCGTTTAGTCACTGTTGTTTTCATCACGCGCATCAACTTTTATGTCGTTGGCGCGACTTTCAAACAGGCGCTTTACTTTGTAAAGGAAAACATCGTGAGAATCCGTCCTAGAACCAAAAATTCGATGACATGTGATATCTACTAACCCACTGATGGTTAGTAGATATCTAGATGGTTGAGGCCCACTCTCTCTCACCAAAAGGCCTGTTTCCCAGCAGTGGGCACACTATAGGTTGATTATCATAATCATAATCATATATTTATTGCATTCATGTAGTACAAAGGTGTTACAAAAATATAGATGTTTCATACATGAACCTGCCAGGGCACAACAATATGTACTTATTTATTTAAAGTGCATTTTATAACAATCTAATTATGGCGTTGTTGTTTTTATATATTTATAACATTATTTAATTATCTATTTATAATTAATTTATTTAATTATAAATAGATGATTAATTTATTTAATTATAAATAGATGATTATTATTGTAAATGCGAAACTCAAACTCAGAGGTGACTACAAATGTAGTCTACCTTTTGTCTGAAAAAGCTTAAAAGAATTTAAAGAATGGTTGCATCTAGCATTAAAATAAAATAAAGATATAACTAAGAATGTTGTTTCTGTTATAGATAAATACACTGGAGGAGCCATTCCTGGATGTTGACTGTGAACATGTTAAAACATTCGACTTCAAAATAGTAGATCTGTCACCAAAATGCAGTCACCAAACAATGCAAAATCAGTTCCACAATAAATCACCTAAAATCCTGAGATATAAGGTCTAGTACCAAATAAATGTTTTTGTATGTATTATAATAGGTGTGTCCTAATAAGTATTTAAGCAAACTAATTTAAAGAGATCACCAATAAATCATATTATGTTACTAGAAAATTGCATTAAGTTCAAAAAAAAAATTAGGGTTGTCATCATCGTTTCAACCAAAAGATTCTGCTACTTAACTAGACTCCCAAGGTTTTAAATTTCCACTGGTAGTATAAATTATATTTAAATAAAATTTTTAGCAGAGTAGTAAATAAAACAATTAAAGTCAAAATAATCAATATTTATTATTTAAAATAATTACCACTGAACAATCAGCGCTGGTTTAAAATAGCTGGCTTATGGCTAGCAGAATAATAGATAAAACAATCACAGTCTCCGCCCCTTTGATCATTTTTTTATTAAAATTATAAATTGATGTATTAAATTGGTAACAAATACTATTAATTTAATATCTGAACGAAATAAAATGTTACTACTGTATTGGTGACAAAATATCAAATAAAAAGGAGTCGCAGTCAGGGATCGATAATCGATTTATTTGGTGACAGATCTACCATTCTGAGCACAGAGCTATTATTTAAGTAACAAAACTGTTATTATAAGAACGAAGTTTATATTCATGTAATGCCATATAATTTTATTGGTTATCGATCTCTTATTTTACACATATATTAACATTAATTTGATAATTCATACCTGGGAACAATTTTTGTTTATCTGAGAACGAAAATATTTCGTGGCGATAGATCTATTTATTAGGTGATACAACTTGATGACAAATATAAATTTTGGTGATAGAAAATATAGTTCCCTTTCTGTTATAGATAAATACACTGGAGGAGCCATTCCTGGATGTTGACTGTGAACATGTTAAAACATTCGACTCCAAACTCCATCGGCAACTTGTAAGCTATCCTCAAGAGGTAAGTAACGCAATAATTACAGGTTTACTTTGCATTCAATTAATCATGAACCAATTTTGTCAAAGTCAGTGTTCTAAAGTGTCATTGATAACCACTTTCAACCATATGATATAGTTGAAAGTGGTTTGTAAAGACTTTAAGGTTGAAAATTGATCACCTATCCAATAATCTATACTATATATACTATATAATATTATAAAGCTGAAGAGTTTGTTTCTTTGCTAATCTCAGGAACTACGGGTCCGATTTGACAAATTCTTTCAGTGTTAGATAGCCCATTTATCGAGGAAGGCTATAGGCTATATATCATCACGCTAAGACCAATAGGAGCGGTGCATACATGAAAAATGTTACAAAAACGGGAAAAAATTAAAGGCAGAAAATCCGAGAAACCACGCGGGCGAAGCCGTGGGCGGAAAGCTAGTAATATTATAAACGTTTATTTTCTCTTCACATATAACTTAACGGTAATGTACGAACCTACACGATAAAATGCTAATAATAAAAATTAATACGACTTTGTAAGACTGCGAAAAGAAGTTAATAAAACTGCTCTATAAAATAAAATAAATAAAATAAAAATAAAATAAAAAAAATAAAAATAAAAATCATTTATTTTCAGACCCTCAGATCCATAGAGTGTTAGTAACAATATAACTTATAGATTATGTTAGTATACATGATAAAATAAAAAGTAACAAAGGAGAAAAGTAACACCCCCAATGGGCAGGCTCACCGAACCTTTACAACATGTAGATCAGTGAACCTGCCAACCAGGGCTGAATCGAGTCGCTCACCCACCATCCTCAGGACTCGGTTCGAGCTTCGCCGCACCCTGTTCACCAGTGAGGCGACCTTTTTTCCAATTACTGCGTAAAAATCATCCACACTGGCATCGGCAAACATACCCGACGCGCTACAGTAGCGTGGGAGCCGGAACATAGCCCTGAAGATGTTGTTGTATTGAATGCGTAGGGCATTGTAGGATTTCTGTGTAAAGCTGGCCCATAGGCTACTCGTGTAAAATACCTGGCAATATGCTTTAAACAGCGT
Source organism: Subacronicta megacephala (assembly GCA_958496365.1). Lineage (NCBI taxonomy): Eukaryota > Metazoa > Arthropoda > Insecta > Lepidoptera > Noctuidae > Subacronicta > Subacronicta megacephala. The sequence goes on along the minus strand of OY292530.1, from coordinate 3,622,843 downwards.
GATCTTGACCTCAGCTGTACATCGAGCAAACCTATGTGCCAACATATTACCACGTACCGACAATGCCCTACGCTCCCTCTCTATATCCAAATCATCACACATATTTTCAGTGACTACATGACCCAAATATTTAAACTGTGTGACACGGTCTAAAGTCACTGCGTTAAGAGTGAGTGGTGGTATTGTGGACGGCCCTTTATTGTTAGATTTAAATAACATAAACTCACTCTTTTTCGCATTATACTTCAAACCGTGCCACACAGCATAAGACTCACATATCCTCACCAGCTTTCTAAGTCCACCTATTGACGGACTCAGCAACACCATGTCGTCTGCATAACTAAGATTATTTACGCACACATCATCCACAAAGCAGCCGACATGTGTGCTGCTGAGCTCCTCAATCAGGTCATTTACATAAATATTAAAAAGACGAGGGGATGTCAAACCTCCCTGCCTGACCCCACATTTCATATTATACTCATCAGAATATGAGTTTCCCCACCTCACGACATTTATTTGATTGCTGTACCAATAAGAAAATATTGTGATAATATCAGGAGACACACCGGCGTCTCTAAGCTTTGTCCATAGCCTATTATAAGAAACCATATCAAAGGCCCTGGACAAATCCAGGAAACACGCATACACAGGAGTTTTCCTTTTGACATAATAGTTGACTGTATGCTTTAAGGCTAATATAGCACTCTCCGTAGAGAGCCCCGCCCGAAAGCCAAACTGCGTGTCCTGTAACAATGATGTCACTCTGTCAAGCTGCTTGTCCAGTAATCCATCCAAAACCTTTGCTATGATTGTGGCTAAAGAGATTGGTCTATAGTTTAATTTATCCGATATGTCACCAGTAGGATTTTTTACAATTGGTACCACAATAGTCTTCATAAGATCCTTAGGTAAATATGAATGTCGTAAACACAAAGTAAACAGCACACCCAGTACCCTACAGAGATGAGGTCCAGCATGCTGCAAGTGCTCTATGCTGAGTCCATCATGGCCAGGTGACTTACCTCGTTTCATATTTTTTATAACATTCAATACGTCTTTGGCAGAGAATCTAACAAGCTGACCATGACCAAACTCAACATCTCGCACCGACTGCAAACCAGGTTTCATTATAAAGTTATCCTTAAAAATATTAGCTATTTTCCTCGGGTCACTAACCCCGTCAACACTAACAGGGAGTCTTATTTTACTATTCAATTTCTTAGTTCCCTTCCAGAACTTACTAAACTTTTTTGCCGAGTGTTGTGAGGCTAGAATGTCCATTTTAATTTGTTCCTGATTATTAATACAATATTTTAAACGTGATTTAAATACTTTCCTACTTTCACACATTTTTTCAAAGATAGGGCCTCCATTGGGCTTTCCATACTGAACAAAGAGTTGGAAATCAGCTCTAGCCTGTTTATGTGCATCTTTAACAAGCCTATTCCAGCCATGCACCACTTTAAATTTTGTTGTCTTAGCCGGCTTTTCACAACTTGCTATTGATGCATGACTTAGAACATGAACAATGTCCTTATAAAGTTTTTCAAGTACCTGTTCATGTTCTACGTCATTACACGTCCTATCCGCACAGTCATTAAGTTCACTGGGAAAATGTAAGCACTTTAAACTATTATTACATAATTGGTAATATTCATCAATTTCATCTGCTTTTCTCATGCCCCAAACAACATTTTTACACAAAGAGTTATTACTTATTTCCAACTTAGACTTAACTACCCCTAGATTACATGTTATTTCCAATGGAAAGTGATCAGACCAATACACATCATAATGGACCTTGACACTAATCACCAATTGCCATGCTGACTTAGTGACCAAACAATGATCCAACCAGCTTTTGCAACCATTTGCCTCACTCAAAAATGTATGGGTATCCGAAGAAATGCCTAGCTTTACAATATCTGCACAAACCCACTCATTGTCTGAACAAAAATCTAACAATTCATTACCAAACAAGGCTGTTGGGTGGGCATTCAGATCTCCCAATATACCTGTTCCACATTGTTGTCCTGTATAACAGCGCTGATCTCGCCTAGAACATGGGTAAATTCAGGGAGATTAGACTGACAGTCCGTCGGCATATATACACTAAAGAACAAAATCTCACAGTTTTCGCCTTTATCGCTACGATGCGATCACTCGCGCACTTAACGATCGAAACACTGGTAAAAATACTTTTACGCCACATAAGGGCAACGCCACCGAAGGGCCTGCCCCGCTGAACGCCAGTTGCTGGGTCCATGGATGATTTCGCCGTGTAACTGAAGTCTTCATTTATATCTCCAAGTGAGGATAAATCATGCGAATACAGCCAAGTTTCCTGTAGGGCCAACACATCTGTTTGTTTACATAAACCTCTCACATATTCAATACCTTTCTTGACGTTTTTACAGTTAAACGATATTAATCTGGCTTGATCCATTAATATTTGGTATATTTGTACAAGATACTGGTTGCCCTGTCACTTTCAGCGAACCGTTTTGGCTAAAATGTATAAACTTTCTAAATGTAATTCCGTCGGGTCACAGGCAGTCATTCAAAAATGTATCAATTTTGGTTTTTGACACATAAATTTTAAAGGAATTGTACAGCCTCTCCCTTTTCATTATTATTTTCTTAGGGCTAACAGTCTCCTGCGTTTTTTTCAGGATGTATTCACGAATGTCATTTTCCGATGTGTTCTTGTTTACATTAGAAATAAATAGGGGAATCTTTATATCCGCCGCCTTGAAGTTGATCCCCGGTTCGCTTACTGCCTTTCCTTTCTTACTTTCAAATCTATTTTTATATCTCTTTCGTTGCACAACTGTCCAACCATCATCCTTGTGTTTATTTTGCAACAAAAATTCACCTTTTTTCACAATCTCCGCCATACTTGGCAGCTTCGCCTGAATGTTACTACTCGGACTCGGACTCCTAGTCATTTTGTTAATGTGACCTGTCACTGTCACTGCGCAATCTTGTTGTGAGCGTTCTACAGGTGCGAGCGAGATGGACGTATCTCTTGTTTTACATGCGCGAGAGCGAGACAGCTCATCCGCCGTGTTCATGTCGCAGCCGCTGTTACCTCCACCGTCGTCCGAGCCGTTCGTAATGTCGGTATTTAATAAATGAGATAAACCGACCGGCCCACTTTCGCAAAAATATGCGCCTCTTCTTTTTTGGGTGTTAACATAATTAGGGTAATCCGTTAAAGATGAGAACTTTAAGTTTGTCATCTCATTACGAATATCCTGCAATTGGTCAGCACTCACATATTCACTCTTAATTTTCTCAATATCACTTCGTAACAGAACGATGTCCTTCAGTAGTTTCGTTACATCGATATGGTCAAAAGATACTAGCGGTAATTTTTGTAAATCCCGAGCCACGAAAATAGGGATCAATTCCGGGTCTATTTCCTTAAATAGAGAAATAATGTCTTCCAGGTCTCTTTGTTTCTTTCCATCCTTTCGCCTCGATTTTAGCCGTTGAGAAGTCGTTACTGATTCAAAAAGCAGTTTCTTAGCTTCCTGTATGTCCAGCTCCGAAAAGGCTGATGCACAAACACGGATTATGGATTCCGTATCCATCACATCATTCTTGTTCTGAATAAATGACAGAACCTCACTAATAATTATATTACAATTCGTACACTTTAACTTATTGGACTCCATATTTACATTACACACCCGCACGTCACAGCTGTGCGAGCGAGACTGACATATACATTTTCTATACATTTTCGAGAATTAATATCGTAGCTATAAAAATATGTTCATAATATCTTAGGTGGTGCCAGCATTCGATGCGGCAGTCAACGAGTTGTTCTTCGAGCGGTACCCAGCGGCCGTGCTGGAACATCAGATACAGGTGCGACCGTACAATGCTCCGCAACGACACATGAGGGATCTCAACCCTGAAGGTTAGCATGAAGATAGTCAAATACGAAATAGATTTTGTGTTATGACAGATTTTTATGATTTTTTTCTAATCTTGTAATCCGCTGGGATCAATTCATACTTTTAAGCCAAGCTGTAAGTGCTGTAACAATACAACATTGATTAGTGATGTTTTTGGTTGATTTTGATACTTCCGAAATTTGTTTATCATTATCTATGAATAAATGTTTAGATGAATCGAAAATCATAACTAGCATTTCTTTACAGCTCTTTATTAATATTAAAAAAGCTCATTTTATAGTTTAGTGTATATTATAAGGAATATTAATCAGGGTAATCTCTGCGACCACTGTGAGGTTCCAGAATGTGTTAAATAGTAGCTAAAAACATAGCTTGGTTAATTAAAAATCCCAATGGAACATTATCCCAGATGACCCTATACTATTAGGTATTATACATATTATGTATAATGTATAACCTGGACAAATTTGGGGCGGCCGCTAGTCTTCAATATTTGGTGACTTAAGCTTTATGCAATAATGTTCTTTATATATCCACAGAGGGTCCCATAGGGTCACCTATGTTATTAGGTACATATATGTATAACCCGGACAAATTCGGGGCGGCCGCTTTTTTCAATATTTGGTGACTAACGCCTCAAACAATAATGTTCGTTCCACATCCAGACATAGATCAGCTGGTGACGTTATCTGGCATGGTGATCCGCACGTCGAGCATAGTTCCGGAGATGCGCGAGGCATTCTTCCGGTGCGCGGTGTGCGGTGCGCCGGCGACCGCGGAGCTGGAGCGCGGCCGCGTGCCGGAGCCGGCGCACTGCGCGCACTGCAACACGGCGCACTCCTACCACCTCATACACAACCGGTCACACTTCAGTGATAAGCAGCTCGTCAAGCTGCAGGAGTCGCCTGGTAATATATCCACTATATTTTTATTTTTTTTTTGCATTTTCCGTGCAAAATAACTTTATAGTCTTACGATAAAGTTATTTTGAGTCAAGGTAAAACTAGAGACAGACTGAGCACAGAGGGATTAACATATTTAATCCCTCTCGGAGGACCAGTGCCTAGCAGTGGGACAATGTAATGGGTGATGATGTTGTGTGATGATAAAGGTAAAACTTAATTTGACTAGTACATCATTTGCATTTGAAAAATTAATAGCACCTTTCGTACCCTGAGGTTTTGCTTGGCGGGTACGATTTGGAGTTTTTTTATTTTTTTATAACGTGGTATACGTTATACAAATACGGCATACTTATGTTTGCCGTCTGGGGCGCTGCCCCTCACGCCACTGTGGTAGGAGCTAGCTAATCAGCCATAACATTAGCTTTTTTTCATCGTGACGTCGCCGCTTTACATATTATGCCGCTCTGGCCTCACCCCCATTCTACGTCATCATACGAGCTAAATAAGCCCAACATTATCCAGACGACATGCCAGCCGGTCGCACGCCGGTGACGGTGAGCGTGCAGACGTACGGCGCGCTCAGAGTTTTATTTTATCGTGGTCCTGTCCCCCACTCTACGCCGCCATAGGAGCCAGCTAAATAGCCCCAACATTGTCTAGACGACATGCCGGCCGGTCGCACGCCGGCCACGGTGAGCGTGCTGGCGCACGGGGGCCTGGTGGAGGGCGCGGCGGCGGGCGAGCGCGTGGGCCGTCACGGGAGTGTTCCGCGCCGCGCCGGCCTCGCTGCACCCGCGCAAGGCCACGCTGCGCGCGCTGCACCGCACCCACGTCGATGCGCTGCACTACAGGAAGGTGCACAGCGATCGACTGTTCGAGACTGAAGAGGGGTACGTCCATCAATCTGATTCGAAGCGGTCGTAGCCTAATGGCTAGGGTGTCGGACTTGTGGTCATGTGAATATAATGTGATGTGTCATGAAGGAGAAAAGGAGAAGGAACGGGACTGAGGTAGAAATTAGGCCTGTATGTGAAGCCTATACAGTGCAAGATCAGCTTAAACTGCATTT
>OY292530.1:3395369-3616740 GCA_958496365.1 Subacronicta megacephala | reverse complement strand
AGTGGGTTATAGCTGTTACCTGACCCCACTTAGACACCGCCCAACTAGGGTGGATCAGGTAACAGCTATAACCCACCGTACAAACATAATAATTTAGTGAAAAGGAAGCATTCTAAGCGTAAATCTATGCGTTCATATATAAAATTCTGACTATACAGGGTGGCAGTGTGTGTGGCAGTCGTTTATCACAGTGTATTATGTTGGTCAGGTCAGAGATCAACATCCTGCTGTGCGGGGACCCGGGCACGAGCAAGTCTCAGCTGCTGCGCTGGGTGCATGCGCTAGTGCCCCGCGCGCAGTACACGTCGGGCCGCGGCTCCTCCGCCGTCGGCCTCACCGCCTACGTCACCAAGGACCCCGACACGCGCCAGCTCGTGCTGCAGACGTGAGTCGTGCCCCACACTTACATACAGACATCAGTCTGGTAACAGACCGACCATGGCTCTCTAGCCTCACCGCCTACGTCACCAAGGACCCCGACACGCGCCAGCTCGTGCTGCAGACGTGAGTCGTGCCCCACACTTACATACAGACATCAGTCTGGTAACAGACCGACCATGGCTCTCTAGCCTCACCGCCTACGTCACCAAGGACCCCGACACGCGCCAGCTCGTGCTGCAGACGTGAGTCGTGCCCCACACTTACATACAGACATCAGTCTGGTAACAGACCGACCATGGCTCTCTAGCCTCACCGCCTACGTCACCAAGGACCCCGACACGCGCCAGCTCGTGCTGCAGACGTGAGTCGTGCCCCACACTTACATACAGACATCAGTCTGGTAACAGACCGACCATGGCTCTCTAGCCTCACCGCCTACGTCACCAAGGACCCCGACACGCGCCAGCTCGTGCTGCAGACGTGAGTCGTGCCCCACACTTACATACAGACATCAGTCTGGTAACAGACCGACCATGGCTCTCTAGCCTCACCGCCTACGTCACCAAGGACCCCGACACGCGCCAGCTCGTGCTGCAGACGTGAGTCGTGCCCCACACTTACATACAGACATCAGTCTGGTAACAGACCGACCATGGCTCTCTAGCCTCACCGCCTACGTCACCAAGGACCCCGACACGCGCCAGCTCGTGCTGCAGACGTGAGTCGTGCCCCACACTTACATACAGACATCAGTCTGGTAACAGACCGACCATGGCTCTCTAGCCTCACCGCCTACGTCACCAAGGACCCCGACACGCGCCAGCTCGTGCTGCAGACGTGAGTCGTGCCCCACACTTACATACAGACATCAGTCTGGTAACAGACCGACCATGGCTCTCTAGCCTCACCGCCTACGTCACCAAGGACCCCGACACGCGCCAGCTCGTGCTGCAGACGTGAGTCGTGCCCCACACTTACATACAGACATCAGTCTGGTAACAGACCGACCATGGCTCTCTAGCCTCACCGCCTACGTCACCAAGGACCCCGACACGCGCCAGCTCGTGCTGCAGACGTGAGTCGTGCCCCACACTTACATACAGACATCAGTCTGGTAACAGACCGACCATGGCTCTCTAGCCTCACCGCCTACGTCACCAAGGACCCCGACACGCGCCAGCTCGTGCTGCAGACGTGAGTCGTGCCCCACACTTACATACAGACATCAGTCTGGTAACAGACCGACCATGGCTCTCTAGCCTCACCGCCTACGTCACCAAGGACCCCGACACGCGCCAGCTCGTGCTGCAGACGTGAGTCGTGCCCCACACTTACATACAGACATCAGTCTGGTAACAGACCGACCATGGCTCTCTAGCCTCACCGCCTACGTCACCAAGGACCCCGACACGCGCCAGCTCGTGCTGCAGACGTGAGTCGTGCCCCACACTTACATACAGACATCAGTCTGGTAACAGACCGACCATGGCTCTCTAGCCTCACCGCCTACGTCACCAAGGACCCCGATCGTTTTCTTAGAAAAACTGCAGATTCTGAACAAAAACAGGAGATTTTGAATAGTATCTATATATTGTCACTTCAAAAGTTCAATTATATCAATAAATCTTATGTTTTGCAGTGGAGCGCTGGTGCTCGCAGACAATGGTATTTGCTGCATTGATGAATTCGACAAAATGAATGATTCTACGCGCAGTGTCTTGCATGAAGTAAGTAGAATAACCAATCTTATGTACAGTCAGCAACAGAAGTCCTTGAACATAATTGATTTCCAAAATTTCCTAAACATGAGTAGACACCATTAGTTACTGATCAAAGTAAACTGCAAAATAACTTGTCATTACTGGACTACAAAAGGCGCTGAACTCGGTTAAACCATTAATTGCTGATCATTACTAGTGACATAATTATATGATCTGCAATAAATACAAAAGTCGCTGAACATAGCCGATTTCCTTTTCGTTAAACCCAGAACCGTTTGCTACAAGGCACCGCATTTTTAACCGACTTCAAAATGGGGAGGTTATCAATTCGGATGTTTTTTTATGTGCATGTTCGCATAAATCCGTCGTATATAGACGTATTTGCAAAATTCTTTTTTGTTCGAAAGGGTCCGAAGTGATCCCATTTTAATTTCATACAGATCTGATAATGAATTTCGGAGACAGACAACTGAACTCTCCAAAAAATGCTACTATCGTAACAGAACACCTTTCGAGTGTACAGATGTGAATCTGTACACTCGAAAGGATTACGCAGATATATTCAGTATATCAGGGTACAAACACATTTTCTATCAAATTTATTTATTTGAAAGTTGAAGTGAGTTTGAAAGCTCCTGCGGTGGTATCATTCAAATTTGGTAAGATGTGATCACTAAAAATATTGAAATAACATAATTTTTAACAAAAAAATAAAACCGCCTTGAAAAAATAATAAAAATATTTTTATCTAAAACAGTTTCGGAAGTCGCAGAATATTTTTATTATTTTTTGAAGGTGGTTTTATATTTTTGGTAAAAGTTATGTTATTCGTTATCAAATCATTGCCGAATGAACACAACAGTTCAGAATATCAATTAAATATTATTTAAATAGGATACAAAAAGTTTTATGCTTACTAGCAATATTCAAAAGTAAGAAAGAAAGTAACCGATTAATTTGTTCGCACAGCATAACATAGGGAACAAGAGAATGCAGTAAGAAAACACAACAAGTAAGATATAATACTATTAACTATAACTATGAGTATGCTGATTCGTGAGAACAAAATACAAACATTAGAATTGATAACCTCTTATTTAAAGTAGGTTAAAAAGGACCCTAGCACAGCCAATTAAAACCTATAAATAAAAAAGTGCGTCGCAATAATCCGTGTGAGGCTTCAACAAAGAACGACATATTTATTCTTCAATGTGTATCATCCTTCATATATCAATCATTCATCACTCACTATCATCCAATCATCATAATAAATTTAATAAATAAAAATAAACAAAACAAAAAAAAAAGAATTGGCTGATAACAAAATCTAAAACTACCTTCAAAAAATAATAAAAATAATGTTGTCTAATACAGTTTCGGAAGTCGATGGCTTCTAATTTGAGTGATTTTTTTGTTTTTGCCACTGACTTCCGAAACTGTTTTCGCCAAAGAGATTTTTATTATATTTTGAAGGCGGTTTTATTTTTTTGTTAAAAGTTATATTTTCAGTATTTTTACTGCTCACATCTTATCAAATTGAAATGAGACCATAGCCCACCATAGCACTTTCAAATTAATAACTTTGATAGAAAATCTGCGTAACCCTTAAGTTGTGTGATTGTGGTTTTATGATGTGTGATTGTGTAAACAATGCAATTGCGATAGCAGCAATTGCGGTTCATTTGCTGTATTTTTTTGAAGAGTTCTGGTTTCTGTCTCCGAAATTCATCATCTAAACTGTATGAAATTTAAATGGGACCATTTCGGAAAAAAGCCCTTTTGAACAAAAAAAGAATTTTGCAAATCCGTCTATATACGACACAGTTATGTCCGAACATACATTAAAAGTATATACAAATAAACGTCCAAATTTCGGTTAAAAGTACTTTGCAAACATGCCATAAAACCTATAAAAAACTACTTTGATACTCATACTGAGCAGTTTTAGCACTGTTCCATAAGTTCCTGAACATTTCAAATGACAAAATTAGATCAACACCCAACAAATTGAAACCATTATTATTTGTTAACCTAATGTGGTCGCTATTGATGTTCAGCGACTTATGGAAAATTGGTGTTCACTGCTTTTGTAAAGTTCAAATGATAAGATTATTTTCTCCTCTCGTCACGACACTTATTTATGGAATCTTTTAGTGTTCAGATGTTTTGCAATATTGTATGTGTTCATCAACTTTTGTTGCTGACTGTACCTACTAGTCATTAAAACATTAGAGATACCGTACTTCAGCAGCTTGAAATTAAAAAAAAATCTATTGTTTTCTAATTGATTCATATAAATTAGCGCCGGAGGCCCAATTCTTCCCTCAGTCCCCCTTCCTCCTCAATGCATTTGCAACTCCTTCGGTATTGCAGATGCCCATGAGCGGCGATAACTACTTACCATCAGGTGCCTCGCCAACTCGTTTGCCGAGTTATCCCATATAAAAAAAATGCTCTTTATCAAATATTTATTCCCAGGTAATGGAACAACAAACCCTATCAATAGCGAAGGCCGGAATAATCTGTCAACTGAATGCCCGCACATCTATCCTGGCAGCTGCCAACCCCGCAGAGTCGCAGTGGAACAAGAACAAGACCATTGTTGAAAACGTACAGCTACCACACACACTTATGTCCAGGTACGTTACTGAAACAGATTGCCCAAATGTTCTTGAAAAAAAAAACCATAGAACCCTTTGCAATTCATACATGTTACTTGGGTTTGACGAATGCTACAGCGCTCCCGTATTACCGGCACTAAAGTGGTGACGTGACGCCGAGGTTGGTTTTAGTCGGTAGATCGCTCTTTTCAGAGCGGAGTCCGACACACCCCATCGCTCTCCCCGGAGCGGTGCGTAGTGCATAAAGTATTTCCGACCCCGACAAAAAAGGGCTACAAACAAGGTAGTAGTACAACAAGGTAGCAGATACGAGTCTAAGATGCAGTTCTCATTCTGTTCGTATAACCTATGTTTTAGAAATTCGTTTAAAAAAAATTCAGAAAAACAGTCACGTTCCAAACGATTACAACTGCAATGTTACCTCCATAATACATGTAATTTGGTATTCTGAGCCAGCAACAACAATAGTTTCACTAGTGTATCGTCATGGCCAGAGTTTCCTGATAAATTTGCAATTTTTAACATGCTATCACGCCTGAATTCACCGAGGGGTTAGCAGAGGTGTGCTTATGTACACCAATGTTTCGCCGGTATGTTTAGGTCCCATGTAATAGGTGGCGAGCCTATTGCCATTCACCATAGAAAAACTCAATAACACTGCTCGACCTGGGAATCCAACCCAGGACCTCTAGCGTAGCAGTCGCACGGCAATTTTTAACTGTAGAAACAGATAAACACTTGTTCACATAGTGTATCCCATTATGGTAAAACTACATTTCCAGGTTCGACCTCATATTCTTGGTGTTGGACCCACAAGACGAGGTTTTCGATCGACGGCTCGCTTCTCACCTCGTCTCATTGTACTACAAGGACTTCACTAATTCACAAGACGACGAGGACATGGTCGTAAGTATTAAAAACACATCAAACTCCTGTGTGGAAATTTGCCATAACATACTAAAACATCCTTAGCACAAAATGTATATTATGTAATACAGGGTGGAAGGGACATCGATGCGCAACCGCTAACCATGAACTCAGTACATGATTTCATCATTTCATTTCGTTCATCATTTCATTTCGTTGGTTATTAAAAAATCTTCTTTTTTCTACAAAAATGTCAAAATGTAAGGAACAGTTCATTTATTTTTTAAATAACCGACGAAAATTTAAACGCAAGGGGATTCGGAATCATGTGCTGAATTCATATTAAGCGGTGTGCATCGATATCCCTTCCATCCTGTATACATTAATCATTGCGCAAAAATATCTCAAAAACCAAATTGCTTACTTATATAAGTAGTACTGATATTGAAAATTGCCTTTTATTTTAGGACATGTCGTTAATGCGGGACTACATAGCGTTCGCGAAAGAGCATGTTCAGCCAACACTCAGCGAGACCGCGCAGCAAAGGCTCATTGATTCATACGTTGACATGAGGTATTACACATTTTAAACATAAAAATTAGATAAATGATTACAACCCATATCTATACTAATATTATAAAGAGGTAAAGTTTGTGAGGTTGTAATCTCTGGATCTACTGAACGGATGTTGAAAATTCTTTCACAAATAGAAAGCTACATTATTCCTGAGTGACAAAGGCTATATATTATCCCATATTATGAAAAGAAACATAGTTCACAAGGGTGAAAAGCTAGTAATTAATATAACCAAGTTCTTATAAATTTATTTTACCCAAATATGCAATCTCATATTCTTTTAGTATTTAGACATGTAGCCTAAATATTCACTTTGTTTTCAGGCGAGTAGGTAGCGGTCGCGGCCAAATCTCTGCTTATCCCCGGCAGTTGGAGTCTCTGATCCGACTCGCTGAGGCGCACGCAAGGCTGCGTCTATCACCGGTCGTGGAGATACTGGACGTCGATGAAGCTTCACGGTACTGATATCCTACGTTATTTTAGCTATTTCTTGGCCCGCTGTTGTCTCAAGTGTGTGAGACATTTGAGACTTCAGTTTGAATATTTTGTTCAAAAATATTCAAACTGAAGTCCAACTGAGACCAAGATGAACTTCAGTGGTACAAGGATTATTTGACACTTGAATGACATTAACATGTGGGTGTGGGTGTGAAATTTTGCTATCCAGCTAGCAAAATCCCTTTAATTTTAGGGTTTTTTTAACTCTACCATAATTCAATTTAAACCTAGGAAGTGTTTGGATGATAGGATTTAGTTATTTTTATATATTTGGGACAAAATTACAACCTGGCGGTGTTTGTTCTGATGTCGGCCACGTACCAAACGATCCTTGTAGGATTGTATATTGATGTAAATGTTGTTAAATGTAAAAAAGGAAATGTTTAACTTTCCCACTCACACCAAATTAAACTCCTAGAAAAACTTTTTGCTATCATCATCATTATAAATAGCAGCCCACCACAGGGCATAAGCCTCCTCCCTTTTACGCCATTTATCCCTGTCTTGGGTCACTCTCATCCAGGTCTTTCCAGCACGCTTTACCACGTCATCAACCCACCTGGCCATTGATGGCCCTACACTCCGTATGCCTCTCGGCGACCATTGAATCAAGGATCTATTCCACCTGCCTTCACTACAAGTAGCCAAGTGGTGCTTGCTATAATATGCCTTTTATTAATTACTTATTTTTACAATATATATTTACAAAATTAACATATTTCTTAGTTAACGTATGTATTGCCATATTTTAAAATAGTATAATAGTAATGAGAAGTTCCAATAAGTTATTATATTTAACGTCAATTAATTATTTAGTTGATTTTGGTTTATTTAAATGAGAATCCCTCCGTAGGGTAAAGGCCTTCTCCATTTTTTCTGTTTGTTAGCCATTTGTCTCCTGCTATGTCTTTGATATCATTTACTCATCTACTTAATGGTCTTCCTCCTTTTCTTTTCTCCGTGGGTCTTTCCATAATAGGGCATGACTGGTCCACCGGTCTAGCCAAGTGGTGTTTGCTATGCTGGGTAATAAATACGGATTGTTTCTTTTGAAGACTGCACCGCGAAGCCCTGAAGCAGTCAGCGACGGATCCCGCGTCGGGTCGTATCGACGTGGGCATCCTGACGACAGGGCTGGGCGCGGCGGCGCGGCGCCGGCGGGCTGACCTGGTGGCAGCCCTGCGCACCCTCATACAGCCCTACTCCAAGCCGCACACCATCACGCACGTGAAGCTGCTGCAGGAGGTCAACGCTACTTCACAACTTGTGAGTACATATTATAATTATCGTAGTGTTACTGATAGTAAACATAACATACCATCATGCCTGTATTCCCCGAAGAGTTAGGCAGAGGTGTACTAATGTAAGTAGACCCACATTTCGCCGGTATGTTTAGGTCCCATGTAATTGGGGGCGAGCCTATTGTTTTACTTTTACTGATAGTATTTCTAAATATATTCTCTTTTCAATGATTTTGTGTAGTTTCTTGTGATGAGCAACAAAAACAGAACTAATGTGAGTTTATTATTTCTGTGGGTAAACCGATTAAAAAATACTGCATAACTAATGTATGTGTAGGGTATTTTGTTTTCTCGTTTCGACTGTTTAGTCGTTCAATGAAATGAGACATAACTAAAACTGTGCAACCATAAAGAATATGTAGCTTATCCAATATTCAATAGTAAGGAGTAAATATTTGTGTCCTTGCAGACGGTAACCCGGGAACAACTTGATGAGGCGCTGCGCGACCTCCAAGACGAAGGAAAAGTGACAATCGTTAGTCACACACACTTGAGACTTTGTTGATCTGATTGTTTATATACAGAGGATTGTTTTGAACATGTGTACCTTGAATTCCAATAATTAAGTTTCCATTTTGTATTGTCTTAGTTAATATAAGATTTATTTTTATAAATTAACTTGTTTGCTTTACGTAGCCTTATTAATGAACCCAAAATGCTACGTATATACACGGGTGTTGACTGTTCACCTCGAGGCTCCACCAGGACCATTAACTAATAAATAAAAAGGACCAATTTAAAACAGATAATGTCTGCAAAATGCTTAGTTTAGGTTCTTGAATGAAACACAAAAATATTCAATAAATTATCTTTATTTACATAATATTTCAATCCGTGTATCAAAAAGCCAGTGGCTAAACAATAATACTCAACGAACTTGCATTACTCTTCTACGTATAGTCAAAGAACACCATTGTGCTTGCTAAGGCAAAAGTAATTATTTGCAAAATATTTTGTGTTTACTCAATTTTTATTTTGCAAAACTATTGATTATAAACTGATTATCAAGAGTCACTTCTGACTTTTTAAACAATGAAGTAGGTTGGGCGTTCTTCAGGTTTTATGGTCTAAATATAATCTGAGTTTGCTGACAGATTCGACGGCCGATATAAGCATGTTTACATTAGACGAGACAGTTTTTGCTAGGTATTGCCTGAAAAGACAGTTTAATAGACATCTCTGTCAGGTACTTGAACTTAGTATTGTCTTTACAAGGTCTTGATGAAAGTTGAATTAGATGAAAAGACAGTACAGGACTTATCAGGAAACTATAGTTAGATGAAGCACTGAAAGTAATATAAAAAACACTCCTAAACAACGTTTTAAAGATTTTATTGATTGGTTTTGACGGACACAATTCATTTTGTATAAAAACCATTCTGCCCTTAACAATGAACTTGAACAATGTTAAAAACTGTGATAGAAATAGTCTCATACATTTATGATCCCTATCTATTCAATACAGGTACTTGGTAGCTTCACAAACCAAGAAAATATAATTTGGAAGATGCGCTGACAAAGAAATACAACTTTGAAAAACTATTCTTAGAGTTTTAGAGAAAAAAGGTTATATTTGCTACAAGGGAAGTTACCATATTACTTTTTTTCTGAAGAGTAGAATTGGAACTAGTAGAGGCACTCATCTTTGGAATGAAATATAGAAATATGAAAGTTGGTACTGAACATTATTACTGTAGAATATATTGGTCGTGTTAAAAATCTATGTTGTCATTATAATATAGTTACTAAAAACACAATAAAATTATTTCATTAGTCAAACTTCAACAAAATAGTTTTTACCCGTAACCTGTAGCATTAAAATACATACATAACAATGGTCTTAAAACATTTTAATACATCAATCATTTTAACCCGACCCTTTTCTATGTAAAATTAATATTTTCTAGTAAAAATAACAGTGTGCTAAGCAGCTGTATGCTGTAATCCCAAATAAGTAGGATTTATTCGATGTGTTTAAACAATATATTTAAGTAGGTAAAAAGTTTTTACATAACACAAGTTTAAGTAGTTTCAGAAAGGATCTTTTAAATTCAATATAATACTTTATTTCGTACATCACTATGCCGTCTGCGTAACAATAACATCGAGCGACAATTGAGCTTTTAACAGCCGAAAATTGAAATGTCGATATTTTTTTTTGAGGTCACCTAAACAGATTCATCAACTTTATTTTGTTTATTTTATATGTGGCGTTTAGTAGGTTCTACAGATATGAAGTCATTATACCATCCATATTTAAGTCCACTCCAAAAAAAAATCATCATTTCAGTATCCGGTCAATAGGTTTATCTCAGTACCGACACAAATCTTGGTAAATTTTAGTCGGTAATACAAACACGACTCAATCAGTACACTCATAGATCTCTTAAAACAGAATAATAAAAATAATTCTTGTTTTAACAAGGAGTAGAAGAAAATGGACGCCTCAGTTTCACATTAGTGAGGGTGAAATTTCGATGCGATTACCTAGGAACTCTTTCTCGCGCACTTAGCGAATTTCCGATTTTGTTGAAACCACCACTCCATTTTCACTATTCCGTGATCAGAACACACACTCAACTCTTAAAACAGCACAATATAAACGAGTCTCATAGCTATGCATAACCGAATGTGCGTAACAATTGTAATATAACTAATAAAGGTCTAGTATCAAGAGGTTTGCGCGGGTTTCGAGGTTGTATGCGCTTTGTCTACGGCGGTAGCAGTGGGAGGGACGGGAGCGGCAGGAGGACTGTCAACGGGAGGATCGACCGAGGACGCAGGAGGAGCGGCCAGTGCCGGACGCGGATCGTGCTGGTCTGCGCGCACGCACGCTTCTAATACGAACTTGTTGAAGAGGTCCGGTTTGTCTAGGTAAACATGGTGGCCGGCGCCGTTGATTACCTGAATATCAAAGTAAATACTCGTAAGTTATTGAATACATCCTAACATTTTACAGATCCAGTTACATATCATGCATATCCTCGGGCACGTCTTTCGGCACGAGAGGCATAACTTGTAATGATGGACAAAGTAGCGAGGAAACTGCGGTATTGGCCGAAGAAAAAAGTCCTGGTTAAGGAACATTCGCGAATGGACCGGAGACACGAGTGCTGCTGAGCTGTTCCACCTCGCTAAAGATAAAGAGAAATATTCAGAGTTGGTGGGCCAACCTTTAGTGATTGGAGAGGTACCAAAAGAAGAACAAGTTACATAGAACGTCAACTGATGTTAGCATATTGAGTTGACCATGGTTTAAACTGGTTATCGGATTTATAAGCTGCTTGACTTTGATACACGAAAATGTACTGGAAAACACTACTGGTACTTTTTGGAAGACAGCAATTTCATATCGAATATAAAAATAGGTAATATTCTTATTAAAGAACCTTACGATACATGAACATTTTGACCTAAAACATCCTTACAAGTACAGCGTGCTAATAACTCCCTTTTTTGTCTTGCTAATACCTCTAGGTTCAGTCTCTTTAGATATCTCTTCCAAAAGATCAGTTACACCCTTAGTAAGTTTTTTCTGCAATTCAAGTTCTATATTCTTTTTCAAAAACGATATCTCTTTAAAATCTGCGTTATAATCATTCTTGATAAATATTGTTAATTTATTTCTTCTGAATTTTATGACTTTCAGGTTGTGAATACGAGTATTATACCCTTAGGGGAATGCTGCTTTAGAATTATTACTGAATTTGATCATTTCTTTGTGACTTAATAGTGGTTGTGATGTTGTATATTGCTTTGTGACTAACTAGTGCCTGATGGCATATCTACATGTCACCACGAATGGGTCGCACGACCGGGGAAGTACTACCCTCCCACAGAATATCGACGTCAAGAAGTACCTATGTATACCGTTGCACTTCGTACGGTGAGTGTGGAGCGCCGGATGCCCAGTTCCTACCTCAGTTCCTTCCTCCCTTTTCCTTGACTCGGCAACGCATCTGCAACTCCTTTGGTATTGCAGATGTCCATGGACAGCGATGACTACTTACCATCAGGTAGCTCACTTGCTCGCTTGCCCGAGTAACGCCATAAAAAAAACAAGTTATCTCTAGAGTAATCGGTCCGTGTAATTTACCTGTACGTAAGTGTTGACGTGTCCCCGATGCTCCGCTAGCACCTGTCCGCTGCTGTTGTCGACCCAGGAGCGCGAGCCGTACAGCACGGTGATCGGCAGCGCCGGGTCCAGCTCGTCCAAGCGCCGTACCATCGGGTTCTTTGCCCAGCCGAAGCCGGTCATCAATGTATGGAAGGCACTTTCACCACTGTTTACAAGATTATGTTGATTTTAAATATTGTGCAATGTACCCATAAGCATCCATAGAGTAACTGCAACAAAACCAGCCTTATCTCGATATATAACCGTTTTTAAAATTATTGTCATATCTGTATGAAAGCTTGTCTAAGAAACGGCTCAATCGATTGTAGCAGTAGAAATTGCAAAATTAACAATAACTTATTAATATTAACAATAACTTAATTTAAATTATTACCTATATAAGATTTTGATGTAAAAAAAGAGAATTCGGCCAAAATTAACAATAAAAAAAAACAATTACATACTGCACCATTTAGCCTTAAAAAAGGAATATGTACTAACAAAAATTATAGTAAATTTTCCAATTCGATATCTTACAGGATTCAAAGATATGAACATAAATAGGAACTTACCTAGGTGTTTGCGAGTTGCACTGGTATATGTACTCAGGTATAACCCTCTCCGCGTCCTCTACATAATTCAGGTACTTCCTAGAGATATCAGGCCTGGTCTTGCTGACCAGCCACTTGCCGGCGGGTCCCGCGGCGCGGACAGCCCAGAGAGGGTTGAGCGGCTGGACTGCCGTGGCGATAGCCCGGACCCAGAGGGGTAGTTGGGCTTTCTCGTATCCGTTTGGTGGACGTTCTGCAAAGCCCCATGGGTCCGCTAGGATTAGGTGACGGACCCTGAAAAGAATCGTGAAAGAATATATCGATTATTTTGACGATTGTTAATTGATTTTTACAATGCCAAAGATTGAAGTATTTATAGGCATTTGAAAGAGTGATTTGCGGTGGTAAGCTTCGTGGTTTTTTTTTTCATCATACATACAGTCTCATACAGTTTCGGATTGAATATCAGGTAACCTAAGTTTCCCAGAAATTGGAAAAAGTATTACTAAACTGCACTCAAGAAACCCTTGTTGCTAATAAAATTTCATCCCATTGAGATTACCTAGTCAGTGAGTCTCAATGATTCCATTGTGACGTTTCCAGTTTAAGCAGACAAAAAATTTAATAGCATTTGGCGCTTCACAAGGTCACTTGATTGCATACTTGTACAGCCTGATTTTATTTATACAAGATTTAACATAAACGCTAGTATTATATTGACATGAAGCCAGTTCAGTATGTTGTTTACCTGTCAGGGTACTTCATAGCATAGGCAGTAGCGATGTATCCTCCGAGACTATGCCCCAGTAAGATGAACTGAGCGAGGTTGACTTCACGACGCCATTCCTCTACAGACTCTACCCACTGCGCTTCTGCCTTTTGCGCATCAGATGCGAATTTGGGACGGGAGCTGCGGCCAAAACCTGCAAGAATATAAATGACTTTAAGGACAGTAGACATTATTATAATTCTTAATATATTATTTATTTGTACCAAATAAATAGATAATGAATTTCATATAATAAAAGAGAATTATTAGATTGATTAGATATTACATGCTATCTCAGTGTGAGCGACGCTGGCGTGAGCCCAATTCTGCATTACTAAACTGAACTGAACTAAACGGAGAACCTATTAATTATGACCTAACATGGAGTTATTTACACTATTTCGAGAACCGAGGCGTTTGCAAGATAACATTTACAAAAAAATATAAATAATCGTAGGATCAATCGCAAGGCATTAAATCACATATTTTTAATTCTAAGACATAACATACCATCACGCCTGTATTCCCCGAAGGGTTAGGCAGGTGTACTAAAGTAGGTACACCCACATTTCGCCGGTATGTTTAGGTCCTATGTAATAGGGGGCGAGCCTATTGCCATTAACCGGGCATAAATCCAGACTCCGAGCTGCTACTGGTTTTAATGTTCTATCAATAATTTGTTGAGAGTGATGGTTTTCTTTGTGTAGTTGACATAATTACTCTGCTGATGAGTTTGCCTCGCAACTAAATATTTTATCACAATTATGTGTAAACATTATTTTGTTCCCAATAAACTTACAGGGCAAATGAGGCAAGAGAACAACGTGCGTATAATACCACGTTGCGGCGTACGCACGGCCACACATCAAGCTATACAAAACCAGTATAGGCTGGCCTTGGATTGTGCGGAAAATCTTTACAATGGGAGGTCAGTCTAAACTGGATTTGTATAGCTTGATGTGTAGCCGTGTGTACCACTTGCACCACATATCATCTTAAAACAATAAACAAAATTAATGAAACGGGACTGACCTAATAAATCAAAAGCATACACCGGTCTGGTGGCCGCAAAAGCATCAAGATTGGGGCACCAGAGCGCCAGACCCGCGCCCATTCCGTGCAGCATCACCAACGGAGTCTTCGGCGACTCGTCGTTCAGAGATATCGTCCATATTTTGTCGCTCTGCCCCACAACACTGCCTATGTCCACGTAGAAACGTTTGTACGCTGTTTTTAAACCTGAAAGGAAACTATATTATTGTTGCGATCGATATCTTTGGGTATTTAAAAAGGAGGGATATGTTCTTCCTCTTCTAGGAGGAGGAATGTTGTTGGAAGAGTTTAGAAAACTCGTCAGCAAATTCACCCCTTAAATATTATAATTTCCACGTCATAAACATTATCCCATGGCACATACTCGTCGAGCTATAGAAATCCAGTTTACGGTGACCTCTTATTGTATGGAAGCCTAGAATGCAAGGTCAGCTTAACCTGGAATTGTATAGGTCCTGTAGCCGTGTGTACTCGACTTTTATCGGCAATCGCTATCTGCAAACACTTCGTACCTCACGGTCCACTTAATTTATTTTTCTTACAATTTATGTACTACTTACTAAGTGCAGTGATAGCCATGTGACCATTGGACTGCCAAGTCAAAGGTCTTGAGTTCGAATCCAAGGCACGCACCTCTGACTTTTCGAAGTCATGTACGTATTAATAATTAATTATCACGCGCTTAAACGGTGAAGGAAAACATCGTGAGGAAACCTGCATGTCGAGAGATTTTCTTGACGGCCTATGAAGTCTGTCAACCCGCAGTAGGCCAGCGTGGCGGACTATAGCCTAATCCCGCTCCTACTGCGAGGAGACCCGTGCCCAGCAATGGGACGATGTAATGGGTTGATGATGATGTACTACTCACTAGACCAACATTATACAAGCTCGTTTTAATCTCTTTTTTGTTTGATAAAGAACTAGTTTACAGATAAGGAATATTGCGTCATTTTAGGTACCTAACTGACGTTATGCACTGACGCAAAGCAAGTTTATCTTTAAAGAAAAGTAATATATATGAAATGCACCATTAGGTATTAGTTAATCGTTTATTAGGATTTTGTATAACAAGGCGGTAAATAGGTAGGGAGACTTCAAGCTCAAAGAATATGGTCTTAGCGTGAATCATAAACTGAGGCTATACTTAGGATGGGCATACGGTCGGTACACAGACAGTTTTGCCTTTTGTGTTCATTATGTGAACACAATGTCTTTGTTCGCGTTCATCTGTACGCTCTCTGACCCTTGAACACAACGAACACTAACTACAATCTAGATCTAAGTGCAGCGCGGGGAGGTGTCTAAGGTTAAGGAGGGGCAGAAATGACGGGTTTGTACGTAGTATGATGTATGTCTTTGAAAGATTTATTTATCAGAACAAAAAGAATAGACGCGATAAAGATAGACAAGTCAAACCAAATAAGTTAATTGGCCAAAAAGCTTAATTGCGCTATTGTCCAAAAACGTTTTAGCCACTCATCTTAGCTTCTGCTCAATCATGGCAGACTTTGCGGGAGAGCCAATTTCCGGGTACGATGTACGTAATATTGTCAAGGTTGAAGGGTATTACGAGATAATCAATCGCCAAGCCGGCTAAGGTCACAATGGACGAATATGATAGTACGAATCTTATCTTTGTGTATTTAGCAATAGGGTATTGATAACCAAAACAATAATATCCGCAATACTAATGTTTATACATGCCCAAGACCATTATTAGTGTGTAAGTAGTTTTATAAGGATTATTTTATATTATTTAATGTTTATTATTTTGTCAAATTATTATTTAAAGCTTCGTTTAATAAAGGTATCGGTTGTCGCCTCTAATTTAAAACTGAACTGTTTTTTGGAATGCGAGCTATCGTCATGGATTGCCTTCTAGGGAGGGGGCAGGGTATTTACGAAATTCTGGAAAACTTGGATTTCCAGTCGTAGGAGATCGACCTTGAAATATGTTTGATGAATATTGTGCAGCGATGGCGCGGCATGGAACCAAGAAAATAATCCAGGCAAAGCCACTCACTGAGGAGATGTTTTTTTCAGCGAGAACCAAGATCTGAACCAATACGCACAGTATCCAAGTCTAAAGGAACTAGAAAAGTTCACTCAACTCACTAGAGCACTCTCCATAT
The DNA here is from genome assembly GCA_958496365.1 of Subacronicta megacephala. Lineage (NCBI taxonomy): Eukaryota > Metazoa > Arthropoda > Insecta > Lepidoptera > Noctuidae > Subacronicta > Subacronicta megacephala. The sequence continues at coordinate 3,600,152 of OY292530.1, read as the reverse complement.
CGTGTGAGCGCGTTGTTCCTGATTGCAATCGACGTAAACTAGTGAGCAACGTGTAACTGTTTTTTTTTATCTTGAGTCTACATCCTGGGACATATTTACTCGATAACAGTGTTTGAATTACGTCCAGCGCTTTGTTACATGGAGAGGAAAGACTGATTCATTAATTTCACCGAAAGTATCTATACATAATCGAGTTTGCATAGACAAGACAGTGCAATTGATTTATATATCAAACGGTAATTAAGCGAGGGTCTTGAAGGAATTTATGAACTTCTCAAACTGATAAAATCTAAATTATTCTGACATCACAATATAACATCTATTTCATCGGAGTTAAATACAGTGGTTATCTAATCGACATTACAATATAACCCTACCATGCCGCCAACTATCCTTGATGATTTCCGCACATTAACAAAATCTAAGATACCTATCTTTTTCAAACGCATTGTTGCAACATCCCATTCGTACACGTGTATTTCAAGACTATACATATATTTACAATCCGCGTCCTCCCCTCCTAATTAAAGAGCCATTCATTACTGTGTACTAATAGACTCCGGTGGAAAATATACTAGAGAGGGGGAGATACCATATTTTTGAGACTTATTTCCTATTGGAACAATAGCAAAAAATCGTAATTTATTATCATAGTCGTAAACCATTAGCAAGTATAAAAACAGTCAAAATTCTTGATTTTTTTTATCTGTCGTCAGCTTCGTCAAGGTCAAAAAATACCGTTGCACCTAGGGTTGCCAACGTTTTTCGGTCGATATTTAAAACAATATAGATAGAACTTTCCAAAAAATAAAATTTTATTGATATTACAACACCTAAATTGCTAATATACATCCCCTGTTGCAATATCAATCAAATTATCGGTTCTACTTAAATATAATAATATATATATATATAATTATATATATATATATATATAATATTATAATATATATAATTATATATATATATAATATATAGGTACTAGGTATATATTTCTTAAATAGTAGGTATATGGTAGGTAAGCTGTCCTGAAATATACAGTACGGTTGGCAACCCTATTTGGACTACCTATTACATAGTAGATACTATCAGGTATTCTGTGCTTTGACGAGACATTAGTTAGCATATTTAAACTAATAACAAACCAAGGTCTTGGTGACAGTACTACCTAAGTAGTAATAAAAATAAATTCTTACATGATAATATTTTTTTCTCAACATTACGTAGCATCGCATCTGACTGACGAGTCCAGCTGAACCACCCACCGGTCCAACTAGAAGAAAAAAAAACAATTAATAAAGGAGGTTTTGTTGATAGACATTTTGATTTTAGAATTCATTTTGGTATTTAAATAATTTCAAACACATAGGTATCCTATTTTTAGCATCTCAGGAACTGTTTATTTTATTTACAAAGAGCAACTTTTATTTGTAGGTCATCTTTTAAGGCATTATTAACTGAAGCTGTAGATTCTTACTGCCATGAACTTAGAAAGTGCTATACACATAATGTACAGTGAGTTATAGCTGTTACCTGACCTTTTTTTTTGTCGGGGTTGGAAATGCTTTATGCACTACCCACCGCCCCGGGGAGAGCGATGGGGTGTGTCGGACTCCGCTCTGAAAAGAGCGATCTACCGACTAAAACCAACCTCGGCGTTTCGCGTCACCACTTTAGTGCCGGGAATACGGGAGCGTTGTGACATTCCTCCGCAGACCCGGCAGAGCTGTTACCTGACCCACCCTAAGTGGGCCGGCGGCGTCTAAGTGGGTCAGGTAACAGCTATAACCCACTGTACAAGTAGCTTAAACCAAAAAAAACTTAAACACCAATTAAGTTTTTTGGATTGCGACCTCAACTACAGGTACAGTGTATTTACAATTTAGTACGAAATTTTGGCTTAAAAATTGTTACTGTACGAGATAGTAATGTAAATTGAGTGTTCTAGAATTAACAATTTACCCTACTATCTGCTATGATTACCATTTTAAAGCAATAGTTTTCGTATGTGTTTAGTTTAAGTACAATTACACTCATACCATGAATTTTTGTTTAATGACAACCTGTATTTTTTAAGTCTTACACTTTCTTTCTTTTTAAGTCTTTGACAATATGTTGAGTAACAATAGATTCAGTTCGTGGATGCTAAATTTTTAGTAGACCTAAGAATTAATTGTTTAATTACATTTAAGTTAAATACCATAACGAATCGGGGAAGAATGATTAGTACTTATTCAACTGAGCCAAACAACAATTTCTCAATCAAATCTATTAGGTATGCTAATTTTGAATATTCAAAGTATTCAAACATTGTAACCAACTGTCTAAATAAAGCAGTTTAATATTCAATGTTTTTGGCTCAATGAACAAATACTCTTTTGTTAGGTAACAAGTCAACACAGTTTAATTAAGAATATAAACAACACAAATTAAAAATTGCAAACAAAAACTAAATGTTAATTAGTTATTTGGGTTGCTTCGTTTCAGATAGTGTCAGTTCTTGTTCAATTCAGAGAGTTATAAATAGAACATCGCCACAATTTCTCATTACAATTTTACTTTATTCTATAAGTATTTTAATGACTAGTGGAATAATGCTTGAGTCTCCTATGTGTTTGCGATTTTACACTACCTACAAATCAACTAGGTACTCGCACGAGTGGCGAGATGTTTTTTACGTTCTTAGGTATAACAGTTTTTAATAAAATAATAATAAGTTCAATGCATGGTCAGTTAAATTATATTAATTTCAAATGTTATAGATATTTTTGAGGGTACCTATTTCACTCATTGAAAGGTTATTAATACCACATATCATGTTCGAAATAATAATAATATTTGCCTTTGTTTGCTTCGATCAGGACAGGCGAAGCTTGCAAAAAGTCGGTTTGGACTAAGATTGACCTTCGCCTTCTGCCGGCAATCATTATTATGAGGTAGTTACGTGAGTCACGGAGTCGGCGCAATGTATGAAAAATGACCAGTCATGCTTCCCTACTCTCATTTTTTAAAGCAATCAAATACTTGTATAACTTATGCCAATTTTTTGCTGGATTTTCTTGTCCAACAAACCATATCTATTCCAGGTTATTACTGTAATAATTACCAGACCATTTAATAATTAAAAAACATCTTAGTATCTTTTAATAAATTGTTATTGGTCTTACATTTAAAGGCTTTGTTGGAATCAAATTGATATTTTATTCTTAGAATAAAGCTAGATTGGTGCTATTTCTTTGGGAGAACCTTTTGGTGATAACAGGACCAAGTAAGGACAAGTACCAGATAAGTCACAATAACATACCACATTGTTACTATTAACTACATAGACATCGATATTTTAAAGGCTATAATAATTTCCCAAAATTATATTGGTTAAAATAGATAAATAATAAGCCGAAAATAAATTGAAAGAACACAGCATTGACAAATAAAATAGTGACATCAACTGGAAATATATCTTACTTCCATAAAATGGATATTCAACTTGGATTGGATTGGAACAGTTCCAATCCATGTCCTGCTAACTGTACTGAAATTTAAAAAGAAATAACTATAGATTTATACTTAAAACCATACAAATATATACTTCTGTATTATGAAGATTTCAATTAATACTTAAATTATATCAAATTCATCAATAAATAAATAATAATAATGGCTATATCTATACTAATATTTCAAAAAGACGAAATATTTATTTATTTGTTATTGATAAACTTTGGAACCACTGAAGCGATTTTGATTATTCTTTCATCATTAGAAAGGTACATTATTTCCGATTAAGACAGACTATTTCTTGGGCATGGCCAAGGGCAACTCTCCAGTATAAAATGTTTTAAACATGCTTTTAGTGTGAATAGACAAAAGAGCAAACATGACTGAAATGTGTCATATATTTTTTAACAAGTGTATTGATGATTGTCTATGCTATATATATGCATGTTTTGTATAATAAAAATCAAACATTCAAGCAACACAAACACACACACTGATATAAAAGCTAAACTTGCTTATTGTCCAACACCATTGGTGCTTGCTTATCTGAAATCATATCAATCAACTTAGGAATTGTGCTTAATATAATATGATGTTATCACAGACACTATTTTATAACAATTATAATAATAAAACTGGGATTAGACCTATCACTGTGTATTTTATTTTATTAAAAAATAAATTGTTATGCCCTTATCTTCTAAATAATAACCATCTTAGAACATATTATTAGTCTGTTTTCTTTTTTTATAAAATATTGTGAAAATAGACTATGTTTAGTTTAGAAAAGAATTGCATTGTAATTAGAGATGAGTCGTACTAGGTAAATTTCGTACTAGGTGTACCTATTCCTATTCCGAATAAATACTCGATCCAAATACCTGTTCCACCTAGTATGAAGTACGCGTACGGCTGCGGATGCAGTACGTAATGAATTGGAATTTTCTCTTCATACTTTACACAGGCTTAGGACTGTTGACGTTAAATATTTATCTAGGTACTACATCGTACCGTATATTAAAATTATTTTTTCATAGTAATCTATAATAAAAAAATGGTAATCAGCCGGCATCCAACAAGATTACCCAAAAAATACTAGTCCGTACTCGATACTCTGTATTGTATCGGATCGTATTCGTATCGTATAGTCTCGAGTATTTACAAAGTATCTAGTGTATAAAGTCCGTCGAGTATGCCTAGTATTTGGTTCGTATCGAGTATTGCTTCGAAAAAACAGAGTATATTTACTTTTATCTGGATTGAAATAAGGTTCAAATTCAAATGACTGACACACGAATGATTTGGTAAACACGAGTGCGCGTCGCGTCATCTTAATGCTCATAAAAATAAGGTTCAAATTCAAATTATTCACACACCAATAATTTGGTAAACACGAGTGCGCGTCGCGTCATTTTAATGCTCATAGAAATAAGGTTCAAATTCAAATTTGTATGCGTAGGCACAGTAATACTAGGTGGATCGAGTATTTCAAAATTTAACGAGTATTTTATTCACTAGTATTGAGTGTTGGTTAAAATAGACAGAGTATATTTACTTTTAACTGGATTGAAATAAGGTTCAAATTTATACGCGCAGGCACAGTGATACTAGTTGGATCGAGTATTTTAAAAGTTGGAATAGGTGCCAGCTAGTATCGTGAAATACCTGTTCCTTGGATCTGTTCTAGTATATACGCTTCATCTCTAATTGTAATTGTTATGAGTAATAGTAGGTAATAACTATTTTCTTATCATTAATGTAATGTTTGAAACCTATTTGCTAAGAACTATTTTATGCAATAAACATGTTCATACAATAGAATGATAGTATATAATTGATGATATCATATTTGATAGCACTTCAGTCATTTGACTAGACTTTAGCTGGAAATTTTGGATTCCCAAGGTTTTGATGAGTTTATTTTTATGTTTTTGGGCAAATAAAATTAGTTTTTATATGCAATTCTAAAAGTCTAGATCACGGAGGAGAGAAAAAAGCGGAGATGCCACAAGGCAAGTAGGTCATGCGCCTCCAACTAGGTCATGACGTCACAGTGGGCGGGGCTGAAAACCTTAGTTTCGAATGAATCTTGATCGTGTTCGGATTCGTGGATCCGTCGTATTTTAATAGGTTTTTAATATTGTTACATTGTTTTAATAATGAAGTGTGCTGTTGTTGGATGCAAAAATTGTTCCGGATCAAAACTGAAACATGTTGATGGCATAATATTTCACGTGTAAGTCCCTAAAATTAATATTTTCATTTTATAAACACAATTTTTCTAGCTTGATCGCCAGATTGAAGATAGAGACATCTACCGTTGAGAAGCATTCTAAGATTTCTAACAACTTCTTATAGATTACGTGTTTTTATATTATCAATGCATGTTATTCGTAGCCAATTTTTCTGCTCAAATTACTTGCTAATGTTTATTTTGCTTACTAAACTTTACTTTATAGATAAATTATATACCTTATGCATAAAACAAGAACAAGAATTGAATATAAGAAAAATGCGCCATCTGTTGGTAGGTAGTCGGTTTTAATTGATGAGCCATTCTAACTAGGGATGTGACTTTGCGGTAAAAAAATCGATTATTTAAAAATCGATTTTTATTTTCTGGAACATCAAATCGACTAAAACATGGTATGACATTTCACATGTAAATAAATCTTTACCGTATTTTTCTATTTAATTACATTTAGACACCAAATTCGTGTATTCTATTTTAAATTATTATCAGATTTGTGTACCAACATTGAGTCCGCTAGCCCCTCCAAAATACGTATCGGTGGAGCGATGAATAATTTAGTGATGTTACCTTTAACGTTGAACCAAACGCCTATGCGTCAAAGCGCCATGAATTTTACGGCGCTTTCGACCTTTCATATTAGCGAGAGAGCCTTAACTTAAAAAGCGTTTTAGTGCTGCATGTTTTTTCGTCTGGTTAGTCGGCTATTTGCTGTTTCAGCGCTGTGCAATGCTTGTTGGTATTGTTTAATATTGTATGTGTTAGTGTCGTCATTACAGTTTTAGTTTTGTTTGTAGTAATTCGGAACAGCGCTTGTGGGCACATTTCCCCCCGCAAAAAAATGGCAGAACTATTTGGTTATCTACGAACAATTTGCAAAATAATAACGAACCCCCCCCTGGCCTCAAATGGATAGCGGGTAGCGGTGTTTCTTGTAATTTTAATAGATGCCAGTAGAAAAAAATCGAAAAAAGGGACGCTTAAAATAAAAAAATCGATGAATAAATAATCGTTTTTTTTAAATAATAATTGCTCATAAAAAATCGATTTTTATGAAATAATAATCGTTTTTTTTAATAAATGATTATTTTTTAACATCCCTAATGAGGATCAGTACAGTTATAGAAAATGCAATAAAACTAGTATCCACATTATTCTTTATGACATAAGAATGATATATCTTTTTGAATTATCCAAATCGGCCCATTACTTACGAAGATATTAAGTAATAAACATATGTCCCTCCTTCCGCAAAAAAATAATGTACGCGAGTCCGTGTGACGTCACAGTGCCGAAACCGAGCGCGGCCGGCACTTTTACTTCACGATTCGACGGAGTGGCGACGCGGTTGGTCACTATATTTGACAATTTGTTTCCAGAAAGTGTTGTTAAAGTGTTATTTTGTGATATTAAGTATAAAATTTACATAATATGAGTACTAATAAACTATTTTGTATTCAATATCTTTACTTAAATCTCTTTCTAAATCTATACTATGAAGTGGTAAAGTTTTTGAAGTTGTAGGGCGGTAATCTCTAGATCTACTGAACCGATTTTGAAAATTCTTTTACCAATAGAAAGTCACGTTATTTGTTAGTGTCATAGGCTATATTTTAACCCGACAAATTAAAAGACTTTTTCGTGGTAGTCGTATAATGCTAAAGTAAGTCGGAGAGTCGGTCAAGTAAAAATGTTTACCGCCCAACGAAATGCGCACGGTGCAGATAGTATTTCTTATCTTGCCTTTTCTTATAACCGGATATCAATTTTATTTTTTTGGGGCTTTTGACATTCAAACTTATGGGGCAAAACTCATTTTCACTCACTCACTCCCTTCTTCAGTTTAGCTTTCCTCCAACCAACTTAAACTATACTTAATTTATTTGCTTCTAGCGAAATGCGTAGCTGGACACTGCTGTTGTATAAATGACTAAAAAATATTATCATTCACTACCTATTTGCTTTTTACCCAAGTACGTACACACGGCTACATGTCAACCTGGGTTAACCTATACAAAACCAGTTTAAGCGGATCTCGCATCGTATGGGCTTTCCATACGATAAGAGGCCAGCGTAAACTGGATTTATAAAGCTCGTCATGTAGGTAGCCGTGCGTACGTGCCTGTGTCATTGTTTTGACCTTTGAATGTACCGTAGAAATGGGATAGGGTGAATAGATAGGTAGGTACGTAGGTTTATCCACAAGTCTCAGAAAAAGTAAGTATGTAAGTACCTATATTTTTATTAACACAGCAGGCTTAAAATAAGAGAATACCTATGTATTCTCTTATTTTAAGCCTGCTGTATTAATAAACCGTGCCGTGCTAGCCGTGTGTACAAAGGTATACACGGCTAGCACGGCACAGGTCAACCTATAAAAAACCAGTTTAAGCGGATCTCGCATTGTATATACTTTCCATACAATAAGAGGCCAGCGTAAACTGGTTTTGTATAGCTTGATGTGTAGCCGTGCGTACACTACACGTATAGTAGTTACTTACCAATTTATTTCCATATCAACTAAATATTACGTATGAGTAGTTATGTAGTGAGTGCCTCATTAGTTTAGTGGTTTAAATCGCGACTGCTACGCTAGAGGTCCTGGGTTCAATTCCCAGATCGAGCAAAGTGGTATTGGGATTTTCTATGAAATGCACATTAGCAGTTCGGAGTTTCGATTTGGGCCCGGTTAATGGCATTGGGTTCGCTCCCTATTACATTGGACTTAATCTGCCGGCGAACTGTCGGTGTATATTGGTACACCCCTGCCTAACCCTTTGGTGAGTAGAGGCGTGATGGTATATTATGTGAAGTAGTTATAGACCTACATGTATGTACTTCGAAATGATCTTCACAGACATGTCTTGTAGCCTGGACAGAGGGTAGAGTTTTATAGTCTCTTTTTACAATGGAAAACCTACCATTTTTTACAAAGACTTGGGTCATTTGGCACGTTAAAAAATAGTTTTTATGGCGTTTTATTATTTATAGATATTATACACAGTTAAAAAAGCTGAATTAGACACAAATCGGACGCTTAATTTGTTTCTAAGTCCCAAATAAGCAAATAAAACACTGCGCGCCAACGGCTAACTCGCGGCGAACGACACTGTGACGTCACAGCTATTTCGGCGGCCGCTCAGTAAACTTCGCTAGTAATTTGGTCATAACTTCGTCAATTTTTGTCGTAGAACAAAAATGTTTGCACTGTACGTTAAGGTTTTACTAGCTCTATAAATCTGCATTCTCAACTAAAAACGTTACTGATCCTCATTCTAACGCACATAGAATGTTCTGGATCAAAGTATCATGCTTTGTTACGCCATAGTGGCAAATAGACGAACTAAAATGAAAATAACTAGTTCAATTTGACTGTAATAATTCCATTCACCACTAGATGGATTTACAAATAAAGGGCGGGTTTTCTATCGTGGGGTGGAGCCATCGCCGTACCTCGTCCCCCTGTCACCCGCATTTAGGCGACGCTGCTTTCTAAAGAAATTTTGCCTTGCGGCATCTCCGCTTTTTTCTCTCCTCCGTGGTCTAGATTTCTTTGACCTGACCTGTTCTTGATTTAGGTTAATTCCATAAAATATAAAATTGATAAATTATCGATAATTTGCCTATGTACTGTCAATTCTATGTGCAAACTATTGTATCCCCTACCATGGCTAAGCATAGTGATACTCTCTTTTTATTTTTAATTAACACCCTTAATTTGATATTTAACCTAGTTTTTTGTAATTTATTTGATTTGATAAACACAGTTCAAATACAAATTGCTAGTATAGAATACTTGAAGCCAACATGAATTTGGCACCATACCAAACACACCATGCTAAATTATTTATTCATGAACATAAACAATACATGTTACGATTATGGAAACAGTGTTTCTAGAGGTACACCAGAAGAAATCTAGACTTACCTATGAAAATCTAAAAAATATGTTCAGAAAATTTGGTGACAATTTTTATTTACCTTAGAAAGCCAATAATGACATGATATATGAACGGCACGAGATACTGTGTCCAAATATAATAACACGGAATGTGAAATCTTGGCATAACAGACGGATCTAGACATCAAATGTAGACTGATGAATCCTACAAAAATATGAACCCCAAAATCATGACATAAATAAATTAAAGCTGAGGCAAAGGCAGGCACTATAGAAAATTATGAAGCAATTGCGCAATGATTATTGTGTACCGGAATTAGGATTCGAGATCTAATCTAAATTGACTAGATTTTACCACATTATTACCAATAGTTTACCTGGATTCTGTAGTCTCAAGATTCAATTCACTACCCATTTGGTCACTGGTATTTAATTCAATAAACACATATCACTACCGCGTTATAAATAAGACTTAAATCAGAACGAACGAACAAGCATGTTATTTCTTTAAATGCGTAAAACAAAATGCCAATAAAATAAATTGAAAATTTGACATTACAAATGTCAACTTGAAGTTTTCTATGAAATGTTGCGTTCCGTTCCATCATATTTTAAAGTTATAAATTAATTTCCGTTTCTGAACTAGGTACTCGGTGTTATCGTACTAAACTTGGTTTTTATATTTTAAAAAAAATACAAAACAATGTAGCTGAATCCAATATATTTATTTTGAAATTTTATTGTAGTCATGAACTGATCAAACAAAGCGCATCGGGCAAGCTGGCCTTCGAGTATTTATTTATACAATATTTATGGCATCATTTTAATACTACAATACACACAGAAGATACTACATACTCGTGTTCCATATTGAAAAGTACTACTTAACTTACTATTATTAGGTAGGTACTTACAGGTTAAAATAAACTATAGTTTTTATCATGGCACCACTCGGTTCCATGGCAACAAATTGGAATACACATGATCGAAATAAATAAAAGATCGTCCTACAAAGTTTAAAACAAAAAACACTCGTTAGCAACATGCAGTTATCTACGGTTCAGCCTGTGTTTAAGTTGGAGTTGAATCATAAAGTCATACCGGGTGTAGTGACCATTGCGAAGTATGACGGAACCCACCCCTGCCTCACCGCATCTGCTGGATACGACAAAGTACCTACTTAATACCATAGTAACTATTTCAAATTTGGGTATGGGACATTCTAAACACACACGGCACAAGCCGCACACAATTTTTGATCACTATTTGTCCGCGTGAGATTAGAAAACTTTTAAATGTTGAAAGTTTTGATTAAAGTTTGATTTCATATTGACATAAGTTGTTTTACTTTTTTTTTTTTTAATTTATTTTATTTCGGAGCTTTTTTCCTTCTAGGAAACATCAGCTCCATCATACTTACACTTTACATTAGCAATAAAATAATAGACACCGTACACTGAATATAAATATATAGGTGTAGGTACTACAAACAACCTACTATGGTGAGAGTTGCTGCTGATTCGGTGGCACCAATAGATAAAACATTAGAGCCATCTCCGACATGGGGTCAGCCAATACACGTTGAATAACCCCCACATCTAATCGATTAATATTAAATTTTTTAAGCAGCGACTCTCTTTCTACTTCGTTCCTGACACACTCCAGAAGCAAATGCTGCACATCCTCGATTTTATTACAAATTGCACAATTCGGAGACTCTGTCTTGTTTTACTTTAAATTGTAAAAAAGGCTGAAAACTACTGCTACAGTTGATAGTACGGTGGTCAGCATATCAAGTTACCACAAAATGTCTAATTTTATCAGTGGATTTTGAACTTCATTTTCAATATTTTAAGGTTTAAAACCATTTGGAGAAATTTGACAGTTTTGTATACCCTGATGTGCTGGCGACTGTACAAACACCTTCAATTTCTTTGAAAAGGTACTTCTACTAGGCTATTAAGTTCCAAGTTCTTTATTTGCAGATAATAATTCATCATCCCCACGGGGGGATGGCGAGCGGGCGCGCGCAGCGTTCGCAGGCGCACAGCGAGGTATCCGAACTGAATCTCAGCCAGGCCATTATTGCTCTTGCATCTGGACCACTCAGGCCTGATACTAATAGAGATATGCTGCTTATTGGATCACCTACACAGATTCTAGGTTCATACTTTTTCTGAGTTACGGACCTAGTCTAATCAATGATACAGGCAATATTGTCTAGAATAAAAACCTTATGATTATAACTTCCAGCATACGATGTGCACGACAATAAAGACCTCTTCTTCAAGGAGGCTCCTGACGGTGTTAACGTAATTATAGCTGGCTTTTTTGCCAAGTATACGCAGACTCTTGCCATCATCGGTGGCAATAGTTCTGTGCAAGCCATTGACTGGGAAGGCAATGAACTCTTCTGGAACGTGGTCAGCGGGAAAGTGTGCGCCATGATCACTTTTGACTTTGATAAGGATGGAGAAAATGAGGTATTTAAAATACCTACTTTGTTTTAATAGTACAATACGTTCGTTTTAACTTGGCAGGAGTGAACATAGGCTCTGCGAACTTCCACGCATGTACACTCGTGAAGAAAATTGTTATTACTAGATAAATAAACGAACAGCAAATGAGTGAGAAAATACAAATTCAACAAATATCAAAACACTTTAAGAATATAAATTAACAACAACAGGTAGGTAGGTAGTACGGAGATTGCAAGTCTGAGAAGAAATTCTACCTTGTAGTCGTTCGTCGGTTAATTAAAAAGGATTATGAATTTTGGTTGGATTAAATGATATTTATTTCTGTAAATAGATCTTTTAAAGACACTTTTACAAGTCTTTTTTCTTTCTTTTTTTTTAAACCAAATGGCGCCTACATTTCTTTTCATTAAGACAAAGAATTCTACAGCTAAATACGTACGTATCTAATCGTAATTAAGACGGGATGTCTCTTATCGCTTTGCACACGTGTGTGTGTGATTGGCTAACATGAATTGATTTGAGGAATTTATCATAACATAGAACTATTTCTACGTTAGGATAACTTCCTCAATTCATCCTACTTCTGTTAATGTTCTACTGTAATTGTTCCTTAAATCATACGTACTGTTAACAATGCATGCCAGAGAAAAATGCTAGGTCTAATTGCCTTTTTTGATAAACAATTCGCTTTTCCAGCTCCTCATAGGTTGTGACGACTCATTTATTAGAGTTCTAAAAAACAATCAGTTCATAGCCGAAATCTCCGAGACTGGTCCAATTCTGTGTCTGTCTCCAGTCAACGAAGTGAGGTTTGCATATGGTTTAGCGAATGGCACCATTGGAATATATGAGGAAGGAATTCGACTTTGGCGAGTCAAGGTGAGGAGAGTCATCATCATCATCATCATCATCAACCCATTACATTGTCCCACTACTGGGCACGGGTCTCCTCTCAGAACGAGAGGGATAAGGCTATAGTCCACCTAGCTAGCCTTCTGCGGGTTGGCAGACTTCACACGCCGTCAAGATCTCAGGCGTGCAGGTTTCCTCGCGATGTTATCCTTCACCGTTTAAGCGCGTGATAATTAACGATTATTAATACGCACATGACTTCGAAAAGTCAGAGGTGCTTGTTTTGGATTCGAACTCGAGAGCTTTGACTTAGCAGTCCAATGGTCATATCACTAGGCTATCACTGCACTATAACTCAGGTGAGTAGAGTGTTGGTTTGAAATGACTTCTTCTTTTATACTCGTATAAGAACTTTTTTTTTTAAAAAAAAAGCTTACTAGCAATGTGGGTTGCACATTACTAGTATTCTTGCTCCTCGTGCTAAGCTAAATGCTTGTGTTACGAGTGGGTTCACGTCGGTATTGTAATGGGTGGGTTTCGAACCGGCAACCACATGATCGCAAGTCCGACGCCCCAGCCATTAGGCTACCGCCGCTTAAAACTAAAAATAACAAATTCCATTTGTAGTACGGAATATGGCATATCGTAAATCGTGTCATCCCTTTGCGCAGTGCCGCGACGGGGTTTGTCGGTCCTGTACCGACTAACGTACTCGCCTTCTCGTGCCTGTTTCTAGATTTACAAGATCTAAATCTTGTAAATAACATGAACACATTTAGGTACTATAATCACGACAGCTCATAGGTTGCTAGGCCGGTCAAAGCCAGTGCTCAGATCTACCTTCCTTATTGTGAAGACTAACATCAGTGTATATTCTCACAGTCAAAACAAAACGCTCTCGCTCTCCAATGGTCGGCGGAGACGCTTGTGTGCTGTTGGTCCAACGGCCGCGTGGACTGGCGTGAAGGCACCACAGGTCGCGTGTTACGACGGATACAGATGCGCGCCAACGCAGCCGCCATGTTGCTATCAGACTACCGGTCTGTTGGCGTGCCTGATCTTGTCTGTGTATCGGATAGGGGCGAGGGTAAGTGAATAAGGAACTTTTTTGGTTCTCGCTGTAAAGTGTAATCGTGCACTTTATCAATCAGTAATTCCAATGATGTAGGTAGATGATATCAATTAACGATTAAATAGATATGATAGAGAAATGGGATTTATAAAGCGAATGTAAGTGGAGCCGCCAGGAGAGGACGCCCTAGAAAGACATACGCTGACCTTATTGGTGAGATCCTTCAGAAAGGTCAGGTGTGTGGTACCCGCATCCGGCGCGTGTGTATGACAATATGTATGAATGTGGATGAAGCAAAAGAATTATGCAAGAATCGTAGTAAATAGCGTTCTGTATTTTCTGCCTACTCATATGGGAAAAAGGCGTGAGTGTATGTATGTACCTATATAAATACTGCGACTATGAAATGACCCTCCCTTTGTTTTACAACAGTATTAGGCTATCCGCCATACCAGGAGAATACCGGCTTCAACACGACTTCCAAAAACATGCCTTCCGAGGAGGATCGGCAGGCCATAACAGAGCTGTTCAACAAAAAGCAGGCGCTAATGGTAGAGCTGCAGCACTATGAAGCCAACGCTGCCAGTGGCAGTGCTAGTCTGGAGAGCTTGGAGCGGCCTGGGACAGCCATGCCTACTAACACGAGGTTGCAGGTCGCTGTTGTGCATTCCGCCGATGAGGTACGAAAAAGAATCAAAATTCCGAATCCAGTGAACACACGTATTCTAAAAATTGCATCTGCATGGGAGGTTCTTGTATACACCTGCCGAACTAATAATTTCATGAAATCACAATGAAGGCAAAATAATTTATACCTAGTCGTATAGATCAACTGTTCTACCGTACTAAGACCTGTGATAATTATTAGTCCTGTCTGTAATTATTGGTAATTTTTTTCTTTCTTTCTATAATACAAGTTTTGGGGACCTAAATGTACCGGCGAACTTGCACTTACACATTAGGATACTATACTATATTCTAGATAGAAGGTAGATACCTTCTTCCTTAGGGGAATCCGTGCAAGACGACATGTTTTTTTTTCTAAACCAATCTTCGGAGTGTTCTAGGGTTGCCTACAACTAGCAATATCAACAAACAATGAAACGATAGTCCGCGCAGCGCTTGTACTAGCGGAGGGTATCTTCGAAAGTGGCGAGACGTTCGCGCGTCATCCTCACCCGAGCCAGCTCCGGTCTCTTTTGCACGTGCCACTCAGGCCGCCCCGCGATGTGCCCGTCGATGTTCATATTAAGGTAGGCTGCAGCACAGGTACTTCTTAACTTGGTCTTTAGCCTAAAAGCGCATGTTCGCGCGTTCCGAGTGGATCCTATGGGATCTAAGAAGGGACCTCTAGTGAGTATCTGTACCAACAAGACAATACAGATTACCTAAGACATTCTTAGGTACAAAACCAGGAAAAGCTCAGCATTCCAATGGGAGTTTTTAGTAAGTACTAAATTTAGAAATACCATGGTATTTAATTAAAGACATCCTTTGTTAAGCTTTGGAAGAAATTACATCAAATAACAATGTATTAAAAAAAAAATTTCACCTGTTTCAACAGGCTCTTGTTGGATATCCAGATAGTGAGCAATTCCACATATTTGAGCTAACAAAGCAACTTCCAAGATTTGTGATGTATCAACTGATCTCCAAAGAGGCACGCAACAAAGGCAACAGTTATGTCACCTTCAGGATCACAGAAAGAGTTCAAAGAATCTGTATCTGGGTCAACCAAAACTTCCTTTTAGATGAAGAGTTAGACCTAGAGTCGGAGGAAACTAAGGAGCTCCATATAAGTCTCCTGTGTTTGAGAGACCAGTCCTACTTATACATGGACTTTGGGGCTGATGGACAAGTTAAGTTCAGTACTCATGACATCAGACTGGCTGGAGATCTGATACAGAGCTTGTCTGTATATTTGAATCTGACAGATTTGCAGGTATGTGTCACTTTCTATGATATATCTATGTTAGGTGTACCTAGTAGTTTTTGACTAAAGAGCATATGAAGTTTTACAGTTTCTGAAACCGCGTGAATACATAGCCATTTCAGTATTTGGCACAAAATAAAAAGTTATTTTGTTGATGAGAACTATACCAAACCAAAAGTTAATATGGTTAACCTAATTTGCTAAACTGAAAACAGTGAAGCATTCAGAAATGCTATGAATGAATCTATGTTAATTAAGAAAACTAGTAAATACCATTATCTTTTCTAAGTGACAAAAAGAAATTATATAAAACTAAAATGTACTTAAATAATTTATTAAACTTAAATTGAGATAGCTTACATACTACACTGAATAATCAACCTCATTGACCATACAGTTCAACAAAACCAACACATTTCACCGGGTTGAAGAAGAACATGTTGTTGTGTGGGGGTTCTCTCTGGCTTACAGCCTTAACTACCTCCTGGCCAATCACACCTCCAATAACAGCAGCTGCACCAGAAACTGTGCCAAATACATCTAAAAGTAGAGCATCAACAATAAACCCAGCAGGGAGGGAAAGCTCTTTGACAAGCTCATCTCTCATACGTAGCAGGATTTTAGTATCTTCTTTCCTCTTAGCAGGATCAGGGTTCCTATTGTACTCATCTTTGAAACGCAGTAAGATCTTCATAACAAAGTACGAGGGGTCGCCGCGGCGTAGTCGTGATCGCATCTCTGGTTTCATCCAGTCCACAGACAGAGCGTTTTGAAGAGGTACATATATTGCTCTGCGTTTCACGGTTATACTAACAGTTTCACGAGCATTCTTCTCAGCATCGTCTGATCCGCGTTTGACGGCTTTGTGTTGTACTATTTCTTCGGAATACTCGTGGTCGACGAGGTCGGCAAACATGTAGCCGTACATGCCCCAAACATCGCCACATAGGAACTTCTTGTTGCTGTCGCGGCAGGCATTGTTGATACGTTCAAGTTGCTCCTGTTTCAAGCCCGTCGCGCATACAATGTCGAATTCAGCGAAGTAGCTATCGGGTAGGTTATCAACAGATTTCGTCTCCGATGTAACGTTAACCATAGGGTTCAAAGCCCTCGCTCTCGTTATGGAAGCTTCGGCTCTATTCTCCCCGATTTTTTCAGGTGGGGCTAAAAACTGCGAATACAGATCTATTTCTTTCAGCTTCTCATTGTCTAACAAGCATACACTCTTTACTCCAGACAGAATAACATTCTTTGCAATTTCAGCGCCGAGGCCCGCTATGCCGATGATTAGGACTTTTGATGCACGTAGCCTTTTCTGAGATTCTAAGCCCCACAAGCGGATCTGGCGATCGTATTGTTCTGCCTCCGCTTCAGAAAGTTCAATTTCGTTGTTTTCGACCATTTTTTAAAGGATAATTCCTAGAAATTACACAAAACCCGGTAAACGATTCACAGAATTTTGAGAATTTGACAAATGACAATTCCCCCACGCCGACAAGTGACGCGACGCCATTTTTATTGTAGGGATGTATTAATAAAATCGACTAAGCTGAATGAAGCACCAAGAAACTATTATGATTTACCACAAACAATAAATATTTTCAGATCAATTTTTTTAATTTCACCATAAATTTCAGTCATTGGCGCAGTTTCCTGAAGCCGAAAAAAAACTTCGTGAGGAAATGGAACATGTATCAGAAATAGGAGAGATGAGATCTCGATTAGCCGCAGAGACCGCGGAACGAGCTCAGCTAATTACTGCCTTATTACCGGCTGCACAGGATGCCGCAGCCTACGACTTGTAAGAATCAGCCTAGAATCAGCAATGTTTTTTATTTTAATCGATTATTATTTGAATGGTTTTGCTATAACACAAAATTGTTGATCTAGACTTGCAGTAGGATTGATTCTTATGGCATTATGTGAGGAAATCAATAAGAATATATTTGAATTAAATGCATTTTATTAAAGGAAGGAGATGTTGAACCGTTACAAAGAAGTTGTGATGTTAAACGAGGAACTTCTCACAGGATGCTACATCAGACGATCTACTCAAGAACAAGCTGTAGCTTCTCTTAAAAGCTTGCACACTATTCTACAACAGGCTGTAAGGCTTAGAGGTAATATGTAGATTTTATTTTTGTATTTATTAAAGAAATTCTCATAAATATAATTATTGGCCACTGGAAAAAAAAAAAAGAAATTGGGACTTATTTAATAAAGTAATAAACAAAATAATAAGTAGCTGACTGATTTCATAATAATTATGGGTGTATAAAGCAATAATACATCCATACATACTAATATTATAAATGCGAAAGTATGTAAGAAGTTTTTTAAATTTTCGCGCCTAAACCACAGAACCAATTTTGATGAATTTTGGTATAGAGATAAATTGGCCCTAGAGAAGGGCGTAGGCCACCTATTTATCTCTTTAAAAGTCCCTTGGTTGTCAGTGAAACCGCGGACAACAGCTTGCAAGTTATTTCTTTTGTTTTCTTTTACAGTTGGCACATACGGCAAGGCAGTGGTGGCTGCTAGTAGAAAGGCTGTGAAAGACAACAATATTGAGGCCCTTATCAAGATCATACAAGTCGGCGACTCTTGAATAAAAAATAAAGTATATTAATTATAAATACTTTATTACTTAACATTAAAATTAACAATATCAGTCACTTTACAAATCATTATTATCAACAATCCTAATACTATATGCATTTCACTTCAGTTATCAAATAGATTCAATTCAACAATCTTTTTATCAAAAAATAATTAAGTTGTACTTTAATAGTTTGATTTTGTACTTATATTTTTTTTAGTTTGAGGAGGTTAAAATTTTTGCTTACAATTGAGATATCAAGAAAATCTATTTTGTATGTTGGACTCTGTACTTAGGGGATAAAATATTTGGTGTATGTGGCAAATAAATCATAGCTGCGGTAATCACGTTTGAATACAACAATTACATTCAAACTTAGAACTGATTAACTTTTATCACACAGTGATCTGCTTAGTAGCATAATGGACGTCATCAGCGCTTATATTCAAAAGCAGCCTAGGTTCGGCTGGCTTAGGTTCTAGTAGCAACAGTCTTAGCGCTGCCAGTCGTGTGCAGATCGCCTGCGCTTGCGACGGTGTGGGTGCGCGAATGCTCGGCGCCGTCTTGTACGGTCGACCGTCTAGAGCTACTATGGCGGCAGCTGTCTGTAGAGCACGGGAAAGTGTTGTCTCGTCTGAACCGGTTCTTTCCACCTGAAGAAAATAGCATAAACGATTCATACGTATTTGGACATCAAAGACTGCTAATAATCTTTGCATTTAGGATTTTAGGATATAGTATTTGTATATATGTATATGTATAGTATTTGTATTTAGGATATAGGATTTAGGATATAGTCACCTACATAGTGTAGTATTTAATAGTAAACATTGTAAATCCCTGTCCTTCAGTTATCAAATTGAATTACAATTTAGTCGCCTCAATATGCATTTGGTTTACTATAAGCTGTTTGTTTGACAAGACAATTTGGATAAACTTGTAAAAAAAGGGTTGCCATAAAGGTTTTAGACCATTTTATTGTAATAATTCTCACCTCAGCGGCAACAGCCCTCAACATAAGTCTCTCGGCAGGCGAGCAGTTCTTTATTGCCCGTACAGCGGCACTCGAGGCGGCCTCGCCTAGAGCTTGCTGCACCTCCTTCAGCCCTGCACCTTCGGGCCCCGCCAACTCTAATGCTCGGGAGCATAGGGCCAGTGCGCGGCGAGCGTCGCCCGATACTGCTGCTACTTTTCTATAATCATTAAAATGATTTCAGATTGACAAAAACTATTGCAAAGATCTTAATTAACTATTTTGGATCCAACGAAAACACAGCTATGAGTATGTGTAATAGGAATAAGGTTGCTATTCTACCAAAGTCACCTTCTTATCTTAACATAACACAAAGCTAGATATCTCTATTTATTTATTATATTAAATTTAAAAAAACCCCGACAATTGTTTTATATCCCGACTAATTCACCTTTCAATAAAAAAAAACTAAATCAAAATCGGTTCATCTGTTCGGGAGCTACTACGCCACAGACAGACATATGTACACACACACACAGACACACAGACACGTCAATCTTATAACACCCGTCGTTTAAGCGTCGGGGGTTAAAAATGGGATTGCAACATCAATAAAGTAACATCACTGTAATATCATATTGAACCGTAACAACTTATTGAGAGTTATCAAGCCATTCCTTTATAAGCAACATACCTAGCAATAAGCTGCACAGCATCAGCAGTAACATTAGCCCCGGCCAGCCTGGTCGCTACGATGTTCTGCAGCTGCGTGTGCGAGTAGGGAGGGAAGGTGAGTCGCGTGAGACCGAGGCGGGAGGCGACGCGAGCCGCCAGCGCGCGCTCCGGGAGGTCCATGGTGTTGGCCACTGCTAGCACTGTCAGCAGAGCCGTGTTGTGGGCAGCCCACTCCATAATGCTGTAGAGTACGTCTTGACGCCGGGTGCAAAGGGCGTCTAGCTGAGAATGGGATTTAAAAGATTGTATTAACAATAAACTCTAGGCATACTGGGTATAAGTGGCAATAATTTGACCGACTATGGGTGCAGTGATACTACTTAAAAACTGAATAATGAAAAATACTGGGTAAGGTAACAACCCTGTCAGTTGTAGACATTCATGAATATCAAAATAATTCGTTATGTTAAACGGATATTTTTATACATATTTTAGATACTTAAATGGAGAATAACATTAAATATATACAATTACCTCATCCACAAGTAATACTGTTGGTGTCCTTCTGGGTCCAGGATTTGTAAATCTTTTCTCCAAAAGAGCACAAGCCTGTTCCCATACCACTGCTTTTCCTGTAAAATTTAAGTTTTTTTAGTGACCTTGAACTTCTTAAGAGATATCTGGGTAAGTATTGCTGTAATGCTAGGCATGTACATACATAGAATGTATGTAGGCTGTATATGGATGCGTATTAATTTATGCGACCGTTAATTCTTGCTGTGACCACTATATGCACTGTAGACATGCTCATACAAAAAAAAAAAACATTTTAACACAACCGAATTGTCTAATGAGTTGAGCATAAACTAATGTCTCATCTAATCTCCAAATATTTTTTTTGTCGACGATGACGACTAGGACAACAGAGTGTAAAAAATATATGGGTTTGATTCCCAGGTCGAGCTAAGTGTTATTAGGCTTTTATATGAAATTCTCAGTAGCAGCTTAGAGTTTGGATATGTCCCGGTGAATGGCGAAAGGCTCTTACATGTGTAAACTGTCGATGAACATTATGAACACGTCTGCTAAACCATCGGGGAATAATGGCGTGATGGTATGTTATTAAATGGAATAAATCGTATATATCAAACTGACAGTAGGGCTTCCAAGTGCAGTCTGTTGTACTAACCAGTTAGTTGTTTATATATCTGCACGTAAGCCTGCCGGGGCTCCGCGATCCTCATGCCGTTGACCTCAACCATCTGGAAGTCGGGGAGGTCCACTTCTTCCTTCAAGAACTTCAATGCTGAGGACACTGTTGCAGTTTTACCTGTGCCTGGCACTCCAGAGATGTACATACATCTGAAAGATTTATAAAAAAAAAATATTTAATTTATACAGAACTAGACGCACATTAAATAGCAGTGACGGTAGCCTAATGGCTAAGGCTTTGGACTTGTGATCATGTAGTTTCCGGTTCGAAGCCCCCCCATTGCACTACCAACGGCGAAGGGTTAAAGAATACTAGTAATGCGCGACCCACAATATTAGTAAGGTTTTTTTTTTTAAATACAAAAGTTCCTTCTTTAGGACTGAACATACTTTTTTAAGTTAGCATGGAGTATGGCATGCATGGTGTCATTTGGAACTTTTTGTTTGTGTAACAGGGTATCAAGCTCTAAAAATCTAGTTTACAATGGCCTCTTAATGTATGAAAAGCCTATACAATGTGAGATCAGCTTGAACTATAATTATATAGGTTGACCTGTAGCCGTGTAGACTAGAAGCTGTTATTTTCATACCTATTGGAAGATTCATAACACACTAATGTCTACTTACCCACTAGTACCATTTAACAGTTTTGATCTGACAAATGATAGTATTTCCTCCATTTGGCTTTCTCTTCCTGGTAGAGACTTATTTTCTTTCAGGAATTCTGAAACAGGGAAGAAAAAATTGATCAGGGGCAGAAGGGAATAGCACCAGTAAAAATATGGTTGTTTGAAAAATTACTGAGCATGTGTAAATGACCAATAAAATAAAACAAAAAAATATTTAATAGAATTAAAAAGAATTGACTATACTCAAAAAATCATAGGAAATTGCTTTGGTCTGATTTCCCAAAACTCAATTATAAACTTTTTAAACTTAGAATACCAGAAAGATGTAAATAATATGTAACAGTAGGCAGCAGCTTACTGAGATAAAATACACTATGCTTGATAGTCATATAGAACAGTATAGTCTTTCTTACCATCAATATTATCAATGGAGTGGGCCCTATGATGCAAAGTTGGGGTAAGTTGACTGGTCATTATCCTCCTAGTAACACTTCGTTTAGGCGTTTGTGCTGGTGTTCTAGTTCTAGGAGTTTTTGGGGTCTTTGGAGTTTTAGGAGTATAAGGAGCAGGTTTGAAGTCATCATCACTTTCTGACATTTTACGGACAGATTTTCTTGGAGTTCTCTTTATTGGGGAAACTTCAGGTTCTTGATAATTAACAGTGGTTTTCACTCTCCCTAACCGGGTTGATAGCACCTTTTCTTCATCCTCAAAGACTAAAACCTTTTTAGGCGTTTCCTCATTTGTTACTTTAGATATTGACTGCTTCCTTTTCGGTGTGGTTGGTACATGCTGCCTGATGATTAGTGTAGGAAGTTCATCATCAGAATTTTCTTTGAGTTCCATAGACAAAATATCTTCTATATTATTTTTATTCAGTTTTTTAGAACTCTTTGGAGTTTCCCCCACTCTTTTTGGTGTTGACTTGGGTGTGACCTTTTTTGGTGAATCTTTTTCGTTTTTGTCAGCTAATATTGCTCTTTTGAGGAGAAGTTTGGTTCCATCATTTTTGCTGACACTCCAATTTTTTTCAGAGAGTGATACTCTACTCATTCTTTTCACTAAACTACTTGGTGTTTTTGGTGTTGTTGTTTTTGAAGGGGTTTTATTAGGTGTGCTTAGTAATGCTAATGCTTTCCTTTCTTCTTCAAGTACTGGTTCTATTTGAACTTTGCGTCTACTCGTAGCCATAAGACGGTATCGGCATATGTAATGGTATGGTTGATTGACACTTTCATCTGTGTCTTTCGTAAAGGTAAGTGTGATGGAACATTTTTTGAAGAATGTTTCTATTGAGACATCTTGGTTGAAGGGACGATGGTCTTCTATTACCTGTATAAATTATATTAATGAAGTACCTCTAGTTCAACATCGTAAGGGAGAAATTTGGTTACATAATAAATAAATATCACTTATTTATTTATTGTTACAGTTTTCCATAGTTTCTGCCTACCCCTGTGGGAAAAAGGTGTGAGTGTATGTATGTATGTTCCATTTTAAGAATAAAATATGGTGTCTACTTTGAACTTTGGTAAGAAGTTCAAACAGATTTCCAAGCTTCCACTCAATATTGGTTTATTCACAATGCACACTCAAAGAATAAATTTAATATAGTGAAAGTACTAGTATAGCTATCAACTAAACTGAACAGTGGTAGCATAGCAATAGGTAACTGTGGGACACCATTCCAAATTTTAATGTTTTCTGGTAGTTCATAGTCCACTTATCAAAAAGGTATTACAATAATTTAAACTTACCTCTTTCTCAAAGAAGCTAACAGGTTCCATATTAGCGAAACACCAGTTTGGGAGGTCGTTGGGCCTCGAATACCACTGGACCTTAGCTCTGAATGGGTCGCTGGTGTTTGTGCGGTCCTCGTATAAACAGACAATGCGGGCCGCATCACAGCCTCCCTCCGTATCGGGCTCTGCAGCATCAGCGTTGGATACGAGAACATAATCGCCAATCTGACCTATGATATTGCCAAACTGAAACTTCCTGGTGAAAAATAAGTATAATAGAGCTCCGAGAAGAACTAATACCGGGTTGGTTTTAATTTGCAGGTTAACTTACTCATAAAAATGAAATGATGTTGTTAAACTTTGCGGTTCATTTATTTCTTCACTCAACCACGTTACTGTTTTTGGCATTACTCTTCTTCTAGGCATTATAGCTTATTTATTATCTTCTTAAAAATGTAATATTTATTTCTTCTATAAATAAAATTGATTTCAGTTTGTTTTGTTGTTAGTTTGATGCTTTGACGGTTGTACAATTTTCGCGCCAAGAACCTCTTTTTTAAAACATTTAGACATGGCTGCAGAGTCCTTCAACCTTCACTGCCAACGTTCCATTTTAGATTTTTTTTGTAGATCCATGTAAAAGTTTAGCAACAAATATAGTACAGTATAGGAAACGGGCGGTCCAAAAGACAAAAAAAAGTATTCTAGTGCTAGCACGAACTAATAGTTACTATATAAAAGCTTGATGTGTGCTCCGTTTAAATACCTAAAATCCGGTTCGGTTCGGTTCTCTTTTCCTAAACAATCATTGGGCGCGTTCCACTTGGCGTTCACAACGATCAAAATGCTCCTTTAGTCATTCCACATGACGATCGTGGTCGTTGTGGTCGCGGTGGACGTCACTCATGACGTCATGACTTACGCCCACGACGCGACGTACGCATCTAAAAAGGTGGGTCGAAGTGATCGTTGAGAAAATCCTACACTCCGTTCCACTTGAGTTTACGACAGTAACGCTCACAAGCAAGTGGAACGGTATCTTTTAGGCAAGCGCGCTCCATCGTACGTAGACCACTTCGATGCACATCAAGTAAGTTGTGGTCAAGCTTTAGCCTATCAGTGATAAAAAAAAACGGGAAAAACTGCGGTCGTGAGCGTGATCGTTGTCATCGCCAAGTGGAACGCGGCCCTAGAGTCATAGTCAAGTCAATGTCAAAAATCATTTGATTGTCATTTAATTTGTCAATCAATTTGAATCAATTCATAAATGTCTACACGTGAATTTGTATTGTATTTGTTGGTTAAATAATTTCAATAATCAATAAATATGAAACTAAAACATAAGAAAAAGCCACAGAAGCTGTTATCTGACAAAATAGCAGACGCTCTAACAGTTAAACCTCGAGCTGACATAGAAGATGATCAGGTATTTGGCACAAAACCAAAAACTGTTACACGTGATGATTTGGGGTCTTCAGATAGTGAAGTAGAGGCAGCTATCAGTGATTTCCGTAAACAAAATGTGGGTTTATTGAGCGAGGTCAGCAAAAAGTATGAGGGGCAGGTTGTTTCACGAAAAGATCTCAAAGAATCTAGTGAAGATGAAAGTACTTCTGATGACATGGTTTTAGACGAAAAGCGATCTAAAACAAGTAAACAGGACTTTTCTATTGATTCCGATGGCTCAGACTCTGAGGGCGAACTGTCTAAAATAGAATCAAATGATACAAAGTCATCAGATGATTTGGATTCAGAGGGTGAAAGTGATGACTACAGCATCACCCAGTTCCGGAAGCAATTAAATGATGATTCAGAAGATGGCGGCGATGATGACGATGAGGAAGGCAGTGATGGTGATGATGATGGTAATGATGATGAAGGGGAAGGCTATGACATCAGTCAAATGGATGAACCAATGAAAGAGAACTTTGAACATGTTAAAAAACAGAACATTTCTGAAGAAGCAAAAAAGGGGATTGCGGTCAGGAACCAGTTGCTGTTATGGGAGAGTCTGTTGGAGATGAGGATACACCTTCAGAGGTGTGTGAACACTGCTAACCAGATGCCCATGTCTGATACTTACAGAGATCTAAAGGAAAACGATGAATTTCTTGAGGAGGCACAAGCTACAAAAGCTAATGTATCTAATGTTTTAGACAAGTAAGTATCCTTAATAAATTATTCTTTAATACTATATATGTAAGTTGATGAATAATATTTGCTATTCCATTTATTATTATCTTTGAAAATTAAGTATTAGTTAATACTTGTAATTACTTATTATTCCTTCTTATTTCTTAACATACTGAAAAATAGAGCTATTATTTAATTATTCAAACAATTATTGTCTTTCACTGTGTAACATAGTGAATTACCTCAATTATTTGAAATACTTAAGGAACTTGATTGTATTATTTCAGATTACTATCCCTACAGAATATTCTTCTGAGCAAATATCCAGAAACAAAGACCCTTTGTAATAAGAAACTGAGCAAACAAAAGGCAGAGACAAAACAAAACATGAAAGAGGAAAGTGATGAAGAGATCCCAAGTGATACGGATAATGAGGAAATACCATCTGACACTGAAGCAGAAGAAGATGCAGGAGAAGTCGAAACCCCTAAAAAGAGTAATACGGTCACATCCACCAAGAAACGCAAACTTGAAGAGTACGAAACTGATATATCAACATCTCATAAAGCATTTAAATCATTCCGGGACACCTCAATACAAAAGTGGAATGACAAAACTCGTCTTGCGACAGCCACAAACATTAAGAATGCACCAACTAACACTGTACTACAACAAATATCATATATTCTATCCGATAGAGAAAAATTATTGAGACGTACACAGCTAAAAAGGTCCGAATATGACATTGTAGGTTACAAAAAAGATGTATCTGAAGAAGAGAATAATGAGAAGGAGAGAGAAGTTAATCCAGTAACGAGGGACCGGAAAGATAATGATGAATATATTCCAGAAATATTTGATGACAGCGACTTCTATCATCAGTTACTTAGAGAACTAATTGAGTGCAAGTCTGCCGATATATCAGATCCGGTACAGTTGAGTCGTCAGTGGATAGCATTGCAGCAAATGAGAAGTAAAATGAAGAGAAAAGTTGATACAAAAGCCACAAAAGGAAGGAAGATTAAGTATGTAGTCCACAATCAGTTGGTGAACTTTATGGCGCCCGTGAAATCTGCTTCTTGGACTGATGATAGTAAGAATGAGTTGTATAGTTCCCTATTTGGTAAGATGTTTGAGCAGAACAATGTAGGTCTAAATGCCAATGTTAGTTTTAAAGTAAAAGATTAAATAAATAAATACTTTATTATTTAAATTTTTCATTCTATTTGTGATGCAGCTTGTCAAGTTGTAGGTCGATAACAAAACATAAATAAAATACATAAGCAGTATATTCCACTAAGGGTTAGACAGTGGTGCAATGATCGCAAAAACGGAAGCTAAGCGAGACACATTTTTTAATTTACGTATGAGGTGACGTTAAAATATAAAAAATGTCTCGCGGTGGTTTAGCGGTCATAGCGTCTGGAGTACTTAACAAGAAGACGCAGGTTCGATTCCTGCCCGCGGTCACATATTTAATAAATCTAAAATAACTTAATAATCTTTATATGTAAAATGCCTAAAAAATACATACAAAATGTCATTATTTTCTTCCGGGAGTATTGCGTAACGGGCTTCGTTCAACCGACCGGTGGTTATAGATAGGTAGGCGTGACGGACACGTGCCTTCACCGCGTCGCCCCGGTGTTCATGCTACGGTCAAGTGCCACTCCGTGATACTACCCATCTGTCTAGAGCGGAACTTTGTAATCTCTCGGACTGTGGACTGGGCTAAGTCATCGTTACTTTCAGTTGGTTTATTGCGCGTGTAGTTATCTCTTAATTAGATACCTACATCTACGTACTTACCTACCTTTTACCCACATAGACATAGACAGTCGCCCTAAAATAAATTAAAACAATAGGTATCTACTAACAAGTTGAAAGATTGTCAAGAAAAATAAATGATACCAAGGATGTTAGGAATTAAGTAGGTCATATAATAGAATAATAATAACTTCAAACATAGCTACATGTATTATATTGTTCTACATTTCATCTACCTGCAGTGCAACTATGGAAATATGAATATGCATCAGATATCTATCTTTTCGCTACATTTCAGACAACTCGCGTCTCGTCCAGTTTTCCGCGCGCCCTCAGTTTGCTATCAGTTTCAATGGTCGGGGTCGAGTGTTATCACGCCACCACACACAAACAACACATTATTATGTATATGTCTTCTATATCGGCTAATAAACCACTTAATTTTTTGAGATTTCATAAGAAACACATCTGTTAATTAACGAATAAGATTTGCACGTGAACTTTCGACCTGCCATTTTAAATTGGTCTCTGTAGCGACTAACTTTGTATTGCTTTGCTAAAGTTTTGCGATGTTCTCTAATCGCTTCCAGGAACCGCACGGATTTAACCTCGATTTCACAGTTATCTTGGGTCAAAACACAATTTAATAGATACCTATCCCTTTGTGATCATAGTAACGTCCTGGATATTGTGAATACTTACTTTTCAAAAATAGCTTATTTATGGCATTTTATTTTTGTATAATATTATTCATTTAATATACTGCCATATATTTTTTCAGATAAGTATTACGTACACAAACGTAAATAATAATAATATATTTAACTCAGTTGACTCTCTGTCAATATATCTCATTTCCTCGTTGCATGCCAGGAATCAGGCCCTCGCTTCAGTTCTCCGGAATTTGGAAACTTGATACTTATTTAATTACGATTTTTGATGGGCATACGAGACGCACTTGTCACTTTGGAATCACTTTTTTAACCTTTAGCTCGGATATCACTACATAGTATAAAAAGTCGCTTCCCGCTATCTGTCTCTCCCTATGTATGCTTAGATCTTTAAAACTACGCAATGGATTTTGATGCAGTTTTTTTAATAAATAGTGATTCAAGAGGAACGTTTATATATATAATACATACATATTATAGTGCAGAAAAGTCAAAAAACACATGGGCTCATACCGCGGGCGGAAAGTTAGTTCATAATAAACTCGTTTTTATTTAAAAAAATTGGCAGTTGCAGTTAACTCTTAGTTTAGAAATAAGTTACGTTATAGGTACTTACTCATTTACTTATTTAGGTATCTACATATAATTAAGTATTTTGTTATTGACTAAATACAAGATATCTACTTCATGCTGCGGTAAAAACATTTGTGAAAAAATTCCATCTACAAAGATAAACGGATTTCGTAATTTTACTAATTAATGTAAAGGTAGGTACTTAGGTACTAATTAATGCAATCAATAGGTCATCTATAGGTTCAGTATGAAACATTCGATTCACCTAGAATTAGCAAACTGCTTTAATACCTATCAAACTGCCAAACCTTTTTTAAACAGTAAAGGAAACGAAAGGAAATAACTACTTAGGTATGTTTTGTGATTATGGATTAGAGATTAGAATTTTCTAATCTACAATAGTGTTCATAGTTAGAACGTGGTGGACTACTCTCACTCTGAGAGGAGTCCCGGGCCTAAATGGGTTGATGATGATGAATCATCATCATCAGTTCATCATTGAACACAGTACGCGAAACAATATATTACGAGTTCGTTCATAACATAGGTACCTCATCATTTAGACATTTTAAACTTTTTTATATGAGTTAGTTGTATCATGTTTTAATTTTTCGTTCATGTGGCTAAGAACCTGCAAGTTGTGGTTCTGTAAAGTACGCCAGTTACATACTCTACCATAGATCACAGAATGAATAACTACAAATAGTATTGCAAATATTATAAACAGTTACAATGCAGCTCAATTCTCAATAAAAACAAATTACACGCAAGGAACCCGCTTTTTAATTGCAATATCGTGTTTAAAGTCCAATGGATAGTGCCTTCTGGGGATTTGAATGGTTAGAAGGTAGCACCTAGAGTAGGAATACGACAAACACATAATATATTTTTATAATAAGCTACAAGACAAAAATACCTGTTGCAAATTAGGTATAGGTAGTAATTATTCTAACGATATTACGAGTATAAATATTATTTAAGTATTATTGGCAATATCACAAACAGCCAATATTTGATTAATTAAACACGTAAAAAGAAACCTCAACAAAGATTCCACACGATTTCAAAGATACGGGGTCAGGCGAAGCATCCCTGATTACGTTTTCTGTTTAGACTTATATAAACCACCAGTTTTCATTTCCTTGACTCATGAAACTTCACTACAATTGAACAGGTACTATCTACGTACCTGTTCAATTGTAGTATACAATTTTAAACAGTTTTTACTTTACTTAAAGATTCAACAATTACTTAAAAAAAAAAAAGTATCGATGTCTCAATTTTGAGATGGTGGTGCTAAAATTGCTAACTTTGCCTTGCTATTTGGCAATACACACTTATCCTGACTTTTAGAAAGGTAAGCGTGTAGGTATCGAGATGTATAGAGCCTTCTTTTGCCACCACTTAACACTAAATATAGCTTTCCTTATACATACTCTGCTGTTAAAAACAAAACTATGGCGAGAAATGTTTGTGAAGCGATTATCTGCTGAATTATGTAGATATGTGAGTTGAGCCGGCTTGATGTGGGTTCAAAATAGACCGGATTATTAGTTTTAGTATAATTAAACGTATTGTATTAGAGACAGATTGGACGGAAGTGAATTCATGTCATTGTTAAGCAGTGATAACCAAATGATATGTTATTTGGACTGCCAAGTCAAGTCACATTATTGTTATTATTTCCTTTATTTGTAAGAATATTGTAAAAATGGTGGGAAAAATATGAAATGTTCATAATATTTTGCACACTTTTTTTTACACTAAGCAATACATAGGAGCAGTATATATACAAATTATACAGCAATATATTTTATTTTAAGTTATTAAATATGCAATATATATTTATTTTTTATGTTCGTAATCATGTGCGTATTATTTATTACTACTCACTTAAAACGGCGAAGGAAGACATTGATAGAAAACCTGCATACCTGAGAGATTTAACGGACAGTAAAATCCATCAACCCGTAGCAGTAAGCTGCTTGACTATAGTCTAACCGCTCTCACTCCAAAGGAGACCCGTGCTCTACAGTTGGATAGTAAATGGGTTGAGGATGACTCATCATCATCAACCCATTACATTGTCCCACTGCTGGGCACGGGTCTCCACTCAGTACGAGAGGAATTAGGCTATAGTCCGCCACGCTAGCCTACTGCGGGTTGGCAGACTTCACACACCGTCAAGAAAATCTCTCAGGCATGCAGGTTTCCTCACGATGTTTTCCTTCACCGTTTAAGCGCGTGATAAAACACCTTCACGACTGTACTTTGGCTGATTCATCGTCTTGATTTTGATCAATCTGCTTACCAAATATATGTATCATATTTATATATATTTATAAGTTATATATCTTATTATTTTATGTATTAGGTGTAGATACCAATATGTCACCGTTTATGTTTATTGTATATCTAATATAATTTATTTAAGTCTACAATTTATTCATTTCCCTTTGATCTACGAGTGCACTACTGTATTAATTATCTCTGCATCACCTCAAGGTTGTCTGGCAGAAAATGCGTTATGGCATTAAGACTGCCATTATTTATTTATTTATTATTAATAAATAATAAATAAATAAATAAATAATTATTAATACGCACAGTCGAAAAGTCAGAGGTATTCGAACTCGAGACCTTTGACTTGGCAGTCCAATGGTCATATCACTAGGCTAGGATGAGGATGACTCAACTTATCGAAAATTACATATTAGCTATATTATTATAAGCATTGCCACTATGTCATATTCCCCGTTAATAGAGTACATAACATACAACGATGACGTAACTGATCACTGATAAATCCAAAGATTATATTGCACCATCTTAATTATAATTTCTCAACTGGAATTAAACAGTATTCTCTCCTAATCCCAAACTTCTTCAATCTTTCGAAGATTTCTGAGAATTTTGTAAGCTCCGCTTTACAAAGTCGCTAATTGTAGACGGCTAAACACCAATTTTGCTTAAATCTTGTTTTTAAAACTGACTCAATTTTATTGTCAAATATAAGGTTTTAGTAAAATCTTCGCCATACCATAAATTGGTACCTGTTAACATGTTTACTGTTTGAATCATACCCTTGAATGACCTTAGCAAATTATTTCTAGTTTGCGCAAAAACAAACACTTATCGGGAGGGTAGGGATAAAAACTGCAGACACCTTTGCAGCTCTCATCATTAAAACGGACGTGTTTACGAAGTGCTTAACGAGTGAAACAATTGATGACAACGGGGTGTCCTATGGGGCGCAGGGTGCAAAGCATAAGCGACAGCGACTTGTGCTTTTTATCGGGTAAATTCTAAACAACTCTTATTTAATTTTCACGCCGGCAATTGAAAGTCTCCACAGTTCACGCGAGGGATGTTAAAATGAAACTTTTGATGTATCATAATAATATATGATTCACGGACACACGGCTACACATCCTGCTGTATCCAGTATAAGTCGAACTATCATTGCACAAAAACCCTATACAATGTCAAGAACTTATACTGACACGATATGTGGTATGACCATGATCTTACTATGATTAATCAAAAATGATAAAAGTCTACGGTCAAAGTTACGCTTTCGATTAACATTTTTGTACAGTAACATTTTGTATGCGTGTGCTGTCTTTCAGTATAATAACTTGGCATTTGTAACTTTAACTATACTTAGTGAAAGTTACAAATGCCAATAGCCACGGTTCTGATATTCGCTACGCGTGCTACGTTATTGCTACGATGCTACGTCATTATTACACTACCTTTGCAGTTTATTTTTCCTCACTATGAATGGTATGACCATTTAGTATTTTCATTGTCTACTTTACTATATAGTGCCGTACGAATGCTTTTATTTATTTATTTATATATACTTTATTGTACACCAATAAAAACACATATACAGGACACAGTTGTTCATAAAAACATACAATGGGCGACCTAATCGCAGACTGCGGTTTCTTCCAGGCAACCTAGCTTTTATGCGTTCCATGCAACTGCGCCCTTTAAATTTTTTCTATATAATAATCTTATTATTTCTGCGCTGCTAGGGTCTGCGCCCTGTGCCTGGGCACTGTTGGCATCACTCTAGTTGCGGAACTGTTTATATATTCCGTATGTTTATGTTTGCAAAATTTGTTGTTGCTGGATTGAAAAAAAATACATAACGTTACATATGTTTATATAATCGTTTTACATAAGTACCTTTGATCCCGAAGTCTCCACGTCAACGTCACAACGAAGTGTGTCCTGCTAACTGGTTATTTAGAAAACAATTGAAATTCAAAACATGTTTGAAGGTTTTTGATAATATCGTATTCGGAGAAACAACCATCAATTGCCGCAATTATTATTATATTATTACATACCATCACGCCTGTATTCCCCGAAGGGTTAGGCAGAGGTGCACTTAATGTACACCCACATTTCGCCGGTATGTTTGGGTCCCATGTAATAGGGGGCAAGCCTATTGCCATTCACCGGGCACAAATCCAGACTCCGAGCTGCTACTGAGAATTTCATAGAAAAACTCAATAACACTTTGCTCGACCTGGGGATCGAACCCAAGACCTCTAGCGTAGCAGTCGCGATTGGGACCACTAGACCAACGAGGCAGTCTAAGTCTATTATATTATTATCAAAATAAATAATAATCCAGACCATTATTTAGGTACCTCCTAGGCACAAGCCTCTTGATTATATTAGAGGGTAGTATGTTTCATTGGAATTCCAAATGGCAAATATTCGAACGATGAAATAAGCCATTGTGCGGTTACGCACAGCTTACAATGGAGGTAAACGTGAAGGCATATAAAAAAAAAACTTATTCGAATCTCATGGTTGTAAGCGTGGTTGCTACGTGCAAGGTTGGGTAAAGTGTTGTTAGATTTTTATGGAAAAGTAGCAGTAAAAAAATTGTGTCCGAATAATGGTCATAGGCTTGCTCCTAATATTGGCAATATAAAATATTCCGTGAGTGTGCAGTAGTATTTATACCCCTGACTAACTTCGGGGAATAAAGACTGGTACTGACTAAATTCATATAAATAACATTATCCTATAACATCAATGTTATACTTCTTTCTAAACTATAATTGTATGATATCATAATGTATAATAAAATATTAACTAAGTAGTTATACAAATCGCTTATACCTCGCGTCGTACCCAATGGTACTTCTGAGATAACATCTGGGCGGGCCGCCCGCCCGACAACACCACCAGTTGCAAGACCGCGCGCGTACGATACAAACGTACACACACAAGTTACTCCTTCATCATTAAAAAAATATCACTAGTGATACACCAACAATAATCGGGAATAATCGACTATTTAGAACCAAAAAGTGACGAATGTGCTTCTAAATCCAAAATTTTGTGTGAAGTGAAGTGCTGGTTGGTGAGCAAAAAGTTTGGATGTAAAAACTTTTCAGTAAGTACCTATTTTCTTTGTTTTTTTTTTGTGTTTTTTAAATAACGTGTGTTGAATCTATTAACGTTTTTATATACCGTACAGTACCATTTCCACTTAATTGGAACCATTAAAAACTTTTTAGATGCCTTCTTACATGAAATAAGGTTTAAAAATAATATATTTTTAAGTACAATAATGAAGTTGCCTCGATATTAAAGTGTAGCAAAGATAAATAAATAATTCTTCAAAAACTTATCAAATGATAACTTTCTTAAATGTCTCCAATCTCCAATTAAAATAAAATGACATGTCATCTAAATGCTAATTGACCGTCTACACATATTTGTATACTATTTTATAAACAAACAATAATAAGTCAATTGTGACCAAAACTTGGCACAGAATGCGTTGTTTACGCTCAATAGAGAGCAAACATCGTAATGGAACACTTGCCTTCGTTTTATTTACAATCATATAGGTAATAATTAATTCTTACCATCTTACGACTGGGATCAATTCTGATCCAAGTTGTTTGAAAAGATTAATGCATTGTTTTGTATGACACAGCCGAAGAAGAGCTGAAAAGACAGTTGTCAGTGCTCGGGCAGGGTGTGCCAGATAAAGATTTATGAAGATATGTGAAGATTTACGATAAGAATCCTCTCCGACTTTTTGGATTGATCCAAAAAGTCGGTGAGGGTTCTAGGAAGAATTTCTTCATCTATTTACTACTATTGCTTTATAATAAAATAATTAAAAAAATTATACATATTTTTTTAGGTCTACTAAATATTACGTCAATATTTCAATGATTTGACCTTGGCCGATTGTAGTAATGATTCATCATCAACAAGACTATCATCATTGTTTTGATGCGTGGAATTGATGTATGAATATCATAAAAGAACTTCGATGACGAGCATTTATAGGTTTCTAGACGAAATTTTTTTTTATGCGTTTGATCGTGAAACCATCGTATGGAAAATTTTATAAATAACGAGTATTGAGTACTAGCGTGTGCCTGCGCTGCTATCCCTATTTTAGCCAATCCCGTGGCAATTTTCACAATTTCTTTCTTCCTTGGCGGTTTACAATCGACAAGAGCTAACAACAATATTTCATTTACAGACAAATTTTAAATCAGCTTAGGCAAATATTATAAGTATTTTTTAAAATAAAACATAACGATAACATTACATCACGTCTGTATTCCACGCCTCCGAAGGGTTTATGGTAGTTATTTTTAACATGCATTATTAATTGTTTTCATTGAGTGTTCTACTACTTCCCCTTAATGTCTACAAGAGGGCACTATCACCCAGTGAGAGAAACCTCTATAAAGAATGTAATGTTTAACATTATTGAACTATATTGGGGTCAGAGTATTCACCTTTTCATAACCCAATGGAGAGTACCACTTTGAGAGAACTTCAGTGATTCTAATTAGAAAATATTAAACAGTTTTCGTAGATGTTTGTTGTTAAAATTATATTTACTTGTTAATAAGCAAAAGTTTAACTAAGTTAACTAAGCTTATTCTCTCGGCTGCTGGTACGCACAGCTATAATATTAGGTATCAAGCTGTGTTTTTTCCATGTTAAGATGACCATATTGACCATACATGGTTATTAGGTTCGTGAAGAACCGTCCATGGATTAATAGATTCTCACACTCACCACTTTTACTTTTATCTTGAGGCGAGACCATAGTTGAGCTTTTTGAGGTACTTGATGACTGTCAGCACACAATTAAACTTCAAACCACTGCTTGTGTAACTCATTTATTGGAAATTCTTTGGCACACCTAACCAAATTTTGTGAACGAAACCATAGCGTGATTTAGAAATCTCTCAAAAATGCACACCGCCATCTATGATTCCAAAAGTCACTAAATATATTAAAATGATAAAAACATAAATATTGTTGTATAAATATAACGAAATGCGTTTAAACAATGACTGATGCTTGCATGACGTCATTTAAGGCTTTTCTTCGAAAGACCCTTTCAAATGTTACTCTATTGTTAAATTTTTATAATGTTACTATGATATTCGATACAAATACTTTTTTTGAGTTTATTTGAGCGTTTTTCACAGAGGAAATTTTACGTCTTTAAGGCGCTGAGAAAACGTAGACACTTCTTGCTGTCGACACCTCACACCATCATAGGAAACCTTAGTTGCTGTGTCCTGTAGCAAATGTTTACGTCTACGCAGCAAGTAGCTGATTTCATTCTATATGGAGATCAAATATTCATTGTTAGCTTGTATCCAACACAAGATACAAAAGTGTTCCCGTTTGCGTAGAGCCAAAAGATTTATAAGATTGACAACTATAGATATAATTTCATCATTTCTTGATGATTTCATTGTAAATTTTACTGTAGGTATAAATGAAAAATGTTAATCACTTTTGCCATAAAAATAATTTAAATTCAGGTTCTCTTGTAACGCAAAAAGGTAGCTACCGCAAAGCGCTTAGATCCCCGATTACAGTAAGCCCCTTTGAGTAAAGCCACATGCCTAGCAAATTGTTATCCTTTTTATAAATTTGACAATAACGCGCAATTTTTCGATATTTCCTCGTGGATGATGGAAAAAGCGATTAAGAGATTTGGTAGGTCTTAATCGCTGCTCATGTTTTTTTTTCTAAAATAGTCACGCTTGTATTCCCTAAAAAGTTAGTTAGTTAGTTATGTACAACTACACTATTGCCGTTAACCGGGCACAAATCCAAACTCCAAGCTACTGAGAATTTCATAGAAATACCCAATAACACTTTGTTTAACCTTGGAATCGAACCGAGGACCTCACGTAGATATCAATCGCCGTTACGACACCGTACCAATAAGGCAGTGTTTTTCATAAGTAGGTATTTTTTTCTTTTTATGAAGTTGTCTAGTCTTACAACTATAGAGAGAGAGAGGGAAAACCGGAGATCTCTAGGAAAGTGCTACTCTGCCTTTGGGTCGATCTAACCCCCATATATAGCATACTCAATTACCAGAGAAAACAACCAGTATTTACCTCACGGTTTAACCATAAACCAAATAATAAGCGGTACATATCCTTAACACGGCCGCTTACCGACATTGAATTTAGGGACGGAAAATTAAATAACGCCCAAATTTCATTATACCTTTTCGATGAAGGCACTTTGATCTTTTATAAATATATATTTCTATGTTGTAGGTTTCCACATATATATCGATTGAGTGGAAATTGAAAAAGTTGAACGAGACTTGGTTAACAGCCCTATAAGGCTGTCACGTTTGTGGTTCTAATACTGGTAATGATACGGCAATGTTCGAAACTTGAAGTGTTTTAAAACTTATAAACGTGCTGAAGTTTTTAAGCGGTTGTTTTTCGTGAATGACTCATTAATTGTAGATGTTGGTTGTTCTATTCGTTTAATAAAACGTCGTAATTTTTATTGAAGTTTGATTGGCTGCCTAACAAGCAATAACATTGTGTTGCCTTAAATAATAAAAGTGTGAGCCAATTCCTAATTAAGTTAAAAATCCTCCGCTTATTTTGTATTATGTATAAAGAAAGCGTTAAGCTTATTAATATTTTTGTAACTCTGTTGTGTGTTTTAATAAGAATGCGGAAATGATCCGAAAATGATAAACTTAACAATTATCATTGAGATGTATCCCCCGAAAGGGCGATAATTTCATGGTGGAATATCCAGTATAAACTGAGTAAATGTGTAGTAACTAACCTCAAATCATACAACAAGTCTATATAATACGCGTTATTGTCTTTCATCTTAAGTTTATAGCCCTTTAAAGCATTTGTCATACAATTCGCAAAGCTACCTTTTAAGAGTTAAGTGCTTAAGTAGAAGTAAGTGATAAATAGCCTGCTAGCCTATCAATCAATTGCCACAATAATCCCTCTCCCTCACTCGACCCTATATCGAGTGAGATAAGAACTAATATACAGTAACAGAATTTTCCTTACTATGTACAATCAACAAAAGAGTTAGGTATGCAGGCAGCTAACTATACCTATTATATGTATTTTGACAAAGTTCGTCCCAAAATGCTGGTTTTGTTAGCAGCCTTCATACAGACACGCTTTGGTGCATAATTATTTATAACAAAATCTATATTAAAACAGGTGTTCGGTAGCAAAATAGTTAGGTATAGTCCTGTATACCTAACTATTTTGTTGACGAGTTTTTAAATAATTCTTGAAGGCGTTCCTGATCATACCAACGCGGCAACGCCCCAAAAGTACATATAAGTATATTGTAGTTCACGATATACCAACGGAGGGCCATCAAAATTCATGTCATGTCTGACAACTAGTTGACAGATTCGGAGGCTTCAACTCGTTACGACTGTCACATATTTGTGTAACTAGGCCCAAAGGTTTAGAGGTCGCGATGTGCAGAGAATGGTAATATTTAATAACTGTCAGTGCTATTTAACTTTCTTATTTTTATAGTTGTTTTATATATAAATTTCTGGCATTGTGGGTAACAACGTCGTAATTAATAGTTGTTTCATTAGCCTAGTAGTGGCACACATAGGTGATGAGCGTGAGGTCCTGGGTTCGTTTGACGGTCAAAAACTGTTTGTTACTTATTGGGGTTTTCTAGTAGTAGATTTGTGCCTTTGTGTGTGAAGTCAGCCAGCAAGCATTTATTGCACAAATGCTTGCTGGCTGACTTCACCAACTGCTGGGTATAGGCCTCGCTAAGTTTGTGACAATAAAATAATAATAATTCTGTAATGTTTGAATTTAGTAGCAGTAGTGTTGCGCTTGTATGTCTACATGTCAGCATGAATTGGTCGGCTCAACTAGGGAAGTACTAATCCTCCCGCAGAATATCGACGGCAATTAGCAGACTGTTGCGTTTCCTAGCGTGGAGCGCTGGAACCCAATTCCTCCCTCAGTCCTTCCTCCGTCCTTCCTTTTCCTTTTCTCCGTCCCCTCCCTTTTTCTTAAATAGGCTCGGGAATGAATCTGCAAGAAATAAAACTGAACATGAAATATTTCTTTTTTGAATAATGTAAAGGTTTGGGACTACTAAGGGATTTCATCAGTCTATTGGATAGTTCGACATTATTTGAAACGCGCCCAATAGCGGTGAAATCAAAGAAGAATTGCGTTCGCCCCAATATCTTGTACTCCGTTCGCATCACCGAAATTATCGACGTTATTCACGAGTGGACGTGTTGCCTTATAGGTATGTCTGGTACGAAATGTTCAATTTTTATGTAAGCACGTAAAAATAATGTAATGGAATTTCGGTATTAGTTGTACCTTTTTTGTCGTGCGGAAAGTCGGCAGGTAAGTACTGCCAGACTGGTAATGACTAAAAATCATTAATTAGTAGTAGTCACGGGATTCGAGATTTTCGTCACGACCATGGTATATTATGGTCAAATATTTAGTTGGATAGGATATAATATATTTTCCAATCACTATTGAGACCAAAAGTGTCTCAAATATTAAAATATAAAACTTGTTTTAAAAGATCTACACGCAGAAATAAAGTGTATTCCAAAGATTTAATGCAGTGTTATCTTATTTTTTCGTATCAGCTTGTACCTACTGCGAGTAGATATTGATAACGGTATAGTGTGAATTGAGCCTTATAACGTCTGGGTTCAACTGTGTGTCACGGACAATCACATAAAAAAGATAATAAATCATGGGTGCATGCTTGAGATATAGACTGACATTAAAAACAATATATAAAATCATCGATCTCCTAACAACATATGAATTGACTAACTAACTAAAATTATTACGGTTTATTCTGCGCAAAATACCACACTGATTTAAGGCAATAGGCTGACCCCCTATTTCATGGGACCTAAACATACTGGTGCACTGTGGGTGTACATTGGTACGCCTCGAAGTATGGGGTGCAGTGAGTGCGGTATCGAATGTAGGGAGGAGCGGAGGCTAGCCGTTCTGTGCGTAGCGCTATTAGATTTTCTACAGTATAAGCTCTGTTCTAGTTTTGATTTGTGCCCATTAAATTACAATAGGCGAACTGGGAATGGGCCTTAAAAATACAAGTGAACTTTGGGTGTTTCATCATCATCATCAACCCATTACATTGTCCCACTGCTCGGCACGGGTCTCCTCTCAGGAGAGGGATTAGGCTATAGTCCGCCACGCTAGCCTACTGCGGGTTGGCAGACTTCACACGCCGTCAAGAAAATCTCTCAGGCATGCAGGTTTCCTCACGATGTTTTCCTTACCGTTTAAGCGCGTGATAATTAATTAAATATTTGGGTGTTGTTCACTCACGAGCAATAAGAACACAGTGATTGAAATTCAAAAGCAGTTTTCTTCTAGAGTATTCAAATGTCGAAATATAATGCAAATCTTAACAGTATGTGGTAAAAGAGTCCCTCAGAAAAACATCTCATAATTAAAAAAAATAGTTTTAGAGAAAATCGTTATTGAATTTAACTGAATGGGTATGGCCAGCACATCAAGTTACCACAAAATGTCAAATTTTCTCAGTTGATTTTGAACTTAATCAGCAACATTTTAAGGTTTAAAATCATTTGTAGAAATTTGACAGATTTGTATAACCTGGTGTGCTGTACAACCTTCGGGGAATAAGGCGCGGTAGTCAACTTCTTTCGTTTTGTTAGATTTTCTGACCGACTAAGAAATTTTAATTGGCTAAGTTAGCAAACAAGCAGACGAGCCACCTGACGGTAAGTAGTCATGGATACCTGTATCATCAAAGGAGTTGCTGCTTTACCTTAAAAGACACTGAAGACTGTCAAAGCCGCGGAAATCGAGATATCGAGGGGGAATAAAATATTATCGAAATAGGATATATTATATTACAAATCCAATAAGAAGACACAACAAGGGAAATCAGGTACGTAATACAACCTAATTCTGAACGGTTCCAATGACAACAAAACGTTCTGAAAATATATAATAAATATTCCATATTATAACATACAGGCTAACTATGTGGGGTACATTTGTACACCTCTGCTCAATTCTTCGGGGATACAAATGTATACAAGAGAAGTGTTAAAATCAAAATTGTTAACAAACGTCTTACTTTCTTTATGGAATTCATAACTGATGTTGCGTTTTAAACATAATAAATGCTTTGATGTTTTCAAGTCAAGTTTTTTTTGAACTTTTGTTAATTATGAAAATATTTATTCGTGAAAAGCTTTATTATTTTAGCATAGTTTTGAATTTGTGAATCTATATTGAGTCCAGTTTTGTATTATAATGATATCTCTTATCTGCTGCACCGTAATAGCTAGAAATGTAATTTAATACTGTTTAATTCAAAAAAATATTCTTTATATTTTTTAATTGAATATTCATACTGTGAGTGAACTTTTTTCATCAGTGAAAGCTTATCATTATTCGTCGCTAGCTACCTTTATCTAGATTTTTGTAACATCTAAGCAAAATAATTTCGTGCACGAAATCACCAAAAGGAACGTAATCAAAACATGACGTAATAAAATCGTAGCAAGCGTAGCTTCGTAGCGAGCTTAGAAAAAATCGTAGCAGGCTACGTGAATTCGTAGCACATTTGACAGTCGTAGCAAATTGGAAGATTAGAAAATGTATGACAGTTTTTTTCTATTTACGTGAGAAATAAAGGAATGGCACGTACTTTTTTAGTAATATTATTTCCAATAATGAAATCAAAATAAAACTAACTAAATAAAATATAATTGTATAATTTTATTTTCGAAGTGGCTATTACAAGATTACTATGTGTCGTTAAATTGAAACCAGACATTGGAATTGATATAAATATTCATGAATTATATCGTGCGATTTAAATTATAGTTGAGCACTATTTGACACGACCACTAATAATATCTGATGAAGTTCTACGTCTCGTTTCTGTTTTTTTTTACAAGGTTACTAAAACGCTCAAACTTAAGTAATTGGCATGGACTGGAATCACTCTAAAGTTAGAAAGTGACTTTGTGAATATCAGACCAACTCTCACTAATAC
Source organism: Subacronicta megacephala (assembly GCA_958496365.1). Lineage (NCBI taxonomy): Eukaryota > Metazoa > Arthropoda > Insecta > Lepidoptera > Noctuidae > Subacronicta > Subacronicta megacephala. Next base: position 3,557,802 of record OY292530.1, on the reverse strand, counting down.
TCAATTGAGATTATTATCGTGGTCAGCGTGATTCATCATTTCTCAATCTTTTTGGTGTTGCGAGTTGCAAAATAAATGGCCAAAGAGATAAGAAAAGAATAAAGCCAGCCTTTACAACAATATCATAATTTGACATTTGTTAAAGTTTAAATATCGAATCAGATCGGATTAAGATAGTGATTTGTTTTTCTTTTTTTAAATATCATGATTTATGACACACATTTTTTTAAGTTAATTGAATAAAAAGGTATTTCGTATTCTCAGTAGCAGCTCGTAGTTTGGATTTTTGCCCAGTTAATGACAATAGGCTCGCCCCTTATACTAAACTTTAGTACTTATTCTTATCTATATAGGTGCCTAACCCTCAGGGAATCAAGCGAGACAGCAGTACCGATTCTTTATATTTCGAATACAGGTGAAATTGCGATTCTTTATTAATGAACGCGATTCCTAGGTTGAGAAACAATGACTTACCTAGTGTATAAGATAACAATCGATATTCGAAAATTGCCCATCAGTCACCTTCAGTATTGCGTTGTAAGGATTTGATTGATAGCGGTGTCAAAATACAGCTTTCACGGTGATATTACTTTCGCGACATAACGCCATCATAGACGTCATGAAGCGTAATGACCTCGTATGTCTATCGAGAGGAAATTGATTGTATATTGCGTCAGCTTGGAGAAAGCGTAGATAATTTTTCTTTCGGTCTTTTCTAAACAGTTTTACGGCGTGATTTGCTACTGCGCAAAAGGGCAACGGCTAAGACGCAGAAGAAATTCTGACTCATCTATTATTATATAAGGGTTCACATATTTTTAACGTTGTAATTTGTTTTCCGAACTTCTTATCTAATGCAAGTCTTTTGTTCACTGCATCACCTAACATACTGAATTGGAATTATGTTATTATTTAAAAAATAAAAGAAAAACCTTAACTACTAAATCTAAATGTCTTTCAAAAGTCTATCTTTTTTTAAATTTCTGATATTTATAAATTATTATAAATATCAGAATAATCAAATTAATAACTTAGCATTACATAGCTACACAAATATGTTTCTGATTTCTGATATGTTTTAAACAAACCTCCACATATAAGTTTCTGTAAAAGGAAAAAAAAAACGGTTAAGTATCGCAATTCAATAACTGTAATAATTTGTTTTGTGTTTGCTTATTATAATAAAATATAATTATGAAATTAAATTACTATATACCACTGACAGGTGCTTATAAAAAAAGCTTTGGTAATAGAAACAGCTTTTATAATACATTCAAAACTTAATTTTATAGACACTGTATAAAATTGTTTTCGATTAGGTATTTCAATACTTTAAATAAAAGAACATATGATTATTTTATCAAAAACTAAAATAATTAAAAAAGTTTCTTTTGTTGCAATTACTTTTGTTTCTAGTGCTGTTGAAAGTTAGAAAAAAAGGTATATTAAATTGGCAATTAAAATAATTCTTTAATTAGCTCCGAACTTTGACGAGCCTAGGTTATTCACCTTTTATTGATGAGCTATCTAGTGATGTTATTAAACCTCCAAAAATTCGTATTAACACCTACTATGTGGCAATATAATATTACTCTAAGCCCTCAACTCACTTATGACTGCAATTATCATAACGTTGTATAAGACACCATGGTGCTATGTCCCCGTAGGATTTTGCATATATACCACCTACAGCTCCACGGATATTTTAAGTTGCATGTGACAGGGGTCGAGTTTGTTGCAATTAACCAAGCACAAATTTGATTAACTCTGATCTCCTTAGAATTTCCTCATATAAAAACCCAATAATACCTGGAGATCCCAGAATTAATCACAAGAAGATCGAGGCGGATTACTTTGTTGAGGTCGATCTAAATTGTGAATATTGTGAATATTAATGCTTTTGGAGCCCATGCCACATCCGAGATATTCACTTTTTAAGGTCTAGTTCAGGGATCCCCAAACTATTTTGGTCAAGTGACCCCTTTTCCAAAATAAACTGTTACCTCAGACCCCCATGGCCAAATTACCTACTTTCTTAGTACACGTAACACAACCTAAACAATACAGTACCTACCTACCTATCTTGAAAGTTTTAAACTTGTGTTAATTTAATAGGGGTCGATTTTTAGACCTCGTCGACCCCCAATATCAGTTTTCGTTTATGTCGAACCCTAGGAAACCGACCACTTTGGGAATCCCTGGTCTAGTTGAAAACCAGCGCCAGGCAGTTTACCAGGTGTCTAGCTTTTAGCTGAACTGGGCCATTTAGAACAGCCGTACGGCACACAATACTTTATTTTATTTTACTTTACTTTAATTCTTATATACTCGTTATATGTTATTGTGTACATTGTGTACACTCAGAACAAGTAACGTCTAAAACAGAGCACGCAATCCGATTAAATTCCAGGTTTTGGTTCTCACATACGCACGATGGAACATAGTTACTGTTTCACGCAGGTCTTATATAGAGGGTAATAGTTAGCCATGCGGACCATAAGATCCTAACAGCAAGCGTGCTGGGTTTTGGTGACTTTTAAATACATGTTTTCTTAACGCGGGGAGAGGGAGTTTTGAAGTCTCCTCACGGGAAAAAAGCACCTGTTTGATGAAGTTTTAATATACATAAACATCAGAATCCCCGGCCCCGCTTTATTTATTCATCGACAAAATTGGATGTTACTGAGCAAATATTCAATAAAAGCAATTGCAAGCCACCGTAAACATTTTATTGTGTATTAGTAAGCTCTTCGTATCAATGGGTGACATTTTAATATATCGACGTGTCATGTAGGCGATGGAAATTTCGTTTGATAACAATTGAGTACGGCTTTGTCTTTATTGTGGATCGATAGCGAGTCGGTTGCTGAACAAAAATATTTTTATCATTAACAAAATGTTACAACAAATGTTGTAACATTTCTGAAAATCAAATTAGGAACTGCACTAAAATATCACGTTATTTATATGGAAACGGAAGATTTCGGAAGAAAACCCTATAGCGGATTATTTAGCTGCAGTACCTCTCGGTTTAACCCATTTTGCCCCATTCCAAAGGGTCCCAGCGTAACGATAAATAACCTTTTTTAAGAATTGGCCAATCAAATGTAAAGTGTAAGTTTTCCAATTCGACAGGTAGTTCCAGAGATCATTGAGTTCAAATCAACAGACAAACTCTTCAGATTTATTACTCGTATTTAAATATAAATCACGCAATCTACGTCAATACGCTGATGAAGTTGGCGGCCTGTACACATAACTCTTTAGTCAACTGTACTTAACACGTTTATCAATATCAGTCACTCTCTCAATAGTTTCAATCGTACCATAATATTGTTATATGAATCACGCCTTCAGTAAAAGGGTGTATCGCGGACGTTTTAAGTTCCATTATCGTTCAATTTGGCCTATTTCAGACGGACCGACCCGCAAGTTATGCTTAATGTACTTAAATTGGAGGTCGTTATTATAAAAATGATTGAGGAATGATTTAGGTTCTTACTGCATTAACTTAGAGGTTTAAGTATTTTGTATTGGTTATTTTTTAATTATTGTCTTACGTAGTAACTGACAATGCTTATATTATAGGTGACGTCACAAAGTGAGAAAACCTAAAGCATTTGATTTAACACATCCGAGGATGCGGGGCCGAATTTTGCTTGATGATGTCGAATCTTTCTTTCATGAAATCATTAATAATCAATAACGCGCGTAACATCGCGGGACATACCTAACAAATATTTAAATAGGTATATAGTTAATAAACAAGCCGTGTTTTCCAATAAACGCGTGTTAATATTAAACATATTAATCTACGCATCAACATGAAATACACATTGTAACATGCATCTGATAGTCATTATTACTTACCTTGTTATGATAAAAACGTATTTTAATGATTACTTTCAGTGTTCGTCGTGTCGAATTTCAACTCTTCGTAATAAGATTTCCGTAAAAAAATCCTTGTGAAATAAAAATACAATCTCGGGCAGGAATGGAACCTTCGTCGCTCCAGTTAAGTACATCGGACACTTTAGCTACTAAGCTACCGAGATTATTGCATGTGATAATTATGGAATTCTTCTTCCACATTATACGTTATAAGGCAATGTTACCAACCTACCTGAGATTGATAAATTCTATCAATGGAAAAAAGTTATTTAGCATTAAATAATTAATTTAATGTCAAAATATAATATGAGATCTTCATATAATATTCATTTCATATATTTCATAAGTAATTTCTCGCATAATTTTTTTATTGCCACAATTCTCTAAAACTTATTGTTTTTATAGGTAAATGATATGTTTCAATGGGGAAAGAAGAGAAGAAAATTCTTTTTAATATCTCGTATTGATACTTTTTTTTGAGGTCTCGTTACTTCAATTAAAATGTCAACTTAAAAAAAAACACTTTTTGATTCGTCGACATTGGTGTTGCCAGCTTATAGGTACCGACTTAAATATTTACGTCAAAGGAATGATATAAGTATATGGATAGATTTTATTTTGATAGGTACGTGGTCGGTGGGAGCTTTGGGTTGTACAAAAAATGTAATGTACATTCTGTAATCGTTAGCTGTAGGAATGTTGGGTCATGTTTTCAAGCCGTGGCATTTACAGGCCGAAGACTTTAGGATTGAACACGGCGTAATTCAAGGGTCCAGCATTTTTAAGGCCTGGCCTTGAAAGGTTTGTCAAGGACTTTCGAAATAGATTAGGGTCTGCATGGTATTTTTAATAAAAGTTTGCAAAATTGCAAATTAAAGGTATATTAGTTATATACAAATGGGATTAGATACATGATCTGTATAGCTGTGTACAGTTTTTGTAGCTAATCCTATCTAAAAACACTAGTAAGCTAGCAAATATAACAACAGTCTGTGTGAAGTTTCAATAACTTATCTAGCTGAAAAAAACCTTATCAATTATAGATAGCCTGCACAACAGTGTAGCGGTTAAGCGGTCACTCGCCATTACCGTTGCGCCGAAAGTAACGTGGATTCAATTCTTACTCGTGACAAATATTTAATTTCACCTATGTATTCATATTCATGAACTAGCTACTAATACTTTGTGTTCGGTATTAAAAAAAAAACTTCTCCCGCACTAAAGCGCAAGCCCGACGCGAAACAAAAAATATTTATGAAACAAAAATATTTGCCGCATATGGGAATCGAACCCACGACACACGGTGATAATAGTGGCGGCTAAGTACACCAAATGCGCATACAAATTCAATGGTTGTCCCCCTCGACACCAGGGCATATTCCTTAGTGTGCCCACCCTTATATGTCACAAAACAAAAAATATGTTTAGTAACTACCTACTTTTCGGGCAGTTACCTACGGTTTTATTCATAAGCTTAAGTAAATTATCTAGCTATCCCAGCCCAGTCCACACGGGCTCCCTAATTTCATTAATATTCCTACGTAATAAATAAATACGACTTGACCAAATGTACCTGTGTGTTCTACGTGAGGGTCGAATATGGAACAAAAATGTTGCAGATTAGCTTAATTGCTGAGGTTATGTGAGTTGTAGCGAGACCTTTTGGGGTGATCAATGGAAGATTTGGGGCAAGGTTGAATCAAATAACGTTGTTTTTGTAAGAATCAGTTATTCTGTCAAGGTTCGGCAGACTGATTGATCTGGCCGCTTGTAGATGATGTAATAAGGCACAATAGAAAATTCATCATTATCATCATCGACCCCTTTACTATCCAACTGTTGGGCACGGATCTCTTCTCAGAGTGAAAGGAACTAAGCCTATGCCGCGGAAGACAACCGTACAATAAAAAAAGTACACCTAAACTCGAAAAAAATATCTGCGGCTAACAAATATTTTGTAAGGGAATTTAACTCACGAACTCGGCGCAACAGCCATTTTACCGGGTAGACCAATTGTGCAGTCATCGCAGGTCATCGCAGGGTTACCAGCGCTCAATAACAACCTAAATAATTTACTACACGTGTAATTAATAGTAAGAAACCTGCATGCTTGACACATTTTCTCGACGGCATCTGCTAATCTGCAGTAGGCTAGCGTGGTGGACTACAGCCTACAGCTGTATTTTTGAGCATATATTTATCTTGTTATCCAAAAAATCACAACAATTTTCAACATCCCCGGGGAACAAAATCCTAAAGCGGCGTTTTCGGCATCTATGAGTCATAATACACCTTCTGATTAAAAAATGAATATTCTAAAATTCCATAAAGTTAAAAAAAAATGTTTTTTTCACGTCGATTTTGTTCCTCGGGGCCGTCGTCCTCTGAAGAATCGAAACAATCGAATACTACGGAGTTCATTGTACCGATTTGAACAAAAGAACATCAAGAGCATTCGGATTTGACACCCCAATATTAATACGTTTCAAATCGAATTTAGAAAGTAATGTGTGAAATCAAAATACTGATCGATAATGAAACTAAAGTGCATAGAGTGACTTTAATCGGTTAGTGGAAAACTGCGCAGAAGATTATTCGCTTGCGATTGGCTGTTCAAAGTTCATAATGTTATCAGTATATCAAGAAAAATATACATTCTGCTAATTTATAACAAAATATTATCGTTGACGAGAAAATTTTATAATTACTTCTCAAGTTCTTAACCGGTGAGCGTATTTAAATTCATAGATCTAAGTATCTAAATTATTTTATTATTATGATAGGTACTCCATATTATTGTAATCCTATAATAGATAAATTTATCTACATTATACATTTATTTATTATACATTATAGTTTTATTATATAATGAAATGTTTTTTATTATAATATACTGAAGCCATTTTAGCAATGTAGGCTTTCCTGTTTTTTAATCAAGATTATAAAGTCTTAGGGACGATGTAAGTTTTTGATTTGCATTTGTTTAATTCTGCAAAAAAGGTGTAACAGGTCAATGACTCCAAAATCATAGAAAATCTACAAATATTGTATTTTGATGATTGATTTCAAATAGTATAATGCGTTCGTGGCGGCGCATAATTGGATTGAAAAAAGACGTTTGTTGTTACCTATCCATTAAAAAAAACAATTAAGAGTATGAAACATGTCAGTACGCATGCCATTGGACTTTGAAGATTGTTGACATTGAAATATCATTTGAAAAGAGCGTTAATATTAGAGTTCTACTATATAAATATGAAGCTTTTCTTAACAATTCGTGTTTGTTCAATTTATACTCATAGCACAAATTCAATTTTTTTATTTGGATACCTAATTATTAAGTGTGTTTTAGTCTATAACCGAATAAATCTTTGAGATATCTTTGATGATAACGCTTTAAGCAACACCTTGATATTCGATTGGTTATTTTCTTTATCATATGCTTGCTATCGATTTCGGGATACGGATGTTCTTTCCACTTCTTTTCGAATCAGTAAGGTACCTATAGCATGTAATGTGACATTAACCCACACAAATCCGAAGCCGAATTATAATCCTGGTTCGAATAAGTTCCTGGGTTCGATTCCCAGGTCTAGCAAAGTGTTATTGGGGTTTATGAAATGCTTGGAGCTTGGAGTTTGTTTTGCCCCCTAATACATGTACATGGGACTTAAATTTTTTTTTTACTTAAATACACCGGCGAACAGTGAGTGTACATTAGACTTTATTATGATTTATCGTGATGGTATTATCAATTTTGTTTCAAGCAGTAATAGAGTCAAATATTATCCCATTAACATTCCATTACAACATACCTACACGAATAGGAATCAAAGACAATTTAATGCTTTACGAATGACATTGTCGTCAAATTCAGCGGCGTCTGAATCGGGTCGTTAAACATAATAGTTACAGAAACTACAATTTCAGTGTAACTCCCAACAGTTATCGGTCCTATTCCGATCGTAAATCCGTGCTAGGCCTCGGATTATCGCCGGTATTAGGAGCATTTAGTATAAGCTCAGAGCACACAGGGGATTATTTCGGTTATAATTTGGTTCCTTTACGAAATTGTGTTCGCCGTAATAAGATCTTGTTGCGACAAAGATTATTGAAGTATTTGTGTTGTCAGCAATCTTTTATGCTAGAGTCGATCTAGAAACTAGAGCGATTAGAATGGACTTAGGCTGAAAAGAATTGAGACATAATAGGAATATCTACTATTGTACTTTAATGGCTGGAACTAATAACCAATCTCTGCTTTTCATTTCTCTACTGGAGATCGAAATTTGACATTGCTTCCATGGAGCAAAAATGGATGCGTTGTGCAACCAAAAATAACTTGCCATATCACAGTAACAATTAAAAAAAAAAAAAATGTCACCCTATACATATATTTTATTTCTCGTATGTGACACTTATATCCTCTATAGGATATAAGTGTCACATACTTTATCAAAAGCATGATTTATTATAGGTATTACTAGTAGGTAGTATTGTATACAGAAATTACATTCTGAGCTTTGTATAGTGTGGGCAAATGGAAAATATATAAATCCACCTGATCATAATCCTGGGATACAAAAATATATACATGTAAGAACTTGGAGAAAAGCATTTTTATAGATTTTTATATAATAACTACTGAAAAAATCTTCGGAGATTATATATACAACATCGTATACGAAGATCTTATGGACTTGATGTTATTCTTCAATTATTTGAAATTGAAAACCTTTTGAAGGCATACCTTGTAAATATAACAGTGTTTTTGGATAAACTTGTTTGTTGTTTGATAAAAAAGTATATTGAATTCTGATCATAAATAAAAAGTCTAAACAAAAGAGGTTATTTAATTAAAGTTTTGATGAGCAACATTTTTTATTTATAAATTAAATATTGACATAATGAATATTCGTCGAAAACTTAAATCTCGTCGATCCGAAAATGAGTAATACAAACCTAAAGAAAGTAGTAGTACGAGTAGTACTGACACTTAGGTAAGAAGAGGGGTCTATAATCTTGAAAAAAATCTCTAAGAACAAATCCCCGCAAAAAACTAAAAGTCTCATTAACTTCCAAAATTCAGTAAATAGGGAGCAAATAATAAGCAACAAATGCCTGTTTACAAACAAAATAAGTGAAGAAATAGAATTTAGTGGCAAAGCCCGTTTGAACAAGAATGCTGAGTATTACAATTCGGATTAATTCCGAGAATTCGCGGGACTTACAGTCACCACAAAGGGCATCGCGAAAGCTGACGAGGTTTTTCTATCAACAGACTAATGAAAATGGAATTATGGCGTTTGTGATATTGAAATAACAGTAGTTGTAACTTAAAAAAGTCTACTTTATCATATTATATACATAACATACTATAACGCCTGTATTCCCCGAAGGGTAAGGCAGAGGTGTACGGAGGTACACCCACATTATGCCGGTATGTTTAGGTCCTATGTAATAGGGGGCGATCCTATTGCCATTAACCGGACACAAATCGACAATAATAGAAAATAACTACTCGACCTGGGGATCGAACCATAATGAGGCAATCTTATTATATTATATTTTGTTTTTTTTTTGTTGAAGTTCCAAACATATCTGTTCGATGAGTTGACGAGAGGTACTGATGTAGACACACGGTTCAGATATTTTTTGGAATACATAATTATAATATAAAATAGTCTTTATGATCTCACGAATGGCGATGCGGTGAGACGTGTGGCTTGGCATTGAAAGTAAGACAATGTCATTATCTTTTGCAATCGATAACAAAGCCACACTGTGTTGAGGATAAGAATTTAGGAATTCTAAATGCAAGTACCACTCTCCGTGAAAATTTGTTATGTTACTCCTCGAATTTGGCAGTAGCCTAATGGCTAGGGTGTCGGACTTGCGATCATGTGGTTGCCGGTTCGAAACCCACCCATTGCACACCGACGCGGACCCACTCGTAACAAAAGCATTGGGGGTTAGGGGTTAACAAAAATAATAGTAATATGCGACCCACATTGCTAGTAAGCTTTTAAAAGAAATCCAAAAAAGTTCGAGAATCGTTGGTTTTGACTGAAGATCTTCCCGTCCACGTATAAATGAGTTTATTGAATGCTCAAAGGCGATAGAATTCAGTAAAATAATGTTCTACAAAAGCGTTAAAGCGCTTTTGATATATATCCAACTTACAGGATTCTTTGAAAGAGAATAAAGACGAATTTCTTCAACATCAATTTGTGAATGTTTTCCGTTTGTGATATCATATAGGTAGATCTAATATTTATGATATTTGAGAATGGCTGCGTCAAATCATTTTACGATTTGTCTTCTTTTTTATTATTGTTAACATGAATGCCTTTGTCCCTAGTCTTGTAGGATAAAAAGCACAAACAGGATCCATATAAGACCCTATCTGTGCCTTTACAAATAGCAGGATACTTACCTTAATATCGCAAGTCCGACGCCCTAGCCATTAGGCTACCGCTGCTTCAATTTAAGCAAATAATTATAATTTCTAAAACACCATTCTTCACCACACATTCTTCTAGTGTGCGGATAGGTAGTTTTGTTTTCTCATTCATACTACCACGAAGTAAATTTAAAAATGACACCAATTACCATATTTTTGAGTCGAGTCTCCTTTGTAGTCGTGTGTTCCTTTTCTATCGGGCTAGAATAGCCACATTAAGCAATTCGTCTTTAGAATCATAGTTACTTAGAACTTGTCCATGGAATTTCCTATTGTGGATCATATTATGATTAATCGAAAACGGCCTTATTAGCCTAGTTGATTTTAGCTTACTGTATAAGCGTGGTACATTATCACTTTAGCCTAAACTTTAAAGCTTTGTGAATAAGTGAAAATTTCTAGTAAGTACTTTCAATTTGAATGAAATATTTTGACATTGACTTTGATATATCGAATGTGTATATCGATAAAACGCATAAAAATATTTCATGTACAACTAGATGATTTATGGCCACTAAAACCTAGGGTTAGTGATCTAAATTTAGTTTAACAACTAGGGCTGCCTAATGTTTTTCCGACGAATATAGAATTTTTCAAAAAAAAACTTTTAATATATTACTATGGATCTTTGATATCTGAATTAAATAAATAATAATAATCATAAAAAAATACTTTAAGGATTATTATTACTTTAAGGAGCGAGTGACAGGAGCTGACTAACGGAACGGACGTCCCATTCCGTTGAGGGTCAACCACAGAAAAAAATTGGCTCTTACTAGGCTTTGAAATGGAAAAAACCTTGAAATATTATACAATACTCTATATAAATACAGTACGGTTGACAACCCTATTGAAAACACATCCGAACACGCAGTTTACTTGTTGAATATTGTGCGTCAGTCAAACTCCAGTATGTTTTGAATTACGTCAAAAGAATTTATATACACCAAAATATCGTTGGAAGTTGAGGGTTAGGAAAACAGATTAAATATGTCAATATTGTGAAATAGGATAGCCAAACCAAAGAACCTGGTTTCATAAGTAGAGGTGTTCTTATATAAACTCATAATTCTCCAGTGTGTTTTGCAGTGAGGTTAAGAGGCAGTGAGATTATTGCAATAAACCGGGAAACCTTATTATATACTTATAACCCAATAACACTGTTCTAACTACTCGAAGTCAACGTTATCAGGAAATACAGCCATTTGTACTTCACGTTCGTCGTCTCTCTCAAATAAATCATATAACCTATTGGGTACTCCCATTGACCTAAAACTATCAAACTTCCATAGTTAATATTATTCCATAGTAAGTTTCAATAATTTAGAGACTCGATTCTCGTGATGGAAGTTCTATCGACATACAAGTTTGTAGGGAACCTTGTTGCTATCCCGCTTTTTACTAAGCTACGCACATACCTACCATCACGACTGTATTCCCCGAAGGGTTAGACAGAGGCATACTCATGTACACCCACATTTCGCCGGTATGTTTAATTCCCATGAAATAGGGAAACTGAGCTGCTACTGAGAATATCATAGAAAAACCCAATAACACTTTGTCCGACCTGGGAATTGAACCTAGGACCTTTAGCGTTGCAGTCGCGCTTAGGACCACGAGACTCATGAGTTTACTAAGGAATTCATTTATTAAACCCATTGTAAGCTAAAATACGAATTATTACAGTATTTTTATTAGTTCTTCCAATCAAGTTTTGAAAGTCTTTCTGTTAAGAAGCAAAGCAATAAACTGTCCTAAGGCCACAGTTCATATCAATTAAGTGCAGTGTTTCGATCGATCACTAATCCCACGATCAGAGTCAACAACAAGTAAACGAGATCAGTTTTAGATTGTTGGAGAGAGTTGCCTATAGGTTAAATAGCACTATCTCTTTCTCACAACTTTTATACAATACACTTAGAATCTTAGTACAGGCCCTGGCTGTTGAAATGAAATGATATTTATTTCTGTAAATAGATCCTTCAAAGACACTTTTACAAGTCAATGTTTTTTACATTTTTTTTTAAACTAGATGTTGCCGGCTTTTCCTATCTGACGACCTCTGAGAAGAAAAGCCGAAAACTCAGAGAATCATGGTCTCTTTTAAAGTCCAGACAATATTAAAGCTGTTGAGCTATATCACCAGGATCATTATTAAATTTTACATGTTTCTCTTAAGAATAAGTTCGAACGTAAACGTTCAACTTCATAAGATCTCGAATTTCATTCGCAAAAGTCGTCTGAAAACAATTGCGGAAGAAACACGCAAGCTAAATAAAGTAACTTCATTATGCCATAAAACTTCAGCTCGGAATACTACTGAATGAAAATTTGATACCTTACTTTGATAACAGTTTTCATTCGTTCGTATAAAAGCAAATAGGTAGCAGTGGCTTAAGGGGAAGTCACTACACAAGTGCTTGCTCTGAATTTCTATTTCGAAAAAGTAAACACTGATAGTGACTGCTGGTAGGAATCGAGCTTATGGAGCTTTCGCCCCTGTGAGACAGGAAATACGTATTTTCTAACCGTTGGTATTTGTGAATAAGGAGATTAGGGTAGGCGGTGTAGACACTATGCATCGGATTGGTAATAAACAGTCTTAGCTCCGCACTGGTGTTTTATTCATGTTTCCCTCGCACACAACACATTTAACACTAACAATGACGCAAGTGAGGTTATGGTTTTTCAACTTTGTTTTCCTTATCGAGAACATACATAAATACATCCACATACACTCACATCTTTTTCCCACAGTGGTAGGCAGAAACTAGAATAGAATCCTCGAGAATAGACCCATAATATTATAGACCTATAAATTGCGAATGAAACAATTGAAATTTGAATCTAGCCGGCCAAGCGAACGTCTTCCCCTTAAGAATGAACCATTAATACTCTACTGAGAAACTAAATTTACAAATTAATCTCGATGAGAGCAACGCATACCTAGTTATAATTATTATAGTTAGTTCCTATGTGTGTGCCTAAAAGAAGAACAAAAAAAATATTATTTACTTACAGTAAAAACATCTCTTTTACAATAATTTTATACGTCTGCCAAACTGCAAAGCAGTTTGTTGGCAGAAAGCTCCCGCAATTAACTTATTATAATACAACTTATGTCTGTAGGTACACTTTCTCACTAATACATGAACGAAAAACTGAACTAACTAATAATTTTAATTATAAATACAAATAACATAAATTTATTTTAAACCTATGTTTTTCCAGATTTATCTGGAAGAAATCTATAACATGTCTGCGTCTGTAGAGAATTACGTGTTTCAGTACTTATACCACATTAGATCTTGGAGCCGTAAGTTGTCTATGGAAAGGAGTAAATGTGCCAATATGTCAGCGCTGTCCATCATAATAATTGTGCCAATAACGAGTAAGCACGCGTAGAATTTAATTGCTGTAACTCTTCCCGAAGGTTGCCCGGACAACAGTTTAATTTTAAACTTCGAACATATTACGTCATGTGGGCGTTTGACTGATAGTGGAAGTCCTGTGCCTCTAGTGAGAAAAGGTTACCTGAATTGACCTGAGTGAAAAACGCTATAAGTGCATTTTTGGCAATTCTGACTTATACATATGGTCAAAGTTGACCATATGTATGTTTGTTTTATTTCAATTTGACCAATAATACAGGTACTTTTGAGATGTTAAAACTAGTTGCATGGTTTCATAGAGTAGGTCTTATGGAGAGGAACCGGCAAGAAACTCCATAGATACTCCTTTAAATAGATAATTCATGTTAATAGTGCTTTTTAGGGTTCCGTAGCCAAATGGCAAAAAACGGAACCCTTATAGATTCGTCATGTCCGTCTGTCTGTCTGTCCGATCGTGTCACAGCCTTTTTTTTCGAAACTATAAGAAGTATGCTGTTGAAACTTGGTAAACAGATGTATTCTATGAACCGCATTAAGATTTTAACACAAAAATAGAAAAAAAAACAATAAATTCAATAAGAAACACTTCCAAAGTGGTAAAATGTGTGTCCCCCCCCCTGTAACTTCTAAAATAAGAGAACGATAAAACTAAAAAAAATATATGATGTAGATTACCATGTAAACTCCCACCGAAAATTGGTTTGGACGAGATCTAGTAAATAGTTTTTTTTTAATACGTCATAAACTGAATATTTTGCTCGAGAGACACTTTCAAAGTGGTAAAATGTGTGTGTCCCCCCTGTAACTTTTAAAATAAGAGAACGATAAAACTAAAAAAAATATATGATGTAGATTACCATGTAAACTCCCACCGAAAATTGGTTTGGACGAGATCTAGTAAATAGTTTTTTTTTAATACGTCATAAACTGAATATTTTGCTCGAGAGACACTTTCAAAGTGGTAAAATGTGTGTGTCCCCCCTGTAACTTTTAAAATAAGAGGACGGTAAAACTAAAAAAAATATATAATGTAGATTACCATGTAAACTCCCACCGAAAATTGGTTTGGACGAGATCTAGTAAATAGTTTTTTTTAATACGTCATAAATCGTAATGATACGGAACCCTCCGTGCGCGAGTCCGACTCGCACTTGGCCGGTTTTGTTATTTCTTTTTATTATTTTTATGTATCAATGTGATAAAATTATGTATGCAGTTTGATCTGAAAGATGAGAATAAATTGCCTTCCGAAAGGCCAAGGCCATGGTAATCAGAATCCGGATTGACATGGCCTGTAGGAGCTGACCAATCCCGACCGATTGTATAATATCTAAATGGTATGCCGTTTTAAATTTTTTAAAAAGGACTTAGTCCCTTTCTCTGTCGGAGAATAGTGTCCTATGTCAATACAGTGTTGTCAGTTTCTGTTTATATTGACATAGTTGTCAAAGGGACTTGAGGCTAGCTTGAGGGTAGTAATACCGCGGATTTATCGATCTGCGTAGTGTAGTTGCGCTTGCCGCGTTTATGTCACTAAGGGTTGCCATAATGAAAAAAACCATGGGATATTGACAGCTGTTGATAAAATGCATATTAATAATTATCATAAATGTGAAAGTTATCTTTTTATTAGAATGAACAGAACTGAAAAGGTAAATAGATAAAAAAACAAGAAGATAGATCGCGTTTTCAGGAAGCCATTTTCTACCTTTTTGGTTAAAAAAATCCTTGTGGATGTTCCTTAGCGGGCGAAACCCAGAGCAATAGCAAGTATGTTAAAAATAGAATATATCGTAGCCTCATTAGGGTCGTTTTTTCCTGCCTCGTTACTCCAGTGGTCCTAGATAAGACTGCTACGCTTGTACGTCCGTATGCTACGTTTTGGGTTCGATTCCCATAGCGAGTAAAGTGTTATTGGGTTTCTCTATGAAATTTTCAGAAGCACCTGGAAGTCTGAATTTGTGGCCGGTCAATGGCAATAGGCTCGCCCCCTATTACATGGGACCTAAACATAGCGGCCAACTGTGGGTGTGCATTAGTACACCTCTGCCTAACCCTTCGGGGAAAACAGACAGAATAAATCGTAGCATCTTAGGCACCTATTTTGCCATCTCTTTATCTCCTTATACATATATTCTTGACTAATTGGAAAAGATCAGGAATGAATCAATTACGTTTTATAACTGTCCCAAAACAGTACAGGGGTCAAACTTTAAAGCAAAATCAATCATTAATGAGAACTTTGTTTGATCCCTCTCATCGGGTTTCCTAATGCGGATTATTTTTTTACATCGGTGAACTTCAAGCGCTCTTATAGTCCCAATGGGCACTTCAGATCTTGTATGCTAATTTATTAATAAAAATACTTAAATACTGGATTTTATGTACGTAAGAGTTATGTTGCTTTGGTTGTTTGTGTGGAAGGAGCATTGATTGTTTTGGAGGAGATGATATATGTAAAACTGAAAGTGTACAGGGTGTAAGGGACATCGACGTACTTATCGTAGCCGTGCGTACTTAGATGTTAATTATGGAATGTAGCATTCATTATCATCAACCTCCTTACTGTCCCACTGCTGGGCCCGGGTTACCTCTCAGTGTGAAAGAGTTAGGCTACAACCCACCACGCTAGCGGACTGCAGGTTGTCAGACTTCACAAGCCGCTAAAAATCTCTATGCTGGCTTTCTTACGATGTCTTCCTTAACCAGTAATAACATTCTTTAACAGCTTCATACTTATTTAAAAATATATAATCATCTTTGTTTACAACTTGCAAAATATTCTTCGAATTGACTCATGCTTCCTTATCCCATTTCAAGACTATTAGCGAAGTTTTATTGCTTCAATATCGGACAACTGGCGGCAATATAAAATGAATTTAATGAGAGAGCGGTAGACAGCGGTCAATTAAGTGTTAAATTATAAATCAATACTGGATAACGATAATAAAGTCGTGAGGGGTCATGCATGCGGATCTGCCACGCGACAGAACACATGGCTTGTATCGGAAAGAAATAATAATTGAAAGAAGGGTACCGAGATTGAAACCACACGTTTGAAAATTAACAAAGCGCCACTCAGGTGTGTTTCGAAATATAAAATCACGAAAGTATTAGTAGTGCTTAGTACCTCGGTGGCATGTCTACATGCCAGCATGAAAGGGTCGCACGACCGGGGAAGTACTACCCTCCCACAGAATATCGAGGTCAAGTAGCAGTATGTATACTGTTGCGTTTCGTACTGTGAGTCTGTAGCGCCGGAGGCCCAATTCCTCCCTCAGTCCCCTTCCTTTTCCTTAAATAGGCTCGGCAACGCATCAGCAATTCCTTTGGTATTGCCGATGTTCATGGGCGGCGATGACTACCAACCATCATGTGGCTCGCCTGAGCGTTTGCCGAGTTATCCCATGAAAAATAATGAAATAATACGCAAAATTTAACGCATTACTCCGCTATTTCTGTTTTAGCTTATAATTGCGTTGGACTCTGATCTTGATCCTGATCCTCATGCCTACAAACAGGATCTAAGATTATGAAGACGAGCTCCATGCTTTATTCGCAATTTAACATAATAAGTATTTTTTAAAGATTTTGGCTCCAGACATTCGCAATTATTCGTTTAATTATTCAATCGATTGGAGAATAATATTATACTGCGACGACTATATCATTCCATGCTAGACGCATTTTTTTACATTCATCGTCGGATGAGATATATCTTATCAATGAATTTCAATAAATTGCTCAACATCATACTATCAAGTCGTGTTTTTAATAATTATTCGCCGGCGAAACACGTGGCATTAGGCTGAAGTAAACAATATGACTGATGGACCTACGTGATGAATAATATTGTTATAATTATCTTACGCATCCTTGTTTTTACGATTTTCCTGTTATTTTATCTAGTGATGAAATTATGCATATAGATTGAACAACTTCAATATCTTTTTTGGTGCATCTTATTCATAGATTGTATTGTGAGGAGGCTGGTGTAATGCCACGTCTTCTTCTAGGGGAATGCGGATCGCTAATAAGTTCAAGTTCAAATGTTTTTATTTGAAACTAGCTTTCCGCCCGCGGCTTCGCTCGCGTGGACGTTTCTCTTCATTTAATGGGATATTATATAGCCTATGTCACTCAGGAATAATGTAGCTTTCTTTCGGTAAAAGAATTTTCAAAATCGATTCAGTAGATCCAGAGATTAACCCCTACAACGTCACAAACTCACAAACGTTACCTCTTTATAAAATTACTATTGATAAGCTTTTACAAGCGTTTATGAAACGCTATGACTCTACTTCCACGGTTCCAAAAAGTTAATCCTATCGAGAAGAATCTGGCAAGAAACTCCATGGATACTCTGGAACATTCCAGAGAACATTGGTGGTTATTCTCATAATTTTATTAGCCTGAAGAATAAGCGAAGGTTGGTAGATTTATTGGCTCTTGGCTAAGTATAATGGTGGTCAAACGATTTGCAAGCTTAGGCTGAGCTTGCCGAGGCGATTTTGGTGATTTTAAGTACGGTCGCCAGCACATCAAGTTTCCACAAAATATCAATTTTGCTCAGTTGATTTTGAACTTAAACAGCAATACTTCAAGGTTTTAAATCATTTGGATAAATTTGACAGTTTTGTATAACCTACTAGCTTTCCGCCCACGGCTTCGCCCGTGTTTTTATTTCGGACTTTTTTTTGCTATAAACCTCATGGAGCCCGAGACCTTTCCAACGAATGCAAAACCGTGGAAATCGGTTCGTGCGTTCTGGAGTTATAGTGTCAGGAAGGAAAACCCAACTTATTTTTATATATTCATATTCATTTTAGTAGATGTGCTGGCGACTGTACTCACATACTGTGTGTTTGAAATAACCAAGCATGTCTGAAGTTGTCTGCAAGTGTTTTAGCAGCGGTGAATTTTAATAGAAAGAGTTGTAATGACAATTTTGGTTAATATATATGTTTCACATTTTTGATTACTTATTACTAATTTTGATACTTGTGTATAAAAACACTTAATTAACCGATTTTACCAGCGCGGTATTTCGGAACGGCTAGCTTCAGAGAGGCACAGTTATTTCGAACAACCTGTTGAGAACCGTAAATTTCAGTTGTCATAGCAACACATTCAGTCGTAGTAAGAAACCACAGCCGTCTACGTTTTTATATAAGAAAGTTCTTTCGTGCAACAAAAATGTACACACTATGACGTCACAGGTGCCTAATAAAATTATTACTTACGCAAACACTTGTGAAATTGCATTTCAATGTTTGTTTAATCCCAAGCGTGTTTCGTCTGTGTTGGTCCTGACTCCCATTCTAATTAGATTATCTCTGTAAACAATGTGTAGCAGCTTTGATGCTAGACTACTGTAGTTTCATATCCATTCAATTTTCTTTTTTTATATTTATATTGCACATTTTCTAAAAATCCATATGGAATTTTCAACTTCAAAGATCTTCTAGGCGTCTAAATTCTACCAAGCGTTGTGACTAAATTTTCAGATTTCTGTTCTTGTCGGTATAGTCGTGAATTTGTTCACCATACTAATTAAACACACAGAATTTCATTGAAAAATCCAATAACAAAGGCTCGACCTGGGATTCGAACCCAAGACCTCTATCGTAGTAGTCGCACTTAGGATCACAAGACTGTGATGAATGAGGTAGTGGAAAGTATGGAGCCAGATTTCTTCTACTCAGCTTAAACAATGACAGTCTTACTTCAAAAAAGTTAAAGACCTGTTGAACACGTGTTTATAAAATTCTTTACTACAAAACAGTATTTAGACTCTAGACATGCTTAAAAATTTAAACACTCGAGGGGGCTTGTTTGGCAGATGTTTAATGACACTGAATGTTTTAATTCAAATACTATACCTACTCGGTAATCTGTTATCATTTTCCCTACCACAACCCGTGACGTGATGTCACATAACTTCGCTATAAATCCTTATTTCTGCGCAGTATGCCGGGGGTACGTAGCGTGTATTGGCAATCAAATTCCCCAAATACTTCTTTAGCAGATGTGATACTTTATTGGAAATACCGCTGAGTTAACCACGGCTGTGAAACACGATTTTAAGCTTTATTTTCTTGCATTGTAAGACGTTACTTGATTGGTTATAAAAGGACTTAAGATAATAATGTTAGAAATTTCATGCATGGTTGCAGGCATCAATTTTTATATCCCTTATAGTTCTATACTATGCTCTGTTGAGATCGAAAATTATCAGCCCTAATTTTCGATGCCAATAGAGCGAAACATAGAACTTTGAGGGTTATATGAGGGATATACGCGACGGGTGGTTGAACTCCATAAATAATATTTGAGCTACATGATGACTGGTGAAAGCGTATCGTCATTAAGGACATGTCAACTCATAGTTGTTACTGTTAAAAGGGCTGTTGAGATATTACCCTACATTGTAAAACTCACATATCTGATATCACTAATCCTGCCTAGACTAAAAAAATGACACGATTGTCTTAGTTTTTTGGGCCTTTCTTCTAAGAGGTCGTCAGTAGGTAAGGAAATGGGAAATGCCGACGCCACATACTGTTTTCAAAAGATACAGAAATAAATATAATTCAAAAAAGACTGCCTCATTAGTCTAGTGGTCCCAAGCGCGACTGCTACGAGCAAAGTGTTATCAAGTTTTTCTATAAAATTCTCAATGGCAGCTCGGAGTCTGAATTTGTGCCCGGCTAATAGCAATAGGCTCGCCCCCTATTTCATGGGCTCAAACATACCGGCGAAGTGGGAGTGTACAGTAGTACACCTCTGCTTAACCCTTCGGGGAATACAGGCGTGATGGTATTCATAAAATTGGCTAGTAGAACTACGAGTATAACGGTAATATTCTAAATGTATGATAGAGATTAAACCCACTTATCCCAAAATACACTTTGACTAAGACAACAGACGAAGGTATTATCTTTAGTACCTAGACCTACCCACTTCATCGACTTCAATTTCATAAAGTCAAAGATTGTATATGAAATCAGTGAATAGAGGTGTAAACGCCTTAGTAATTGATTGGGATTATGACGATACAAAGTGCTTACTCATTGGGGATCTTCGTACCAAGGCGGCTCAATCTATTAGGTAATCCATACCTACTTCTCGAGGGCCTTTAGTAATATGGATTTCAATCATGGATCAAACTAGGCGTAGTTAACTATATAAGAGTACCAAATAGCAAAAAATACATACCATCACGCCTGTATTTCAGTAAGCCAAAGGTGTATACTTAATGTACACCCACAGTTCGCCGGTATGTTGTACGTTCCATGTAATAAGGGGCGAGCCTATTGCCATTCACCGAAGACATATCCAAACTCCGAGCTGCTACTGAGAATTTCATAGAAAAACGCAATAATATTTGCTTGACCTGGGAATCAACCTAAGACAGTCATAGCAGTCACGCTTAGGACTACTAAACTAATGAGGCAGTTAATAATAAAATGCAAAAAGGATTTTTTTATGAAAGTATAGAATTTGAAGCTTTATCTTTCTTTAACGCCTTTTGAATCAATTCAAAGTGATAATTTAGGGCTCGAGTCATCGCTTTGTGTTATAGTCAATGGCCTTTATACAGAAATGAGTTGTAAAGTGAAAGCAAGTGCTATTCAGGTCTTTTCTGTGGAGTTAAGAAGGACGTGAAATTCTTGAGAGATTTACAAAATAAAAAAGTATGAAATGAAGCGATAAAATGTGTTAGAATTTCTTGAAGAACACTTTTTCAGCGATCAAAGAATGAATGTAAGTACCTACTACGTACTGTCTTTATTCATTGCGCGATAGTACTGAGGACTAAAAATTACATTATTAGACATTACTCTGCAATCAATTAATATTTACCCCAATGATATTTACTCATTTAGTATGTATACAGAGAGAGACATATCTTTAAAATACACTTTTACAAGTCAATGTTTATTTTTTAGTACAAGATTGGTGATTTTTTTACGGTGAATCATATTACCTATGTCTCCGCATATGTAGGCTTATAGCCAAGCTGGCATCTCCACGTTTTTTTTAGCGCATCTAGGTACATTCATATAACAATTTCCTCTGATACAATCAATGAAGTATTTCTATATTGGTTTTGTGACAAGGAATTGAGAATCTTTGAATGATTAAGTTGATTGTATATATCGTCAATTTTCGATGAAAGGTCAGAAATGGACTCCATGGATTGGACATAAGAGAGAAGAGAGACAAGATCTTATATCTTATTAGTCCATATCAGTCTTATCACTAAGGTATCGCTGCTTTTGCGTTTTTTTATAAACTTATCAGATTCTAAAATGTTCCAGTGAAGCCCTTAAGTATCGTTTTATATCCCTCAAATATGACATTTGCCCTTGTCATGTCCAATTTATTCTGAAGTTAACAATTTGCTTTTGCGACCAAAATTTCAGTTTCTCGTTTGATAAATGTATATTAACGTTAATGTATATTTCTTCATAATTAAAAATATGTCACAGACTGCTCTAAAATTATACAAATACTTTATTATTATTTCAATTTCAGTTTTGTGCGTTTTTTTTTCGTAAAAACGAGTCCCTACTTATACAAAAGAACCTAACTATATCTATCTGTTTGTTTGTTACCTTTCCACGTGTGCACCACTGAATATATTTTGATGAAATTTGGAAAATAGATAGATTACATCCTAAGGAAGGACATAGGTTGACTTTTACCTAAAAAATCTTTTTGGAATGCGATGAAACCGCGGGAAAGAAGAAGTAATTATAAAAACATTACATTTAAATTCTAATTTCAATGCAGACCTAAATAATAATGTTCAATTCGTAATTCAATGTCGGAAGCCTACGTATTTTTCGTTAATAAATCTGTTCAACCAATTTGCGTTGAAATTGATTACACCGACGATTCATTGCTAGCTAATTGGGTTTTTACGTTTTTCGATGTTTACCGAGTTAGTTTTGACTTTTGAAATCGGTTAAATATTCTATTTAAATAGTGGGCGGGTTAAAACGAAAGCTTTTTATTGGATAGTAGGATTTATGCTACATTCTTATGCATGGCATGCAAAACATTAAACCAAAAACTAACTTTAGATTAGTTTTAAATTATGATTAATATGATTTATGATATTATGATGATTTGGTACTCACCTTATTCTTCTATGTAATTTCATGAAATTCAGTTTGTTTAATTATATAATATTTCACTTAATTTATTGCTTAGCATTAGTAAGTATTAGTAGATATTGTGATAAAGCACAACTGCACAACTCAAACATTGCATGTAAAACAAATATTATTGTTATATATTAAATTATCGTTGAGCTCATCTATTTGACGTAACCACTAGACCTAAGCTCAGTTAATATTAATATTTAAATGTTTGTGTTTGTTAACGTGCGTTATTCATTATTATTAATTCAATAAATTTAGTGAGACTGAACGAAAAATATCTAATATCTAAATGACGAGTAATAGAAGAAAATATACTTATTTAAAAGGTTAAGTATGTCCCGTTTTATTTCATCATTCTTCTTCTTTTTCATGTCAAGGATACGTTTTTTTTATTGTTAAATACTCATCGCCTAAACCATTATATACTTAGCCATTAGTTTCTTACAATGCACTAAACTACTTAAGTTTCATGTCACATCTTACAAGATGACCGCGTAAATAGATTTGTTCCTTTCAAATATTCAGTGTTCTGGTAGACAAAGGGACATTGTTTGCCCGTCAACGAGACAAGGGCGCTCTTGTAGGGTTATGTTCTGATAAAAGGGATAATACAATACCTACATAGCTATATTGTTAACCGCTTAAGACGGTCGCTCCCTTCCTTTCGGCATTTGTCAATTTGCTGTGTAGGTATTCTTGGTATTACTTATTGTTCCTGGATTTGATCCCCAGATCGAGCCAAGTGGGTATTTCAATTGACGACAGGTCGTACGCTCCGGTCGTTTGTTGTGTTGTTTTATTCCCTACAACATGGTTGAGTTGAACGTCGCTTATTAAACTTCATACTCGTGAACGGATGCTTTCTGTCGTTCATGTCAATCCGGATTCTGCTGTGATATCTTTTTGAAAGGCAAAAGGATAACATTTGGAATTATTGCTCCGATCTATGTATTCTTATCTTTGGGGTCATACTGCATAAGTGCTAATATTTATTCACACTTTACCTTCTTTCAACACCATCTGATGATGATTGGTGAAATAAGAGATAGGCCAGACAAGCATTCAATTTTAGCACATTTTAAACAATTTGTAGCAGATAAGTCAGGATATGAAAAATTTATTTGTTTAAAAGAGTTTTTATGGAGTTTCTTACCAGTTCTTCTCTATAAGACTCACTATTTGTAACCTTGCAATTAGCTCAATTTAATCTAAACACCATTCATAAATTGTCTCTCTCCCTCCCAGTATGTGCTAACCCCCACTTTGTCGTACATCTTCATCTTTTGAACTCAAAGATTTGTCTAGCGATCCTTGAAATAGGCCTTAGGCATTTTGAAGCGGCGCAGATCTCCTCTAGAGTGGTCGTGTAATCTGTAAAATAAATACGAGTAGAAAATGCCACAATTATGTTACAAGCGCTCGGAAAATTCAGTATCGGCCTTCGTTAAAGCAGCCTCTTAGTTAAATTAGTATAGTCATTAAAGCTACCTATTAGTATTTCATTCTTTTATTTCAGAAATAAATTTTATTTGATAGATATCGGCTCAAAGAAAAGCGTCATTGAAATTCCACAACAGAAAATTGTAGTACAGTTAGACTACTATATTTGTCTCGGATGGGAATTGAATCTACGTCACTCAGGTGACCATCGCTATACAAACTGTGCATTAGTTTGATGGCGACGACAGCGGCATATCACCGCAATAGGATTTCTAATTAAATTTAGGTTTAATTTTATTAATTTCTAAAGTGTCTTGAAGTCCCATGTTATGGGCACTACAACATCTATTGCTTCGGTCTCATGAGACTGGGCGTGGCTGAATTAAAGTTGTTGTGATCTTGTACTTTTTCCTCTAGTTAAGAGGATAGTATCCGCTCCGCGCTCCATACAAACGTAGTTTGGTCTTATCTTGAATATTAACAAATGAAAGTCTTTGGAATTTTGCAGTAACAATCTTATCATTAAAATACGTGTTCCTGTAGTATACAATTTCATTTCAATATACGGTTAAAAAGTTACACGAGCTCAAAGATTGGCAATTTTCGTTGAAAAACGGCCCAACTTTATGCTAGTATTTCGCGACAGTGTATCAATACAGAAACATTCTGATTCGAAAGAAACCCAGATAATATAGTGAATATATTTTTACAAGATTTCTTTTTCCGTATTAACAATATTATAGGAGTAATCTCCAAAATTCGGAACATAAGAAATACGCGTGAAAATGTTGCAAATGTATTGTTGTTTCTCCTCTCGGGCACGCGTTCGCATCGCGAGGGATAGAGACAGCGACAACTGTGCAACATTGTTGCGTTCGCGAGGGACACTCCTCTTAAGTCACGGGAGATAGATACCTCTAGGGGCTGTGTTGTCCAGAATACTACGCCCCAGCCCAAACATATTATTTTCAAGCATCTAGATTGTAGATTGTAGAACAATATTTTTGTTTTACATTTGTTTCTCGTCAAAATATACAATCAATAAGCGAAGTATTTACAGTATGGTGAATCCTTATATCCTCCACCTGGGGATGCGGCAGGGTATGTCGGACTCGTACGGACTAAAAACCGCAACTTGTCTTCCCTTGCCCTTTTTTCAGGGCCATGGGATTCTACTGACCTAACTACCTCGTTTATTTTACTTACTAGCTTTACCGTGGTTTCTCGGCTTTTCTGCATTTAAATTTTCCCGTTTTTGCAATATTTATTAATGCTCCGCTCCTATTGGTCTTAGCGTGATGATATATAGCCTATAACCTTCCTCGATAAATAGGCTATGTAACAGTGAAAGATTTTTTCAAATCGGACCCGTAGTTCCTGAGATTAGCGCGTTCAAGTAAACAAGCAAACTCTTCAGCATTATAATATTAGTATAGATTATTATTTTCTTGCAGCAGCGGCTAAAGGCTCAAAATAAAAAATTACCTTGTGTAACAAACAGGTTGAAAAACAATAACTTTTGTTATTGTTTCTCAACCTGCTTGCCTACCCTTTATTTATTGGTTTAATTCATTTACCTAAACAGACTTTAGTTTGTTTTATTTAAGCTCTGCCTAGTTATTGGGGCGTATTAATATTCTGTGAATTATACCGAAAATGCAAATACTTTGAGTATTAAAATAATAGGCAATGGTAGTGGTACCTACTGTAGTCTAATCCCCTTCATTCTAAGAAGGGACCCATGTCCAACTGTGGGACAGTAAACGTGATGATGACATGGATACCATACTATCACGCCTGTATTCCACACAGGGTAAGGCAGAGGTGTACTTAATGTACATCCACAGTTAGGTTCCATGTAATAGGAGGCGAGTTCACCATTCACCGGGCACATGTCCAAACCCCGAGCTGCTACTGAGAATTTTATAGAAAAACCCCATAACACTTGGCTCGACCGGGGAATAAGAACCCAAACCCTCTAGTGTAACAGTTGCGCTTATGACTAAATCCCCAACATTCACTGTGGTCGGTTCTGTCCAGCACAATTCTCAACTCTAAACCAACATTTAAATATTTAATTAAAAACATTTTGTATGTTCTTTTTGTTGTTATTCAACAAAGCTTTTCTGCGACGTACCTAAATATACGTTTTTATTTACTTTCAAACAGAATTAAATAATGTTTTAATCTCCAGTGGTTTGTTTGAATAAAGCAATGTTTTTAAAAATTAAGCTTGGAAATGAGGCAAAGGATATAAAAGGAATGTTTAAAAATATATATGTTTCCGTTGTTTTAGGGTAGTCGCTTACCATGTATGCCGCGACTACGATCTCTGACAACGTAGTTCAGGCTTTAATTCATTATCAAGCTATTTACTATCACTGGGCACGGGTCTCAATGTGTGAGAGGTTAGACTATAGTCCACAACGCCGGTAGCCTGTTGTGGGTTTTGCCAGACTTTACATATCCACTAGGATACTTTAGAATAAGAAAAAAGTCACAAAGAAAAGTTACCTATTACAATTTTTTTTAGTGCGGCTGAATACCGCAGAGCGACCTGACTTCTGTATCAAATTTCTAGTGATATTGATATGCGTAGATCCGTGTGATACAAGCTACGAAAAAATGTTACACACTTAAATAATATATCCATACCCTACATTAGTACATTAAGTACTATAGACAAGTTTATGTCGAGATGAGATACCGCCAACGTTCTCGGTATTGGCCAACATAGTGAGCGACTACCCTTAATGCCGAATAAAAATAAACAAAATCTCGTTAGTTGTCAGTCACAGAAGGTCACAAATGGATTACGTTGACAAATTGGACATCTTTGACTGCCGCGATCTCATACAGCATCCGTTTGATACATTATTCATCAGACAATTTTATTCTACAGGGGAAAACTTTGGAAAGTTCGGTTATAGTACATAGTTTTTATGTTTTTATATGATGTTTCATTCCGAGGCAAAAATACATAGTAATTGGCAGATTGAACTTTGCTCAACATAGATGTAAGACGTCTAGTTAGATTTATTTTGTGGCTAAGTCAAGTTAATCACGCTATGAAAACAGAGTTAAAATGAATTTTCCGAGGAAACAGATCTAGCTACATAAATTTTTCGCTCCTATAGACCACCAAAATGTTGTTTTCTATTATAAACGTAAATATTGCTCGTAAGAAGTGATGGTGGTTCCTTCATCATTTCCAAAAGAAGCCAGTTTTGATTTACAGCTGGGCTGAAAAACTGTCATTTTGATAAATCACAGTAGGTACAATACACTTTAGGAAATGCCTCCAGAGTAATTGCTCAATGTAGCCGTTTTAGCACCACAGAAGAAGAATGATTACGGTTGGAATATTAAGAAAATATCTTGTACTTTCGGTATTATCAATAAATATCCAAGGACTAGTATACGACGAATCTAAGTTAACGGAAATTGTGACATCGATATGAGTTAATATCAATAATATTATTATGTTAGAGAACTATTTATCTTTGATTATTATTATGACAAATGGTATTGTAATGTAGGGCAGTTTGTTATATAACAAAGTCAATATATTAAAACAATACGCATTATATTTGAGATATGTATGTTACACACTTGCGACACTGATTTGCACGGTTGTACAGCGTGTGTCATAGTGTAATGAAATCTAATAGTGGGGCAACTCGCCGTCTAGACAGGTCAACAATGAGGTGGGTTGCGGGGCAGAGCGGCGTCCCCCCCCCCCCTTAGTCGCAGGCGTCCCGACCGCCCGACATGTACTGCGCGTCGGTACTGCGCTGCAATTGTGGCACGCGCTAGCGCTAAATTATAATTTATTTTACAATGCGTTCTACATGTGCAGTTTATGGTTGTTTGTCGGCATCGTACAGAAGTAATAATGAAAACTTGAGATTTCATCGATTTCCAAAGGATGAGAATCGGTAAGTGCCTACTAACCTATTATACCTAAACAAATATTATCTCTGCTTAGTAAACAAAGTCGCTATCCGCGACGCTGTGCGTTTACTTCTAAATTATTTAAACGTTCCAATGGATTTTGATACGGTTTTAACTACCATTTATTAGAGGATCTCTAATTATATAGGTACTTACACAATATTAAAACTGGGCTCTTAATATTGATATGTTACAGGATAATAAATAAGTACCTACCTGAGTAAGATTTGGCGAATCTAAACTTATTTATTATTTTATTATCTATAATATATATCAAAACGAACATATTAGGATAACATTATTTATTATTATTTACCTATTTTTTATAATAATAATATAAGGCTGAAGATTTTGTTTGTTTGTTTGATCGCACTAAAGTACTGGTTGGAATTGATTTTATTTTTGTGTTGTATAGTCCATTTATCGGGGAAGGCTTTAGGCTATATAACATCACGCTATGACCAATATAAGTAAAGCTTATGTGAAAAATGGTGCAAAAACGGGAAAAAATGATTCCTTTTGAGCGCTTCCGTTGCGTGCGCTGCGTAAACGGTTAAAGTTATGCAAAAATATTGTATGACGGAAATGTTCCGGTTTAAAAGTTCTGAAAAAAGTCCGCGACAGCATCGGTCTTTCTTTTAAGGTTGACTTAATAATGACCCTTTTATGGTAATCGATTTTTTTCCAAAATAATGCATTATTTCCGAAGGTGCTTAGAAAATGAATGAGAATTAAAATAGTCTTAACGAGTCATTTCCACCACCGTTGCTTCCCATTGCATTTTTTAATTCGTTTGTATGTGAGGATGAGAATCAATTATATTGTGAAATTTAACAACCGAAAATTAAAATCATCAAACAATAAATGTCGCAAATATTTGTGAGTTCAAAAAATAAACTGGAGATTTTAACCCCCGTTTTATTTAATCAGTTGGGCCTGTAGCAAAGAATAAACAATAAATCGTGAAGGTAATATCTTGCTAGAAATCATAACTACCTAACACATAGATTAATTTTAACTTACAATCATTATCACCTTTCAAACAAACAAAAAAACTAAATCAAAATCGGTTCATCCGTTCGGGAGCTACGATAACACAGACAGACACATACACACACAAACTTATAACACCCCGTCCATTTTGCGTCGGGGGATAAAAAGTAAAAGTAAGTCCTAAAAAAAATAAAAATTGTGACAACCCTAAGCTATTTTCAATGTCTAGACGATTGTCGGCATTTCGACCCAGACAAAGGAGTGCGCCCACTATTAGATTTCATCACACTATGGCGTGTGTGATGTAGGAAGGAAGTAACCTTCCGGAAAAAATCTCTAAATGATAATGAAAGCTGTATCAAAATCTGTTGAGTTGTTTAGAAGAAGTTATCAGAGTACCTAACAGACAGACGAAAACAGCTACTTTAAAGATACTCTATGGAAGGATGGATGAAAAAAGGAACGAATATTATTAGAAGAAGCTTAAAGTGGCGCCAGTGATAGAAACGTTTAAAATGAATCATTTGTCTTGGTATAGGCACGTGATGAGGAGGGATGAAAAGCATGTCACTAAAAGAGTAATGAATATGAATGTGGAGTGATGGAATGGTACAGAAACACCAAAGAAAAGATGGGTGGACTGTGTTAACTGTTGGACTGTGGCCGATATGATGGGAAAGAAGTGATTGATGAAGTGACGGCTGATAGGAATGAATGGATAAAATAGACATGCTGCGCGGAGTCCAAATAAATTGGGACAAGCGCAGAAGGATGATGATGGATGATGATTTGATACTCCGCGGTAATCCTGAACTTGACAGAGTTGGTGATTATGTTTTGATCGTCATTTTAGATGGAGAAAGAGATGAATAGAATGGGAGAATTAATACCTATATATATTATTAATTAACACACCACCTTATAACATACTTATCCGTGATAATGTAGCTTTATTTATTAATGTAAATTAAATAATCAGATTTAAAGTAGAAGCTAATGGTCTAATTATATGTTTTGTGATAATATATTGAGATTAGTGTTCGTTTCTTGGTTATTATTTGCTTTGCATTTATATATTGCATTTATATATTTACAGCGCTGAAATGTTGATGTGAAAGATTTTGGATTTTGCCACTTGTTATAGGTACATATAAAAGGCGCTCATGTCTGGGTAGCGGAGCGAATATAGTGTGCTACTCAGAGATCTGTTTTGCGTACTCCTCTCAGACACAGATGTGGGTCAAGCCACCATTTCAAGATACCCGCTAATTCGTGGTGGAGTTTCACCACGAGGTGCGTTTAGAAACATAAATTTTCATATAAGTACATCTAGACCCGAAGAAACCTAGCTGCTGACTTTTTTATATGTGGTAACTCAAAACAACAGACAAGCCACCTGATAGGAAGTACAGTCGCCAGCAGGTCAAGGTATACAAAACTGTCAAATTTCTCCAAATGATTTTAAACCTTAAACTGTTGAAGATAAAGTTAACAATCAACTGAGAAAATTTGGTATTTTGTGGTAGCTTGATGTGCTGGCCACCGTACATAGTCATCTGCAATACCAAAAGAATTGTTGCGTTGCCGAGTCTATTTAAGGAAAAGGGAGGGGAAGGAGAAAAGTAGAAGGAAGGGGACTTAAGGAGGAATTTGGCCTCTGGCGCTCCACACTCACCGTACGAAACGCAACAGTACCTACATATACTGACTGTTGAGTTTCGTACGAAGAGTACGTATACTGCTACTTGAAGTTGATATTCTGTGGGAGCGTAGAACTTTCCCGGTCTTGCGGTCTGGAACCCACAATCCGTAACATGGAAGCTGTTCGCTAAAGCAGTGCGGATTCGCTTCTAAAAGTTTTATAGCTACGCTTCTCTAAGACCGTACCTTATGTGACCTAGTTAGAACACGTACAGCGACTGAAATATTGAAATGCATGCGTGTTCTGAAGGCGTATTGTCAATTAATGTCACCATATATTGTCAGCTGTCTACACCACAAATAGTGCCAATATTCAGAATTAGTTCTTGTCGCACTCAGTTATTATTTGACTTGGAATAAATAATACGAATTCGGAAAAATTTCAATATAACAATTGAATTTCATTGAATAATTTCTTTTGGGTTATGTCGTTATGCGTTCCGTTGTCGTATCAAATATTTGTATGGCCGCCAGCCAGTTTACTAGAGAGAATTTGTTGAAATTTATTGACCAGAAACACACACACCGATTGTCATTGAAAAACCCTCAACATTATTCACCAAATTGGACCAAAACCCTTATAGCCAGTGGGCACTCAGTAAGTAATATTTTGAATAGATTTTTCTTCAAAATTCAGTCCGACTCATAGCATTTCTGGTCACGATACTTCGAGGTAACAATGCCGGTCTGATATTGAAATCTCCATCATCGGTTTATACGGTTCCCGCTTT
Organism: Subacronicta megacephala; assembly: GCA_958496365.1. Taxonomy (NCBI): domain Eukaryota; kingdom Metazoa; phylum Arthropoda; class Insecta; order Lepidoptera; family Noctuidae; genus Subacronicta; species Subacronicta megacephala. The sequence goes on along the minus strand of OY292530.1, from coordinate 3,526,064 downwards.
CAATTTGACGTGACTGGATTGTAAAAATGTTTCACCTTGAAAATAATATTCAGTGTTTTCTTACAACGGAAATTATGTAATTTTTGTAACAAACGAACAACAGATCATTTAACCCTGCAACATGTCCAAGTATCAAGTTACGGATACTATTCAAAATCGTATACTCTGGGCCTGTAAAATAATATTAGAGTTTTAGTTTTGGTCTCCATTTAAATTCACAAGTAACGATGCTAAAATGTTCGAAATCTCTGACCCAAGATAAGATGTTTTAGCGAAGAAAGAAAGATTTCACAAAAAGTTAGCTATACATGGGTTCATGAAAGTTAAGGAATTGTCGAACTCAAACTTTTGCAAACGTAGTTTTACCTGTTTCTAAAATCCTAGCGGCAGAACTACAGATGAATGAATCTAATAGGCGGTATTGTCTTATTAGTATATACATATACTAGTATTAATATAATATGATATTTTCGTGCAAATATGTACAATCATCATCAAGCCCTTCACACAGCAATGAGATGACGACAGAGATGACCATCTCCCAGTGGAAGGGGTTATGCTATATTCCACCATGCTTGCCTACAGCGGATTGGCGTAAGAACGTACAATACAAACAAATTATTATAGGGACAATACATACGGATCTTGCAAACTCTTATTGATTGACAGTAATAGTGTCTAGTTAGCTCTGTACACAGAATAAAAAACTATATTCAGAAGGACTATTCTTAACCGACAACGCTGTAAATAAAGCGGAGTTATGCAGTCTATGGTAACCATGATCAACAAAAACCAACTGAAACTGGTGGTCAATTTGCCCTTATTTCAAAAGGCGACCGGTATTTGGGGTAACTTGAAGTTACTTAATCTTCAAATTACTGTGAGTTAGGTATTATTAACCTATTACATAAAAACCGTTTCAGAAAAGTGTAGTAGGTATATGAGATTTTTGTACCCTTATTATTAAAAACATGTATGTACCTATTATCTTTTTGTATTTTTTAGGCATTTTCCATGTAAAGATTATTAAGTTATTTTAGTGAAGGAAAAATAACTTAATAATCTTTGCATGGAAAATGCCTAAAAAATACAAAAAGGTAGTTAAAAGGTAAGGTGGTATCGTACGACATCGTACTTGCTGTAAAGCATGTCATGTCGGTTACAAACAAATTTTCAACAGATGTCACTAACGTCACCTCAAAGACGTAAATTAAAAATGTGAAGGCAAATTTCGACTAGGCGGGTGGGACTCGCGGTGGCTTAGCAATCATAGCGTCTGGTGTACTGAACCAGAAGACGCAGTTTCGAATCCTGTCCGCGGTCGTATTTTTCCTTCACTAAAATAACTATGTATGTATTATATAAATTGGACCTTCTTTTTCCTTTCTTTATAGTTCGTGTACCTGTTAGCATCGCGTGACTTCCTAATGAGTCCCGCGTGAGAGATTGTAATTTTTCTCAGTGTTTCTCTACTTACACAAATTGTTTTGTACACTGATGAATGTACCACATCGAGTACTTTAGATACTTGAGGTTTAATGTCATGGTCGTAGCCACTGTTGTTCTCAGGTAAAGATAAATGTGATACATTAAAAATCCTTGGGTATTCAGGTTTTGGGTTACGACGGTTATTTATTACAGCCCGCATATCTTGTCATTTAAAAAAACAACATTATAGTCCTGTTCTGAAAACTGTATGTTAAAATCCGGGAATATATTTATTTGAATATATTAAATTGTCATCTAATTTGCTCAGAGTTACCGTGTATATTTCTTCAGAAGACGTTTTAGACGAAATTTATTTTAGATGATAATATAATTTTATATAGATAATTTTAGACATTACCTTACAGCTTTTAGCGTGATGTCTCGATCCCATAATCTTTGAGCGGTTCATTAATTTCTTTCGGCGGTTCCTACTCTCAATTAGGAATAGGCGTGTCATCTAGTTGGTAAGTGTCTAAAGATTTATATCTTGACATCTACGTGTTCGTAATAAATTAATTTTCATATTTTACTATTTGTATTGCTTGCACGTTTCGACATATTTGACAGGGAGTTAGGCTGGTTCCCTGTCAGCAGCCGCTTACGTAGTAGCTTTGGACTTCCCAAGATGGTAGATCTCATAGGTCCCACCCTCTTCAAGATTTACTCCATCATTATCATCAATACAGGCCTCATTATCCCACTACTGGGTAGATATAGACCTCTCTTAAACTATCCCATTTATATGCGCAAGATCAAGTTCTACTTACAAATATAAAATATTAGCTCTATTTCGAGCTCTTGGTATCATTTATTGTATCGTATACAACTTTACTCGGCGATGACGCCATACAGTCCATTCTGTTTTTGAGACATTAACACATCGTCTTCCAAACAAAACGATTCCAAATAGTGTCAATTGAAGAGGTCAAGTCAGGATCTGATCAGGCGACACGCCCACGGAGAACGTCATTATATTGTGACGTCAATAGCCGATAAATTGGAACGAGCCTACTGTCTGCACCTAATAATTGTTGAAGATAAACATGCATTCTTGTAATGCACTGAGTGACGTCATATCGTACTGAGTGATGCTACGATAGGACATAGTAAGTACCTACTACATATAGTGGCTATGTAAATGTTATGTCCTGCTTCGTTAGTTTAGTGGTCCCAAGCGCGACTGCTACGCAAGAGGTCCTGGGTTCGATTCCCAGGTCGAGCAAAGTGTTATTGGGTTTTTCTATGAAACTCCCAGTAGCAGCTCAGAGTCTGGATTAATGCCCGGTTAATGGCACTAGGCTCGCCCCCTATTACATGGGACCTAACCATACCGGCGAAATGTGGGTGTATATTAGTACACCTCTGCCTAACCCTTCGGGGAATACAGGCGTGATGGTATGTATGTTATGTCCAAGACCACCTTAATGGTTAGCAGCGGGAGAAATATAATCTTAGATTTCACGTAAACAAATCGCACACTCGCTTAATATTAGACTGACCTAACTCAAAATAAGCCGCTTGTTGGAATATCACAAAAACTTTTCGTTATTTATAGCTGGCCTGACTTCATGACATAAACCTTCATGGCAATAATAATAATAAATTATGTATTGTAAGAATTGTTGATTAAGTAAATATTTAATTATTGATACTTAAATTGTTTTTTCCTCGCTCAGGACTTAAACCGTAATTGTTCAGTCCATTATTAAGCGTGCGACATGTCCAGTATCAGTTGACCTTGCATATTATTGACTTGTCGTTCAATGAGAGGTCTGGTTATACTGACTACGTGAGGCATCTGTCATAATTATCTATGTAATTTACCCTCAAGCGATTAAAAAACAGCCAATAGCTCTGGCTGTGACTACTTGTTCACAGCACAGCTGAAAATACTCACACAAAATCATGTCCAAGTTATAGTTACGTCACAGAACTCACAAAGTATGAGTTACATGGCCATTTACATAGGCTATTCAATAAAAAAGCTTTGTCAATGTATCACCTTTTTTCAAGACCCTTGTTACGAGATAAAAACGTACACCTGATACACTCGAAAGCAGGTAAGGTTGCTATTGTGTTTTTAAGTATAGAGTTAGGTTATAGTCTATCATATAATAATAATTATTATTATTTATTGACGTAAAATAACATACATTAGTAAATAATTTTCTAACCTGAAGTGTCCTCCCGTTTTGTGATTTTACAATAATTAAGTTTACATTGTCAATTTTGAAATTGAAGAAAGAAGTACAAAGGCTTCTTAAAATGGCTTAATGCGAAATGGTAGACGTCACGGTTTCCTTCTCCACTTAAACTAGCGATAATATTAATAAGAATTTAATGCATATTGTATAGATGTCTAACTAGATGTCCGGGGAAAACGTCATCGTGGGCAAAAACAAAAGATTGGTTTCGTAAACATATTCGGCGAACAATACGACATATTCTACGCGATAACTTTCCTGAAGTAGATCCCGAATTATCTGTTTCATTAATATTTGAAATATGGTTCATATAGACATGATGATAGAGTATTCATTTGCAAGACCCCTTCATGAGTATACAAGCTCTGGTGTGATTACAAAGTTTTGAAAGCTTGTACGTCTTCCTATAATCGGGTGCTGACTTTCTAAGTATGCCAACAAAGAGAAGCATAACTCTCTAAGTATTTAAAAGGATTTAAATATCATCATAACAAAAATCAAAGTCGAATATTTTTTATAGGAATAAGAGTTAAATAAAACGCAGAGATTCAATTTTAATTATATATCTACGTTTGACTTTACCTATATTGAAATTAATAACACTCAAGAGGAAAGTTATAACGTCTGCCTCCTAGGACAGTGAAGATATAAAAGAAAGTGAAACTATGGGCAGCCGTTCCTTTTATAATCATTGAGGGATAGTATAGCCAGTAATATTTAAATATAATATTTTTATTATATTTATTGTATAGCCAATAATATTTTTATTATATTTTGGCATGGCTACAGAGGCCTTTGTGCCATATCGTTATTTTAAATCAAATAAGATCTAGCTACCGACTGTGTTGCTTTTATTAGAATAAGAATTTTGATGTTTTTTTAAATTCAATATTGCGGACCATAAAAGCTTATGCGTGCTAGTTTGGAACCGTGGATTCTATAGGGAGAAATCGCTTAGAAGCTACATAACATTTTACTATCAGGTATGTTTGACAGAAGTGTCCCCATCCACATTTCGCCTGTAAGTTCCTAAATTTACAGGTGAAATGTGAAAGACGACTAAAATTTTATTAACTAGTGGTCGCCTGGGGGTCGAAATTCGATTCCTTCTCTTTTAAATGAACTTTAATTATGCCAAATCTCACACTCATCCACGCAATGTGCTTAAAAAGGGATTTTCCTGAAGATTTTCTTTACCTAATATAGATCATAAATTAAGAATGAATATACTGAATTGATATCCATCTGGATTATCTTTGATTTTCTCCTAATTTGATAAACAAATGCGCCTTTAACACAGTAAGCCCATTTTATGGTAATTATGTAATTATAATTAAGCCAAGGACTAAAGATTGCAGTCTGGGACACTATGAGGTCATGATCTTCTCAGTGACATTATAGAGGCTGCCAAACATATTGAGCAAAGAAAGAAAGAGATGGCTTCTAACCATGCAACTCTAGCCCTCCCATTCATTCATTGTTCAAGATAAATCCTGCTCATTTTCACTTTACTTGATATTATTTCGAAATCGAGTTCCAAGAAATAAGCATCTAGGGTTACTGAGTTTGCAATCTCTAGGTGTCTGAGATAGTAAAATAACATACCATCATGCCTGTATTCCCTGAAGGTGTTGTAGAGATGTACTTATATACATACCCACAGTTTTTTTTTTAAAAAAAAAAAGGTTACTAGCAATGTGGGTCACACATTACAAGTAATCTTGTTAACCCCTCGTGCTAAGCTAAATGCTTGTATTACGAGTGGGTTTACGTCGGTAGTGCAATGGGTGAGTTTCGAACCGGCAACCACATGATCACAAGTCCGAAGCCCTAGCCATTAGGCTACCGCCGCTTAAACTTAGTTCACCGATATGTTTAGATTCCATTTCATACGGTGCGATGCGATCCTATTGCCATCAACGCTGCTGACGAGAATTAAATAAAAAACCCAATAACACTTTGCTCAACCTGAAAATTGAACCCGGAACCTAAAACGCAGCAATCGTGCTTTCGACCATTCAACTAATGAGGCAGTTCACTGAGATTGTATATATTTCCTTATCTTTTTTTACTATTCTCAATGATTTTGACAATAAGTAATTGTATTACTATTCTCAAATATTTTAAAACGACATGTAATTATTGTAAAACCACAGCAAGCATAGCAACAAGATTGAATCCATTATTTACGCACCCCGTAATTAATGAGTATTCCTTTGCCATTTCCAAATTGTTCCCCAAACACGTATCAGGAAATCTATAATCGATTGTCCGTAAATAGTGCTCGGTGATTTAAGTACACCATTATGCGTTCATCGACCTTTTACCTACCCATTGTGAAATTGTTTGGAAGTTCTTCTTTGTCAATGAATTAACTTAAATTTCGAATGCTTTCGTATTTCGAATTCAAATAATGACAGAATAATAACTAATACTAAGACGGTTTAGACATGTCGAGAGAATGGATGAATTAACGAAAGGGATTTGTAAAGCGAATGCCAGTGAAGCGGTCGAGATAGGACGCCCTAGAATGACATACACCGATCTTTTTGAAGAGAACCTTTAGAAAGGTCAAGTGAATTAATGTATGAATGTGGACGAAGCAAAAGAAATATGCAAGAATCGTAGCCAATGGCGTTCTGTAGTTTCTACCTACCCCTATGAGAAAAAGGCGTGAGTTTATGTATGTATGTTATAACTAATATTACTAAGTAATACTTAAAAATAATAAAATAATGACTGTATTCCGTGATCGATTATGCAAAGGTGTAATGTTGCGTCCCCACAGTTCCGGCGAACTTTGGCGAAAATACCGGCATATGTTTAGGTCCCATGTTATTCCTAAGGTATTTTTGCGAGCCTATTCTGCGATTAACCGCGTACAAATCTAAACACTCATAGAAACTAATGATTTATTTTACAAAAAAAAATACCAAAAAAATTGCCAGTTGTAAAGGTCAGCAAGAATCGATGTATTATTAAATTCATACATCTATGTCAATAATGTTCCAAGAATAATGTTTTATTTTATCTTCATTGTACAAAAAGGACATCTATGACATCTATGGGTTGCGCGAAATTTCGAGAAATTAGGTACACACGGCTACAGGGCCCGTATTATGAAGTTTTAAAAAACCATGCAAGTTCCAGGCAATTCAATTTACGGCCGTAAACTGTCTCGCTAAATTTCGTATTATGACACAAATATAACCGGCCGACTTTTGAATGGATTACTTGTCTATGGCTGGCGTGTAATTTTTGACAGCGCCGTTCAAAAGCTTGATTATTGTTTTTATCGGTAAGTTACGGTTATTTTTTTAATATCCTTTGTATTAAAAATCCATAATAAATATAGTTCCTAACCACATTTACGTAAAACATAATATTTAAGAATAAAAATCGAATAATATTCCTTTAGCTAACCCATATTTACATTACTTTGACGTTTTATATTTCATCTTCATATGTAGTGAGAAATTAAGTTTTCGAATGACACCCATCAATTTAAGGTAAATGTACCAGTAATGATATACAGACAAAATGGTGAGAAAAACGGCTTTTCATAGAAAAAATAGTATTATTATATATAGTTTTTATTATAATACAATAATTTATTGATCTTTCATTTAACTTTAAAAAAAACAGAAAAGTATAAAGTGTTATTTTAAATACTTATACATAACTTTCCAATAGTCTTAAATTGTACGTTTTATTGATCGACAAATTTTTCATTCGCCCGAATAGCTGACACTGTTTTTTTTTAAATTAGGTTTCTAATAATTGACAGTAGGATTCCGTAATAACTTAAGGTAAAAACATACATAATTGTGAATACTAAATACGAGTGTTCTCATAGGCTCATAGTTTCATAGATTACATTCACAGATGTGTCTACTATTATTATAAGTAGTCGAGGGGCCAATCAATGTATAGTTATTTTTATTATAATCAGTAAGGACAAAAATATCAACTTCTAGATACTATCGATTACTGGTACATTTACCTTGGCTGATATGGCGGGAATTGAATACGTAGGTACGCAATTTCGTAATACATTTACGCAATTTTAAAGTAAATTAATTATATTACTCATGGCGTTAGTATTTTTTAGATGTTTTGTGTGTTTGTTATAAGTATGTGAGTCATTTACTTTTCATTTCACGTTATTTAGTTCGGGGAGCGAAACTACTACAAATCGTTGGCGGCGAGTAACTTTAACACAATTGTGAGAGCTTTTTTAAGATCAGTGGAGATGGAGACTGATGAAAACCACATTGAAAGTTGAAAGGCACTTGCCGTATTTATTCATAAAACACTAGATCATTAGCGAATCACTCCGTATCGTTATTCGTTCTTCAAGTCTTCACCACTCATTGTCCGCTACAATGCCCATGAGGAAATCGATTCTAATAAAACCGCTACAATGATTCCTTGAATTCTCAAGGGTGAAGAGTTGCAGGGAATGGTCTAGACTTAGAATGTGAATGTATTTCGCTCTCTAGACATTCAGGCACTTCTAATTCGTCACTCATGATTAATATATTTACTTTAAATTCGCAATAAACCTTAAACAATTCAGTTTACGTATCAATGAACCAGCTTAAACTGAATGATTTTATTTGTCAGTTCTTGACATTTGAAACGGAAAATTGAATGTCAAATAAGCGCTCGTAATACGTCTATTGCCAGCCAGTCAGCAAAGTCGGGCAGAAGTCGGCTTGAAGAGTCACGTGACCTCTGACTGGCTGGATATTGTGTTCATAATACGAATTTGCAAGGCAGTTCAATTCACGGCGTAAACTGCCTGGCAATAAGAGCTCATAATACGCCCCCAGGTCAACCTATACAAAACCAGCTTAAACTGATCTCGTATTTTATAGGCGTCATATAATATAAAAACCCAGGGTAAACTGGTTTTGTATAGCTTGATGTGTAGCCGTGCGTACAAACAAGAGAATTCTATTATGACGTCATGACCCGTAACTATTATTGTGATTTTAATAACATCATGAGAATCATAAATTAATCTTTCTTTGAAATTGCATACTATACTCTGCAACTCATGAAGCCCATTTGCGTTTACACCACAAACACTGACACACTGACGCATGACAATGAGGTATAAGTAACATGCTCCTAAGGGATGTCCCTTAGGAGCTTCCCTTACTTAAGTGATAAGTGCTGTCACTTATCTTATTATTATCGTGTTTTTTAGTTTGAAATGAGGAAATTATCGATATGCAAATGGAAGGAGTCAGGGCACGTATTTACTGACTAAACCCGGCCGGCCTATTGAGATATTTTTTGAAGCTCATCGGTCGGAAAACTGCATACATTTTATGCTATAATAAACTCCGCAAACTGTCAGAATTTTGCTAAATCGAGCGCAAATTAGATGGATTTTTGTCAAAAATATACGGACAATGTCTATCGGTTGGATAGACAGGCGTAACCTACAGGTTGTCCCTCAGTGCACCTCTCAACACAACCAGGTTAGATCGGCATTGTTCACGTCCACAACAGATTACTTAACACATAGGTATATCAATATGGTAGTGCTGTGACATCATATATTACGAGATGGTTACAGAAAAGGTGACATCGTAACCTTGTTATTGAATGGACGAAACTATAAAGATAATTCTGTGACCTATATAAATATTATTTGGAGATACAAAAATATATGATACAAAATCTATTCACGTGCCACGCTTATGATTCTTGTTTTGATGTGTAGGTAAATTAATTTATTGGGCTTGATATTAAAACCGTAGGTAGTCATTCTCCTGCGTGGGTAAAAAGGCCCGTTTTGATTAATCATAATATGATTCACATTAGTGAATTGATAAAGGGCTATGGGCTCTAATATATTATATGTTCTGAGAGGAACTGTTAAGTGTGGCCTTATTAGCCAATGCACTTATTCAGAATTTAGGTACTGTATTTTTCCTTTATTGTGTGGTCTTTAGGGCCTGTGCACACCATGATGTTTAAACATGCTTTTATCTTACAGAGCAGTTTGTTGTCGTTTGTATCGTTTCAAACGCGCGGCACCGGCACGTCTGTATCGATACACACGCGCGTGTATATTGTAATTTATACAGGTGTGCAAAGGTCTACAGGCTGCGTCTGACTTGTGTGCGTATCGCGTCTGTATCGCTACAAACGCGCGTCAACGGTGCGTTTAAAAAAGGGTGTGTATGCACACCAGGTTTTTTTGCCCTTAGTGCTAGATATAATGGCAGAAACACCACATATATTTTGAAGTATTATTATTGACCAAAGTATGCTCTTCTTAATGGGCAATCTCCGCTAAGATGGAAAAATGTAACCTAACGATAAGTGGAACTATAAAATATTATAATATATTAATAATTTTTAAATCAATTCCTGTTCAATGTTATTCCAATTAGCATTATCTTTACAACTTTGTTATGCTCGCTCGTTCAAAATTGAGTTACCTACGGGTCAAATGTTATCACAGTGGGCGGCGGGCGGGAATGCAAACAGTTGACAAACAATATTATGTATTCATTTGTAAATATTGCGGTATATTCTCTAAGAATATGATCATTTCTCTCCTGAAACCTCACCATATTTTTTTATGGGTTAACTTGGTAGACGAGCATGCGAGTCACCAGATGCTAAGTAGTCACCGCCGTCAATAAACATCTGCAATACCAAAGGAGTTGCCGAGCCAATTGAGGAAAAGGGAGGGGAAGGACACAGAGGGAGAAATTGGGCCTCCGGCGCTAAACACTCACCGTATGAAACGCAACAGTATGCATTCTGCTACTTCATGTCGATATTCTGTGGGAGGGTATTACTTCCCCGGTCGTGCCTACCATGCTGGCACGTAGACATGCCATCGAGACACTACTACTACTAAAATATGTCTTCCTCGAATACTGTGTGTGACTTTTCCTCACTATGGCCACTTTCTCTGCAACGTGACTCCTTAGTGAAGCTTATAACGAAAGCTTTGGTGGACGTGTCTTTGAACGCGTTTACATTCCTAGAAGGTTTGGAATTTCCTGCCTGAGTCATGTTCAAAGTCATCGGCTACTAAAAACATAGGAAACAAGGGTAATGAACTATATATTCAAATTAGCAACTTATTTTCTTTGTAAAAATTATATTAAACTCAGCGGTGCATCATCGGTTAACGCGTAGTTACCGAAACCAACGCGAACTTATCTTTAAAAAAACACATTTTAATTGTAAACACGGCCAATGGCCCAATTAAACGCGGGTTAACCATTAACCGCTGAATACAACCTCGAACCCGAGAATGCGCGTGATTATATTTTTAATTTAATTTCTGTAATAATTTTGTATCAATTTATCACGATAATTGGGGAGTTTTTTTAGAGGAATTCTCGGGATCCCTTATAAATTATAGTTGAATGATTTGTCAATGAGAATTATAATGTATGTAACATTTAATCTCACTCTACTTTGTAGATCTTAAAAATCCATAGAAACAACAGTTTTTTTATTTATTTTTAAGTTTTAATATCCTTCCTTTCTTCCTTCTTAAGTTATTATTATTATCATCTGAAACAGCTTTCTACTTACAGCTGAGCCGTAAAAGTTCATAAAATATAAAAACAGTTTTCTCTTAATATGCTCAATAAAAATAAAATAGGTCGATCGAATGTTAATCATGACTGTTCGATGTGAATATCAAATTAATGATAAATATTGGCATCAACGTTGTAAATTCCTACACGACAGTATTGTATCACGCACTTGAGTTCATACTTACTTTCTGTGTGCTTAATTACCGTCTTATTAATTAGAAAATTGATTACTAAACGACCTTTGGCAGATATTAAGCTGATATGGCGCGAATGGCTCTCGAAGGCAATTAGAGTTTTGCTACATTCATTTTAAATGTTGAAAACGTAGACTGTGTGTTCGGTAAATATATTTTCCTTGTTAGATAATGAAGTAGGGTTATATTAAGCAACTTGGCTAAAAAGGCCATTTTTTTGTGGTGAGTGTGGTGACCTAAATGGTGTCAAAATTGATATAAATGAACGAGTTGCTATATGTAGCCTGTTTAGAACCCCAGTATACTTACTGTTATAAATCTGCGTAATACATTAACATTACATTCTTTTGTTACAGAATCACGAGATAAAAACTGTACCTGATTGTACCCGCTGATTTAGTTGAAACATTTAATTGGTAAGTTGCTTGCTAAATATCAAAAGGAATATTACTGTCTACTGAAATCTGTTTGAGCATACCATCACGCCTGTATTTCCCGAAATATAAAGCTGAGGTGTACTTAATGTACACCCACAGCTAGCTGGTATATATAGGTCCCAGGTGCGAGCCTTTTGTCACTCATCGGGCACATATTCAAACTTCGAGCTGCTACTGAAAATATCATAGAAAATCCTAATAACTTTTTGCTCGACCTGGGAATAGGAACTCAAGATCTCAAGCCTAGCTGTCACGCTTAGGAGCCACTAGACTTAAATCAATCTTTAATTACAAACATATTGATATTTTATTACTACGTATATGTTATATTTCTGAAGATAAAAGTATCTTCATTCTTTATAACTCACTGATATCAGTTAGGGTTTATGACCGGGCAAAAGCAATAGGATCGGGCAGTCGGGCTTTATTACACTTACATGAGACCTAAAAAGAGCCGGCAAAATGTGGGTATATTCAGTACCAACAGCTCTACGTAAATTGGCATATGATTGATGATGATGAAGATATATTGGAGTAAGAGTTTCGAAAAACACTTATTGACCTACCAGTGTAACATTTAGGTACTTGCTTTTAGTTAATATCGACATTGATATATTAGGACGTGTAGACTGCTAGTTTTTCTAACTGTACGGAAATGCCTAATATATTTACTCAAAAATTTCTCTTGAGCGGAGAAATTGTGGGAAAATAGAAATGATAGGTATTTTTATTTTAAAATAGGATCAACTTTTTGGAACCGTACAACTAGAGTCAATAACGTTTCATAAACGCTTGTAAAAGCTTATTTGAAATAAAAACGTTTCATTTGATTTGATTATCCTCGCAATCGAAGCCGTAGGCGAAAGCTGAACATGTAATTTAATTTTAAAAGTAAGAATAAACAAAAGAGACGACGGTATGGATACAAGATTCGAATCAAGGCTGTTCAGTTTTTTATATAGATTGTAATATTTTAAACCGTTCATAAGTCAGATTATAAGGGTGCAGTCATCATCATCATCAAATCATTTACTGTCCCACTGCTGGGCACAGGTCTTCTTTTGAGAGGGTTTAGGCTGTAGTCTACCACGAAAGCCTACAGCTGGTCGGCAGACATCACACGCCATCAAGAAAATCTCTTAGGCATGCAGGTCTCCTCCAGATGGATCAAAAATATTTTCAATGTTATTTTTCAAGGCATTTAAAAAATTCTAAGTGGCCAACAATTTGTGACAAAAAGTATTCTTTGTTTAAACGTTAACCCTCCCATGTTCATCCCCGGAGAAAAAGGTCGATAATATTATTTTTAACTTCTATAAAATATTATCGAACTTTTTCCCTCAATCCTCGTAATAATTCATTGTTTTGGTTAAAGGGATTTTCTGGCTTAATAGTACAAAACTACAATTTATAACTCGTTACAAAAAAATAAGGTTAAGGATTCATTAAGATATTGCTGACACTAACATTTGCCTTTTGCTACAATCATCATATAAGAAAAGTATACAATTTAAAGATGTAAAACATTATAATAACTGTTACGTAAACTGTATATCATGTTTTGTTTTTTGTGGCAATAAACTTTTTCTATTCTATTCTATTCTTATTTAAGAATTGGACCAATTTTCAATAGCCAAAACTCATCTCACAAACAAACACAGATGTCCCTTTGTTAAATATAGTTAAAAACCATTGCATCCCGATGTATAACTAAAAACATGACTTATCTTGTGTTATCTTATTTTGGAAGGTCGGAGCGTGACCCGCGTATCGGATGGGACAAGGAACCATCGTGAATAGACCGTGGTTTGGCTCCTGATACAGATAAAATATATAACACCTTTAGTTAGTTTTAAAAACCGAAACTACGAAAACAACAGACCCAGCTTGCATCATTTACAAATGGATAGAAAAATCTAGAAATATAAAAGAAATATTTACAAAAATATGAATTTTATAGTGAAAGAAAAATCTGATCTCTGGAAGAAGTTGAAACTGCGTCCCTTCGGTTAAAGTCCAGTTTTCTAAAGGGTTTATTTACAAAACATATTTCAGCGAATTGCGTCAGGGCTCTGGAAATAACAACAATATATTATACATTTAGTCAGCTACAGTTACATTGATTCGTTATATGAGATATTAAGAAATATTACAGCAAAAGAATAACAATAGACGTGGCTATCTTTTCAATTTATTCTCACTAACACAGTTTTATACTACGTATCAACATAATTTCAGGAAAAATTGTGACAACAATTTTATTTCGGTTCCAGAAGAAAATTAGGATCCATTTAACAGCTCCCGGCGGTTGAGTGCGACGGCGACAACTTGATCGTTAAGATATATCTCGCGAGTTACGATGACGTCACACTATGCTAGAAATGTTCTATTTTCTAGTCATTAAAAATGTGTTTGAATAATAATACCATTACGTCTGTATTCTCTGAAGGGTTAGGCAGAGGTGAAATGTACATCCACATTGCGCCGGTATGTTTAGGTTCCATTGCCATTTACTCTTCCATTTAAGAGCTCAGCTTATTAGTGGAGCAATCGCCACTATTCTCTGCCTTCTGTTTGACCTCTTGATACGACTCTACTCCCACGTTTTTCTCACTATTAACCAGTCAAACGTCGAGCATCATACAAAAACCCAATAACACTTTGCTGGGTCTGGCAATAGAACCAAAGACCTCTAGTCGCACTTAGGACCAAGACTAATGAGGCAGTTTTAAGTGTTTGTTTCCTGTCTTTATACCGGAGTTAAATGCTTGTGATGCTAGAGGCTGCCACTGTAAGTATTATGGATAAGTAAGGATAGAGTTCGGCAACAACTTCTAACTAGTCTATTTTATAAATAGCTATTTACGACTGCTACGCGAGGTCTTTAGTGCGATTCCCAGATCGAGCAAGTGTTATTGGGTTTGTCATTGAAATTCTCAGTAGCAGCTCGGAGCTTGGATATGTGCCCGTTGAATGGTAATAGACTAGCCTACTGTTGCATGGGACCTAAATATACCGGCGAGCTGTGATTGTACATTAAATATACCTCTGCCTTAGCCTTTGGGGAATACAGGCGTGATGGTAATTAGTTATTTAGTTTTAACCCCACATGACTATTCACAAATATATCGTTTGACATGTATGATTCTTGGAATATCTCTCACCGTCCCACCGCTCCCCTTGTGTTCAAATAACTTTGGTATGCCAATGTTGAATAATATTAGCGAATATATTTTATGTATGTGGTTCGACACGAGCGCAGATTTAGTTACTTATTATTTGTCTTATTGAATTTATTGGCATCCACAGATCTAATGTGTTAGCATCATATTACCTACTCGAAAATTGTTTAATCATCCTAACTTGAACTATAGAGGCAGTTTGAGCATCAATATGCTACGTTAGAGATCTTAGGTTCGATTCTCAGGTCAAGCAGTGTTATTGGGGTTTTGTATAAAATTCTCAATAGCAGCTTGTAGTATGGATTTGTGCCCGGTTAAAGACAATAGGTTGAGATTTATTTTATAAAAATACCGGCGAACTGTAAATAATTCAATGTCATGTCAAGAAAAAGATGAGGTAGATTGTTATTTTTAAGCAAATTGAAATGATACATAGTAAATAATATGGAAGGTAGATATAAATCTTTTTATTTACCTACAAACGCGAGTCGTATAAAGAGACAAGCGGTAGACGTGGCTTGCACGTCAAGATCTGCCGATACCGCTAACGACATGTCACCTGCCACCGGTGACCTTTGAGGTCACCGTGACCCCACATGCAGGACAACAACATGAAGATTGGAGCCGATATCAACGAGCGATAACAAGGAGCATTCGAGTTCGGAGGAGACACGACACTCAATATTAAATATACCATACACAAACATACCATCACGCTTGTATTTAGGTCCGCCGGTATGTTTAGGTCCAATGTAATAGGAGCCGTGCCTATTTCCATTCACCGTGCCCATACCCAAACTCCGCGTTGCTACTGAGATTTTCAAAGAAAATCCCAATACCATTGGTGGGATGACGGATGCTGGGAATCAGTAGTTAAAATAGAGTTAAAATATATAATTGAAGTAATAGAATAGCAAATTTTGAATTGATCGATCATCGGCCTGCGGAATTCCCTTACTAGTCCCTACTAGCTAATGATTTACAAACGGCTCCGTTGAAAAGAGTTCTAAAAATTTTGCTCCGCTGAAAATTGTCTTGAGCCATATGGAAGAAAACTCTCCATCAGTTCACCATTCAAACAAAAAAAAACTAAATTATAATCTGTTAATCCATTTGAGAGCCACGATGCTACAGACAGAAACAGATTCTCACCGGGTCTCTCTAAGTCGTGCTCTCTCACCTTTTTCTCAGTGTTTAATTTAGCATATACTTTCTAAAAGATAAAACAAAATTAAAATCCATTTAGTATTTTTTGTGTGCACTCCTAACAAACAGAAGGCAAGAATCAACTTAATGTTTTTCTAGGTTCGGGGACCTTTCCATATTTCCACTTAGTTTTTTTCCATATCTTCAATGTACAGACACAGATGATGTTAAAAACGGTTTCTAAGTAAAAATAACAGACTTATTACATCTCGCTTCATAAGATTCGTTTATTATTTATCAAACAAACAAAAGAATAATTGGAACCAATTTTATGTTTCCTTGGCTCCGTATTTCGGACCACAAAGGGAGATTAGGATAAAGATCCGTCCACACATCTGTAGTCATTAGTAGAGTAAATACAAAAAATACTGTATCATGTACATACATAACATGGCGCCTGTATTTCCTCAAGGATTAGGCACAGATGTACCTTCTTATGTGAACGCACATGTCCCCAGTATTTTTAGGCTATGTAATAGGGGGCCAGCCTATTGCCAATTAACCGATCACAATCAAAATCCTTCGTTCTGCTACTGAAAATTTTATTGAAAAACCCAACAACACTTTGTTTGACCCTGGAATCAACGTCAGGAACTCTAGCTTAGCGTTTGACCAGTAAGACATGAAGAAATGATGTACGCGGAGTGGAAGCCGCAGTCACAATATAAGATTCTATATATTGTGCCCTAGTTATTACCGTGAAGAAGTTTCGTCGTTACTCCTAATGCGTCGTGTCGTGGGTTTGATTTTCACCTGAGATTTATTTTGATCTAGTGAAGTTTCGAGGTGACAGCGCGGCCACTAATGACCGGCCGATTTCAATGACAAATCAAATCGATTTGCTTACTTGATATTATAGGATATTGACATTACTTACCTTATAAATTTAAGTAATGTCAAGCATGTTCCATGCTAAGATTATTAAATTATTTTAACATAGGAAAAATTCGACTGCGGGCAGGATTCGAGCAGGTTCGAATTGCAGTAAAATTTTTCCTTGATTAAATAATTTTATAAACTTAGCATGGAAAATGCAAAAAATACAAAAAGTTACCTTATGTCAAAATCCTATCTTTAGTAGGCAAATCTATTGAGTTACCGTCATAAAAATATAGAAAATTTTAAGTTTCATTTAAGGCCTCTTAGAATTGAAAATTTTTGACACATGATATTTTGTGACAGAAAACAGAAAACAAAACACATAGCTATAGGAAATGTATCGGACGATTCATATTTTGCTGAATAAGACTGTTAGATATAATACTTAATTACAATTATGTAAATACGACAAATAGGAAAACTTGAGACGTGTATGTTGATAGGTTATTGACCCAACTAAGCCTTATTATATTTCGTGTCATCTTATTGATCAAGTGGTAATACACCGTGAAATTCTGAATTTCTATTCGTTCTCTGCGTACGGCGCAATGTGTATTTTAGTAGTACTTAATTGAGGTGATGAGGGTTGTCTTTAAATTACTTACGCATATGAATTAGTAGTAGAATTTATTCACACTTGTATATGCAAAATGTCTTACAACTGTTCTAGGACCTCCTCTATTATTTAGAGGGATAAGGCTACTGTTTTTTTTTAATGCTTACTATTAATGTGGGTTGCACATTACTAGTATTCTTGTTAATCCCTCGTACTACTAAATGCTTGTATTACGACTGGGTTCACGTCGGTAGTGCAATGGGTGAGTTTCAAACCACATGATCGCAAGTCCGACGCCCTAGTCATTAGGCTACCGCCGCTTCAAAAGAAGTCTATAGACTTGAATTAGTGTGGATTGCCTGACTTTACCTCCATCTTAGAAGATGTGCATGTCTCTTCACATTTTATTAATCCTCTACCGAAAATCAATTTCTGAATCACACATGACTTCGAAAGCCAGTGGGGCGCGCCGTTTATTTGCACGAACTTTAACAATTAACGTAGAAATGAATAATAATTATGTATATACATACCCCCTAACGTAGAAACAATTAATATAAGTAATTATATAGATACCCCGAGGTCTGTCCATGATCTAGCTGGCTATAGAGCAAGTGAAGCCAAGTGCCTCCCTATTTTGTAAACGACCCAAGATGATTTTTCACGTGCTTTATAAATAAATTACGAATGAATATTATTTAGGCATAAAATTAAAAAAGTTTTGGGTCCCAACTCCGGTCCCAACAAATAATGGTCTCTTTTTTTAACTCCTTCGCTAGGCCTTCATAGCCCCTCGAGGCTCGCTATCACTTCTTGATTTTACAAAGTAGTTAAAAGAATTTTATCTTTCCTAAATTGCACATTTAACGTTTACCGCCCGAGGCAAATATTTGTGTGTTCTACAGATATTTGGTAAACCACTAGGATTTTCTCGTGTATAGTGCTGCGTTTACAAACACAAATCTCAGTTCTTGAAATCCAACGAACAAATCGACGAAAGATCGAACGAGCTATAACCGTAATCTAATCGTACCTACGTAATCTACAGATATTTGTTCCATTCGGGAATCGAACCTGACCGGACCTGTGGCGCAGACGTCGCTAGACCATTGTGCCTATCGAGGCATTCGCAATATAGGTCTATAAATATATAGTACCTAATATTGCAATAACCAAAGCGCCTTTCACTAGTGTCAAATATACCCAGGAGGCTCCTGCTCGATATTAAATGTTACCAACTATTCATATTTGCGAAAGTATTCGAGAATCCGTTGATAATTGTAGTAATCTTATGCATATTCGAATAAACTCAATCAATTCATTCGAATAAATTCGACTCAGAATTCAAGTTTTTGCCAATATTTAATCTAAATATAAATTGTATGCGTCTGACCACTCTATACCTAATAATAAAGTTTCAAGTGGCGCTACAAGTAACATACCATCACGGCTGTATTCCCCGATGGGTTAGGCAGAGGTGTACACCCGTTCGCCAGTATGTTTAGGTCCCATGTAATAGGCGAGCGTATTGTCATTAACTAAGATATTGCCATTGAGACCTTGATAGAAAAACCCAATAACACTTCCCACACATCCCAGGATCTCTAGCGTTTACGGAAGAATAAAATATCGCTCCCGTAAACCCAGTAAAAAATGGAGAGGCGAACACTCCCGTGTGGTTTTAGTCGGTAGGTCGCTTTTGGTGGAATCAGACACGCCCAATCGCCTTCCACGGGCGGCGGAAGTACATAATGTATTTCCACAGGCAAGAAAATAAAAGACTAGTACTACACTAATATATACTTATAAGGCCCTAATAGTACTTATTTTATTTAATTTTTTCGCGGGCACAGAATTAAAGGTGAATTTCAAGATTTTCTGGAGTAATTACTTTTATACTGCTTTAGAATTTTACCATTTTTCTTGAATCACTTCTTTCAAGTTTGTACGCCGAGGTATCTACCGGGTTTCTTTCATACGTAATAATATAAATATACCTAGCTACCTAACCGAATTAGTAAACCTATTTCAACATGTATGCATGTTATCTAGCAACTGCCTGTTTGAGGTCTTAAACCTGTTTATAATTTAATACTTGGGTAGTTCACGCTTTACTTCGGAATGTGACGCCTGTTAGTGTTGTTTTGAATTTTGTTTGTGAACAAACAAAATCCCTCTGTGTTCTGTGATTTGTGATAAGAGAGATTTACGTAAAAGAGTGCTATAAATATTGGTTTCAAATTCATTGTTTACTTACAATGGAACAGTTAGCGCGAATTATCATTTTAGTTTCACGGTTTGAACAGTTGATAGTTCTTAAAAAAAAAAGAATGTCTGTGAATGAAGAAAATTCAAATAAAGAATGTTCTTCTTTTATTTAAAAAACGAATGTCTGTCTTCTTGGGCCCAAATGAACGATTTTGCACTTCATTACTAAACGTTAATTCACTGACGCATGTACCGGTCTCACGGGATCGACAACAATATATTCTGCATTGTATCTAAGTATAATATTAGGCTTGAAGGGTTAATATTAGCCGCACAAAGCCGTACTTTAATTAAACGGTTAGTCCAGCGATCTATTAATTTGGAAACTATCTTCAGTATCTCAAGAATTTGAGAAGATAAACCTTTTTTGGTAAAATTGCCTTCAGGGCTATTATAGGCATGTTTTCGTAATTTTTTGTAGTTTTTGATTAGCAATAGTTTCAATTTTAACAATCCTTTTATAAGAGTAAGGGTAGGATCATATTTTTATTTAAGTAAATTAATAAGAAACTTCATATTGTAGTGTGTCTAGTCCTCTCGCACCTATAAACAGTGGCTCTTGCCGCGTTCAATATATGGATGGGCGACCATTCTTATAACATTAAGACTCATTCGTGATATTCGCATTTAGCTACACATGGGAGCCAATCCCAAAAAAGTAAATTAAAACTAGAAGATTCAAGGGATCGAGAGTTGAATAATTTCAAATTGTGTCTTATAGAAATAATCATATTTTTGCCCATTCGAGCGCGAAGCGTCTCCGCTTCAGCTTTGACTAAAATGTTTTCGTATGTCTGACCGGCGTCCGGCGGATGTGCGGCTGTTCTCTTCTACAGGTTGCATTTCTCAACCGGTTTTCGTGGAAAGTAAGGGATTTTTTTGTTTATTCAGTTTTTGTTTTTTTTTTCTAAATGGCGGTACGGTAAAACGTAAAACACATATTTCCGCCATTTCGAAAAAATCTCAAACATATCACAAAACTTTTGTTACCCTTAACAACTTTTTATCCAATTATCTTAAAAAAGGTCGCGTAACACAGACTCGCTAGTGTGTAGATAACTATGTTTCTCATCATAGGCTAAGATTGCCTAACTCTAAACCAAATGACACGTATCAATAAGTATAATAAATTCTAGTTGTGCTCAACGGCATTTTGGAATCTGGTCGTCGTATTTTATATATATGTAGATATCTAATCTAAGTAATTCAGTTCCATATTGCTATTCGCATCACTACATATTTAAGTGTCCGTACTGTAGAGATCGCTAAAAGAAGGTGACATTACTGTCCGGTTGTCTGTCGGCACCATTTCACATTTATTATTAATTGGAATGGCTGTTAAGAATATAGTAATGTGACTCTAAAAAATATTTCAAATAGCTCTCGTAGTTGACAGCGAATACAAGTGCGTTATTTGGTAAATGTGTGTTACATAATGAGTTTTACTTTGAAATTCTTAGTAGCATCTTGGAGTCTGGATGGTTCAAGGAGTACCTAGACCAAAATTCTAATTTGTAATATGGTATTCAAGCAATAAAGTCATGTCTTTATGTTGTTATATCATATTTTAAATCGTGAATGATTAAGTAGAAGTCTATAAGTACCTATAGAAATTAGCTATTCGTAAGTAGTTTCGAAACTATTGCAGACTTTATTAATTTTAGGTTTAACGATATGATGTGAAGTTTACTAAGGTATATATTGCTGAATTTGTATTGTTTGGGTACCTGAATTGAATAGTGACGGGCATAAAACAATGCTTATTTATATATGCTTGAAACATAATTACTAAATAAATACGTACTTCATTTGTGTATCCATTAAATCTGAAACTACTGAACCAATTTTAATAATTCTTTCACCATTAGAAAGCTATGTTATTTCCAATTAAAATAGGCTATCGCGTGAGATAACCGGGATCGTATGCGGGCAAAACCGCAGGCAATACTCTAGTTAATAAAACAAATTTAGTAGTAAATTAATGCTGTCGTTTAGTGTATCATTGCCTGTATCTTTGTGTCAAGCTTGTAAATTTTATTGTTTGATAATTTTAATCGAACACACCCACGCAAAGTACACCTATAATGTGCGAAAATTTATACTATTATGATGCTTAACTACAGCATTTTAAGATTGATTATTGTGTGAGCACTTGTTGTAATAATGTACAAAATGTTGTTGATAGTTGTATAATCATGCAATTAATGCAGATGAGGTCGTAAGGTCCGTGTTTATACCTAACGCTGTGTTTTGCATAAAGAAATGTACTTATGATTGTAAGGTACTTCGTTTCGTACTTTCGTAGATATAGTTACTAACTTCAATGTGCAAACTTCATATGTTTAGGTCCTAAACAATAAGGGGCGATCCTATTGACATTAACCGAGCACAAATCCAAACTCCGAGGTGTAACTAAGAATTTCATACAAGCCTAATAATACATATATTTGGTCCACTTAGATATCGAATCCAGGTCGTCATGCCCAGCTTCTGCGCTTGTGAGCACTAGACTTTTGTCCACTAATCATATAATACAGATTTAAATTATTAATTGACTTTATTTGTCCATTTTTTTTAAACAAATCAACCGGCATCAATATAATTTAGACTAATATTATAAAGAAAAAAAAGTTTGTGAGTTTGTGAAGTTGTAGAGGGTAATCTCTGGATCTGCTGAACCGATTTTGAAAATTCTTTCACCAGTAGAAAGCTCCATTCTTCCCGAGTGCCATTGGGTATATATTATCCCGTTAAATGATAAGAAACGTACCAATAATCCACGTGGGCGAAGCCGCGGGCGGAAAGCTAGTTATTGCTTTAAAAATTCATTGAACCTTCTCTTAACAACGTAGAAAATGTAGGTAATTAGGTAGCTTAAAATATTTTAAGTAAACGAGATTTTTGAAGCGATCTCAAGAATTAAAGGTTGCGAAATAAATTGCGGAATAACTTGAAAAATCCTAATTAGGTTGCTCGAAAGATTACTTCGTAGGTTTATTGGTTAAAAAGTGCTTGAGTAATTCTAGGGCCCGGCAGTTCAATTCCTAGCGGTGATAGCCGTGATAGCATAGTGACTGTAAAATGGATAAATTTAAAACCATTAGATAATTAGTTAGAATAAAAAGAGCAGTTAAAGCCTTATGATATGTCCATAGGACTATCGTCAAAGGTTTTGAGTTGGAATCCAAGGCACCTCTGACTTTTCGAAGTCATGTGCGTATTACTTAAGTATCACGCGCTTAAACGGTGAAGGAAAACATCGTGAGGAAACCTGCATGCTTGAGAGATTTTCTCGATGGCGTGTGAAGTCTTCCAACCCGCAGTACACTAGCGTGGTGCCTACAGCCTAATCCCTCTTATGGAGGAGTCCCGTGCCCAGCAGTGGGAAAATATATGGATCGATGATGATGAAGATATTTAGACTGCCACGTCGTAGGTCTCGAGTTTGTATCCAAATCACTTCAGTCTTTTCGAATGAATGAATGAATGAATTAAGTATTACTAGCCTAAACCTTTGACTGATTTTCTCGTCAGCGTGTGAGTCATGCCAACACTAGGCGAGCGTGGTGCACAGCCTATCCCATCTCAAACTATGACGAGACCCGCCCACCACCCAACATTGCCCGCCCAATTGTAAATGCGTTGATGATGATGCAGTACAACTTCTATGTAAGGCAATATTTATCTGATTATTGCCTCGACTCCTCCAGTCAAAATAACATCATTTCATAATCATATTTTTTTTTGTTTTAACTATTGCATTTAAGTACGCCGATTTTGTCATATTAAAAAAATATATACTAGCAATTATTGTATACATTACTAGTAATCTTATTAACCCCTCGTACTAAGCTAAATGCTTGTATTACAAGTGGGTTCACGTCGGTAGTGCAATGGGTGGGTTTCAAACCGGCAACCGATGATCAAATGACCAAATGATCGCAAGTCCGAAGGTATAGGCCATTAAGCTACCACCGATTTTTACGTTGGTAATAATCTATATATATAAAAATCAATGCCACTTTTCGTTGTAATTTTATAACTCAAGAACAGGCTCACCTATCCAAACCAAATGTTTAGGCTTTGTTCGGAGTATTTAGCAGATGGTTTATGTGAAGTTTGCACAAATCGGTCGAGCGGTTTATCATTTATCTCATTTTTTTAGATACATATTATTGTACAGGAAAGTCAAGAAAACACGCGGGTGAAGCCGTGGGCGGAAAGCTAGTAATATATAGAACAATACACATCTGCCAAACCTTTCAGGAAATGCAGGCGTGATGGTTTATATGTGTCTGTGTATATTTGAAAATACACCCCTGGGTATTCATTGGCTCAATATTAAGCGTAACCATATCGCTATTGTCATTAATATGTACATAATTTGAATTTTCCTTAGTGATACCGTTACTTATTAGCATAACTTCTAGAAGTGGTTCCTTTGAACCGATTGTAAATGCATTACATCAGAAACACTCAAATTCTATGAAATGTAATTACGCCATTCCGAAGTTTGGCGAAATTCCAGAAGATACATATTATAATATTGATTTTTTATAAAAAATCATACTGATTGTCGACAAAAATTATAATAAGTACAATTAAAAGAAATGCAAGATGATTGCAGTTTCTTCATTGTACATACCATCACGCCTGTATACCCCGAAGGGTTAGGCAGAGGTGTACTAATGTACACCCACATTTCGCATTCATTTTTTCCAAACAAATAATCGCCTTTTCTCGTTAATTCCGACGCAAAGAAACTACAAAAGCTTACTGATTCCTGGTTCAATTACTTTACCACGAGTGGGTTCAAAAATCTACACAAAATTTAAAAGTAGCTTAACGTTGGTGACATCGGACGACGCATGACAACGATGACGATTAAAGATAGAGATCTTTTCAATCCCAAAACGGAGACAGTTTTTAGATTTATGACCCATCTAATCCGCTTTTACTTTACATATCTCTCATCCTTTGAGCTATACAAGTATATTTCTAGTTGAGTGTGAAACAGTCTCTTTTAACATACTAAACGAACTCAAATTGAAAACTCATTAAACCAAAATCGACATTTAGATAACACAAAACATACATACCATTAAGCCAAATATATATCCCATGTATCCATGTATGCATCCAGCCATGTATTAGGCAGAGGGAAATGAGGAACTCTTTAACAAGCTGCTTCTCTCCCTGATCTATAAAAAAAATTACAATAACGTTTTTTATGAAAGTCATAGGTACTTATGGCTTTTAAATCAAAACTGGCACCTCATAATCCTTATAGGTGTAGTATTTATAAAAAAGGTCCATATTTTTTTTTACAAACTCAATCATCGCGTCAAACTTTGCGGTACTTTGTGGGCTTTTCACGTGAGGATTTCACTTTGACGAGCAATTTTAACGATTCCTGTAACATGACACGATTTTTATAGAAAAAAAAATAAGGCGATGTTGACGTGTGTCAAATACAGATTCATTTTTGTTCACATACAAGTAAACTGGTGTAAATAGACATTTGATATTTACGTCAAAAGTTAAAGTGGCCTTGGGCGCCTATATTTTTTTTGTGTTTCGCAAATTAGACGTCTTAACACATTCTAGGCTTATTAAAGTAGAACTTGTGACATCAACTGTAACGTATTCACAATTGAATACTAAAAGTTTTTCTTAAAAATCGATAAGTATCGTAGCAGATAAAATAGAAGATTCTGCCAAAATTTACAATTTAAGCAAAACGAACCGCCTTAACAATTAATCAGTGTCGGATGTCAGTCTTGATATCCCTTAACCCGCAACAGTGAGGTGGAAGACTGAACACGACAAAACAAGGTGAAACCCCAGAACAACTGGACTATAAATTTCTACCACCTAAAATATTTGAAGAGTAAGAGGAGCGTGTCTTACAATTTTAGTGAACTGCAGACTCGACTATACTGATCCAATTCAGACAACTAATAAAAAAAAATCGTATTGTATAACAAGATGTATGCATGTGGACTAGGAATAAAACCTTTGCAAGAATTTTGCCTACCCTTATGAGAAAAGGCGTTTATGTACCTAAGTATATTATATACTTATAAGTGTATTATGTACCTAAGTATGTAAAATTTTTAATATTACGTACTTTTTCTTTTTTTGGTGATATCGAAATTATAATTTTCAGTCGCGTCTAATGAGTCTGGAAACCTTGGACCAATTTGGAAAAGGGATAACAATATTGATTAATAATGAAAATTCATGTAATTACCAATTAAATTACATATAACTGATACTATGTTATTGGTGACAAAATATCTTTGAGCTTCAAGGCCAAATAGCTAGAGTCACGCCTACGTAATCAAAAAGCTATAAGCCTTTATATCCGAGATAGACGGAGGAACTAATTATACAATATCACTCACAAACGATGTCTCATGAGGATCATGCTTTTGTCAATAAAACTAACGAACGAACGAACTATATATATCCAGTTTACGCTGGCCTCTTATTGTATAGAAGCCTATAGAATGCGGGATCAGCTTAAACTTAAATTGTATAGCTTGACCTGTAGCCGTGTGTACATCATCATCAAAGAGAATATTCTAGTTGTAATTTAAATTGGAGTTAAAACTTGTTTAAACTTTTAGACTATTAAACATTGTAAAGTTAGAGATTTATTAGAAAGTCTAAAGTTCAAGCTCAATGTTTATAAGGCAACAATTCACAGTTGTCCTGAAAAAAAAAAAAAAAACCGAACGGGGAGACTGACTCATTAGTCTAGTAGTCCTATTATCTATATATCCAATTTCCAGGTTGAGCAAAGTGTTATTGAGTTTTTCTATGAAATTCTCAGTAGCAGCTCGGCTGGCAATACGCTCGCCCCCTATTACATGGGACCTAAACATAGGGTAAAGGCGGGATAGATGCCCCACTTTTTTAAATATCCTCCTAATTAAAAAAAAAAAACAATTTTATATAAATATTGTTTATGAATTTAGCTAGTTTAATCCTTTATGTTTAACTGTTATTTGTATTTTTGGACCTACAAATTACGGATTTTGCAAATTTTAGCTTTTTGTGAAACTCCTTTATGGAGGATAGATGCCTACCCGTATGGATAGTTGCCCCACCATGAAAATACTAAGAAGGATGGATGCCCTTCATACTGTATAAAAACTCAACAAAAATTTTATGAGGTTTTGAGGACAATTGGTGTTTTAGCAGTAGAAAGCTACTCCTAAAACAGAATTTGTTTCCAAGAAACATGGGCCTAATAATTAAAATAAATAATTGTCATTGTTAGCATATAATTCTACACAATTTGAGATTAAATAAAATAACCATGAATATATGTATAAAATATACATAAGAAATATAACAGAACACAAAAATACATATGTCCAAAATATACCTACAACAAACCACATACTGGTTACCTATACAATGGTGTTTGGAGGGATAGGTGCCCATAGGGGCATCTATCTATTTTGGATAGGGATAGATGCCCAAGTATTTTTTATATAAATAAATAACAAAAGAGCAACTCTTTACATCTAGATGCATACTTGATGAATCATGACGAATGATCAATATTGACGTAATAAAAGATACATTATACACACACACAATTAATGACTACTTGTAAAGTTATACAATAGCAAATACTAGCCTTTAAAACTTTGACGTGTTTGTAAAGTTCGCCGCGGAAATGAATTCACATACGAGCGAAACAAATCCTCACCGCACAACGGCCCGTGGCTAGTTGAGGTGCGGGGTGCGAGTTTGGGAAGTTAGGTTTTTTGAAAATGAGGCATCTATCCCACTGGGGCATCTATCCCGTCTTTACCCTACTAGCGAACTGTGGGTGTGAATTAGTACACCTCTGCCTAATCCTTTGCGTATTCAGGCGTGACGGTGTGTATGATCGAACAGATTGGGAATAGCGAAACTATGAAAATGAAAGTATGTTTCTTCCTAGTTGTAAATTTAACTTTCATAAAATCAAGAGTGAATAGCAAAAGAATAAGAAGAATTATATCGTTGAAGAAAAGGGATCATCTATTGATTATGTGATGTGTTTTTAGCAAGTTTTTAACTATACGTTATTTTTTTTATACATAGTATCTTAGTCGGGTGGTAGTCTCGGCGCGCGGGTAAATCGATGTCTGGTAACGAACTCAAGAACACAGATTGTTTTCCGGTTTACAAATCGCACGTTCAATAAAATAATAAATACACGTGTTATCTCACAGCCCCCCCTCCCCTTCACGTAGTAATGGACAATCGCAGAGAAGAGCGTCTGACTTTTTCAATAAATTAGAAAAAAAGTCATAAAATTATCGCAATTTTAGAAATTTCCCCTTACATTCTTTCCTTATAATTATGCGCCATCTCCACAAAATTGGCGATCCATTCGCTAAATTTCGAGCAATTATTAATCATCATTATTTTACGGTGCTCTAAGTATAAGACGAAAAATAATGGCGGAACATAATCGGCAAGGTGATCTAGGAAATCACTGTTGTGTTGACTGGAGGCATTTACGCGCACAATTCGGATTCGGATATTGGCGAACTGTACACATTTATCTAACCCTTCGGGGAATACAGGCGTGATGGTATGTTATGTTATAATATATTATTCCTTGATTTGTTTCGGCATTTCTTCGCAAAAGAAATGCCAGCGTCATCTAGATTACAAAAATGAAAACATTGACTTTCAAACGTGTTTTTAAAAGATCTTTTTACAGAAATAAATATTTATCATTTAAAGCTCCATGTATGATGTGTCACTATGTCAGTTATGCACACTATACTATCCTTTAGGGATGTTAAAAAATAATGGATTATTAAAAACAACGATTTTTATTTCATAAAAATCGATTTTTTATGAGCGATTATTATTTGTAAAAAAATCGATTATTTATTAATCGATTTTTGCAAAGCGACACCGCTACCCAGTCCATTTGATGGTGTGGGGGGAGTGTGTTTCGATATTATTTTGCAAATTTTTCGTATACAAGAGGTGTTATATAAGAGTGATATTTAGGTAACACTATTATTGAATATATTCACTAGCTTATTATTAGCATACCATACCTATTACCGGATATTAGTCAGCCATTTTGAGATTCCGTATTCGTTACTCTTACATAATATTGTTAACTTACCTATTCTCAGTATTCGTTACTCTAACATAATATTGATATCGTACCTATTTTCCGTATTCGTTACTCTAACATAATATTGATATCGTACCTATTTTCCGTATTCGTTACCTACTCTAACATAATATTGATATCGTACCTATTTTCCGTATTCGTTACTCGAAGATTATTTATTTATTTATTATTGAAATCGTACCTTATTCTCTATATTATAGAGAATTATCAAAAAAAAAACGATTTTTAAATAATCGATTTTTTTATCGCAAAGTCACATCCCTACTATCCTTGTTGCATGGTAACTAATTCATTCTACATGACGAACCTATTTATCGCAAATTATTTGCTCAATGGGCTTTAAAACCGATAGAATGATCGAAATCCGGCTTTTATCGGCGATGAAACGCGGTCGGAAACGGGATTTAAAAGCGTTAGGGTTAAGAATATACGTAATATTTAACATTGTGTATTAGTTTTGATGCCCTGGTATTAGGTTTTTAGAATTCATGTCTGTCTGTTTATAACGGTTTGGCTTAAAAACTACTGCAGATATTTTAATTTTATTCTCACTGTTTGAAAGCAAATTGCAAAATTATTTCAATTAATTGATTAGATTATGAGATAACTTGATCTCTCTGTTACATGCAGGTTCATAGAAATAATATAATTAGAATAAGATCTTGTGTATGTATATGTATATATGTGCTATGAGCGAACCTAAATAAATAAAATAAAGAAGAAATCATCATTGCTGGTTTTCTAGTAAATTCTTTCTATTCGCCCACGGGAGCTCATATCTCTATTACTATAGGTAACGCGGTCTCGAAACTACTAACATCTTATTACATTTCGAGTTATTTCTTTTGATCTAATAGGTCGTTGGGTGCTTTTAGTTTCCCATCCTCTGGGACACACTGAGCAATATTCGGCGTATCTGTATCTAACATAGTGACAGGAAACTGTTATAAGGCCTATACATCTCAAAGGGATATTTTTTTTTGTGGTATATTACTTGGCAAACGAGCACGTGATCCACCTGATGGTAAGTAGTCATCGCCGCCCATGGGCATCGGCATCTCTGGTATTGCGATGCCGAGCCAAGGATAAGGGAGGGGAAGGAGAAGGAAGGAGACTAAGGGAGTAATTGTATTATTTGATTTTGTACTAATAATTGTAGTATTGTTCTACACGAAAACGTTTTAATAGATCTAAGTTTCCCAGTTCAATCAATTTTTAGTTGGCATTCTTTTATTTTTAGCATTTTAGCTTTAGTCATAGAGTAAACTATCTGTTCAAATAGGCGAGCGTTCAATAGTCACAGGTGAGCGCTCTGAACACGATTTGCCAAAGCAAAATATACCTTATTTCTTTAGAATTTGGAATACTTGCAAGCAACTTTAAAGCAAAGCAATATTTCTTACTAATAGGTCTCTCTCAGCTAGCCTAACCTAACCATAAACGTTGCCCAAATTTTTCCCTTCAATTTACCCGTCATGGAAAAGGCATTAGTTGGCACGTGTCGACGTGAGCAAGATTTTCCCAAATTAGATGTTATTGTTACGATTTTATGAAAAAACAGGATTGTTAATTTTAGTAATTTTTTTGCAATAGTTAAGAGGATAGTATCCGCTCCGCGCTCCATACAAACGTAGTTTGGTCTTATCTTGAATATTAACAAATGAAAGTCTTTGGAATTTTGCAGTAACAATCTTATCATTAAAATACGTGTTCCTGTAGTATACAATTTCATTTCAATATACGGTTAAAAAGTTACACGAGCTCAAAGATTGGCAATTTTCGTTGAAAAACGGCCCAACTTTATGCTAGTATTTCTCGACAATGTATCAATACAGAAACATTCTGATTCGAAAGAAACCCAGATATTATAGTGAATATATTTTTACAAGATTTTTTTTTACGTATTAACAATATTATAGGAGTAATCTCCAAAATTCGGAACATAAGAAATACGCGTGAAAATGTTGCAAATGTATTGTTGTTTCTCCTCTCGGGCACGCGTTCGCATCGCGAGGAATAGAGACAGCGACAACTGTGCAACATTGTTGCGTTCGCGAGGGACACTCCTCTTAATAATCTATATTACTATAATTATAATTCGGTTTAGCATCATTTTTATAGAGTTATCGATGAAGCATGTTATGTAATTAAAAAAAGGGCACGATAAGCTTATAAGATTACCTACCCACTGCCTACGCACGGGCCTTCAAAATTTGCGAACAAAAAATATTTTAACCCCGGATCAGAATAAAAAACTTGACGTCGTCGTGTCGTAACGATCGGTAGGTATTCCTTAACGTACCTATTTTCATGATAAACGACACCTTTAGAATTTTTGTATGAATGATATTTATTTCTGTAAATAGATCTTTTAAGACACTTTTACAAGTCGTTGTTGGCGCCGGCATTAACAAACAACATTAGGTCTCTTTTCAAGTCCAGACATAGTAAAAAAACACATGAGTGATGCAATGTAGGACAACTTCTGAAATGGTATTTTCAGTTCCAACTTCTAATGTAATTAGTGGTCGCCGGTAGTCAAATTACGACCACAATATTTTTTCCATGTGAACTTAAATTATGCCAAATCTCACACTCCGCAACGTACGCGCAATGTAAGTACTAAAAGCGAGTTAAAAGTTATGCATCACGTATTCCTATATAGATAACAATTTCTTCCTGATAAGGTAAATAGGATAATTACAGTAACAGTTTCAGTGAATATTACGTATAGAGGCTAAGACCTGGCCTTGTCCTACATATTTGGCAAAATAGGATCATGTTTACTTAATGTTAATAGCCACCTTCCTCGTGTCCAGTTATATGCCCTGAATAGTTCCTGCGGTTGGTTATACTCATGAGATTAAGATCTGTAAGTAATGGCCGCTTTTGATAGGAGACATATTTGATAGGGGCCTATTTCAACTTCGCAAGAGATGACGTATTATAATAACCCTCAGATCAAATAAAAAGTTAAGATGGAAGCTCGACTGACAAGATAAGGCGTAGTTTCGGTATTGTTATAATGTGTAAAATTGTGTTTGTACACGGCTAGGCGTAGTTTTAGCTGGCCTCACTTCTTTGTTCGCAAAGTTCCATCTTAACTTTTTATTTGATCTAAGTAATTACCTAAGTACCTATATTCAATTTTCGTGTTACACAAAATAACCTAACGCAATTGAATAGCAAATTTAATCTATAAACCAAATAGAGCGAAAAGATAATGGTTTAAGCATAATGTATATTAAAATGATATAATACTACTATTTGGTGCGAAATACATCAATAAGTTTATCTCTGTTCTCACACGACTGGTTTTGCTATTTTAGGGCATACAATAACCAATATACAAATATACTTGTAAATACAAATGTGTATTTTATATATTTAATAAAACCACAGGACTTCGAGGGTAAAGTATGCGTTAATGATGCTCTCAAAATAATGATTGATTAGGGCAGTAATTTTGAATCATTGTTTAGCTTTCTGATTTAATACAACTTTCACTATGAAACCCTTACTTACTTTTTTTAGGTGAACTCAATTTTACTCCTTTTTTCAACCCAGAGAGATATATGCCATCGATTCGCTGTCAATCCTCTATGCTCCGAAGCCTATCAAATACTCAATCAAATAAACTTTGATAAACAACAATACCGGTTTCAGGAATCGAAGCCTTTAATCAGGTCAATCAGTTTAAAACCGGGTCCGAATCGGATTAGGTATCGGATCGCCTGATTACCTTCAACTTAAGATTAAGGGTATCTTATGGTATTTTCGAAATCTATCTACATGTATAAAAATGAATCTCGATTTCTCTTTGTCTCACATCTCGATTTAATTCGTATTTATTTTAGTTTTCTTATAATTTTCCAAGCTTTTTTTTACGAAAGTACAAATTGAGAAATTCTTTAATTATTGAACTGAGCGCCGGAGACCTAATTCCTCCCTCAGTCTCCTTCCTTTTCCTTAAATAGGCTCGACAACGCAACTGCAACTCCTTTGGTATTGCAGATAACCATGGGCGGCGACGACTACTTACCATCTGGTGGCTCGCTTGCTCGTTTGCCAAGTTATACCGTAAAAAATATATAAATTAGGGTGGTCTTTGTAGGAAATTTCCGATAATTTGTGGGACTAAAAACATGACATTAAAGTACTGATAGTGTGTATTTGTGAACGTAAATAAAACGCGATAAAATCCGTAACGAGTTTTTATTTCCGTATGTGGGGACATAGGGGTCTGTGATCCCCGCGAAATAATTTTTTCGTCGTTGTATCGCGTATTTAGCCAGCTTCTCGGCACAATAAAAATATTTCATTCTGCATGAGTTAACCTATGATCTTAAAAACAATAAAGACATAACTTAAAAAAAATAAAGCTAAATTCTACTAGAATGCCGAGATCAGACTTTAATTCAAATGTCTAGACATTGCCTGTATCTTATTGTCCGGACTTATGGTTGTAAGAACACGATTACCACAAATAGGTCACGAATTGTTCACCCTCTTTCCCCCGTTTATTAATAAAATTCGGTATACCGTACAACTTTATCCTTAACCGTTCATGTCGAGTTCCGGTAACAAAACTACGTCGACAAAATGCGTACAATCGTTTCTTAACTAGTTTAGGACTCGGACACACGATCGACTTTTTGTAATTAAAAAACCTTTTTTGCTGTTCGATTACCAGAAGAATTTTTTTGGTTGTGAGAAATAGATGGCGCTATTTAATGTGTAGCACGGCATCCCTCTCTCTCAATCACAGAACGACTTTCAGGGTTCATACGCTTCCCCCTCCCCGCATAACAGGACCTTACAATCAAACTATTACTACAATCAGTACTTGCCTATGTTTGTTTATATCTATAAGGAAAATTAATATAATTATGTGTTTTTGAATAAGGAGATGAGTGTATTTTTTTCCTCTTGAGTCTTAACATAACCTCAAAGAACATGTCAAAAAAAAATTAATCCAATTAATATTCCCTGACTTCCTGGCTCCTTAAATTTTGTGGTACGGAAAATCGTCATGGATCGCCTACCAAGTGTGGCGGCGCGACTCTTACCGATTAAGAACCGCACTTGCTGTCTCATGGCTTACCTATAGTTAAGGTCATGGGATTCGCGACACAAGCCACGCCCGTGACAGGCTGTGGACCAACATTCGCAGAACCCCTTCAAAAGCGAGGCCGCACCCTACTCGATGGCTCGCGTGAAGTTTTTTTTTTATATTCATGATAGGCCTATGCTTGACCGCCAGTTCGCCTGATGTTAAGTGATACCGCGATCTACGATGGAGCGCGCTTGCCTAGGAGACCCCCAGATTTGTCGTGGTAGGGCCACGCTGTTCGCAGCATGAATGGGCCGGCTTGACCGGGGAAGTACCACACTCTCGCAGAAGACCGACGTCCGAGTAGTAGCGTTTAGTTACTGCGCTTCGTTCGGTGAGCGAGAGAATTCCTCCCCCAATCCCCTTCCTTCTCCTTTTTTTACCATACCTCCGAGTTATACCATAAAAAAAGAAAAAAAGATTATAGCCATCGGGGAAAACCCACTCGGGAAGCTCGTTCCACATTTGAGCGGTACCTACGCATGATAAAGGTGGACTT
Source organism: Subacronicta megacephala (assembly GCA_958496365.1). NCBI lineage: Eukaryota > Metazoa > Arthropoda > Insecta > Lepidoptera > Noctuidae > Subacronicta > Subacronicta megacephala. The sequence goes on along the minus strand of OY292530.1, from coordinate 3,491,289 downwards.
GAAGCGTTTCGTTCGGGTTTTTTGGATCGATGTCGCTTTTTTGTGCTTCTGGTCGCCCGATTGAAGAAAGGGCAAGGGGGAATAAGATCCTGGAGATGTAGGATGTGTGGTAGTCTCGTGTAATCTACACGCGCGCTGCCTACTGGGATCACTTTCTGTTCGGACGGGGGTCTCCCCAAGTCAATCGCCGGCATGCCACTGTCCAAGTTTTCACCTGGGAATACCCTCGTAACTAAACTATGTTGATTAAACTAACGCTTCGCAGAAATGGGGAAGATAAGGCCATGGAATTATCTAATATAATTTGCTTGACACCACTAACTCAGAAATTATCATACGTAACATACCAATCTTTGAGTTATAACATTCAGCTTTGCATTTGTTTTTGTTGAACAATAAAGAATGTTCTATCTAATTATTATCTCTAACTGCCTCAATAATTATTGGGTTTTTCTATGAAATTCTCAGTAGCAGCTCGCGAGATTCGAATTGTGCCCGGATAATGGCAATAGGCTCGCCCCCTATTACATGGGACCTAAACATACTGGCGAAATGTGGGTGTACATTACACCTCTGCCCCACCCCCTAGGGAGTACAGCCGTGATGGCATGTTATGTGTAATCTCTAGACGAGGCTCTTTTGATCATCATCTTCCTGCCATTTTCCCAATTTATTTGGGGTCGTCGCAGCATGTGCTTTTTTTCCATTCATCCCTGTTAGTCGTCATCTAATCATTCAATCCATTTTCCATCATATTTGACTCGCATGCCTTTCATCCCTCCTCATCACACGCCGATACCAAGACAAATACATACATACTTTTAATATATTAATTAATTTTATTAAAATTATCCGTTAGTCTGCTCGAGGCCTTACTAAGCAAACATGGGGACTCGACTCAACACGGGAAATTATCGAATTAATGACAGAAATTCGTATTGAATCGGGAACTGCGAACGAGCGGATCGACCCAAGGGTTGGAAGAGTGACGTAACTATAATGTGAAAATACTATTCCATTTTCGATCTTACACTACTAACTTAAAATTGATCTGTAGAAATTAACTACTAACTTAAAATTCATCTGTAGAAGTAGGGAGTAAAACTATGGACTCCTATTTTTTTGTTTTTTTTTTTTTTGTTTTAAAGCTTAAAGCTAGCAATGGGGTCTGGGTCACACATTACTAGTAATCTTGTTAACCCCTCGTGCTAAATGCTTATGTTACGTGTGGGTTCATGTCGGTAGTGCAATGGGTGGGTTTCAAACCGGCAACCACATGATCGCAAGTCCGACGCCCTAGCCATGAGGCTACCGCCGCTTAGTTATGCATAATTGATTTATGGCATAAAGTTTGTAAATGAAAAAGGGTTTCCTGAATTGTTCACGATATAAAAATTCATTTTTCTAGGGGAACTGCTCTGCAACTGCTGCTACAATGTACTGTTTAAAAGATATGAATATGAGGGAAAAGGAAAAGAAATGGATGAGAGGCGAAAATGACAGATGTCGCCTTTCATCTTGTGTTTTTCTAGCATCCTATCAAGGTCATATACTCATTTCCAAGTCTAAAGAAGTATTTTTTTATTGTTTGCATTTAAAAATAAAAAATCAAATACTTAGTCTCTATTACAGGGCGAGATTACAGAAAAAAACAACTTAAAAAGTGTGCCTTTTGGCAAAGGCCTCCTCTAACTCCTTGCACTGTGCTCCTTACACTCCTTACACCTTGCACAGTCCTACGTGACTTTTCCAGTGTTTTTATTTAGCAATAAGTATATAAATAAGTTTGTCCCACTATTCATTAACATATATTTAAAGTAGTCGTCAGCGTTGCCATTTGTGTAATCAAAACATTGAAAACCACTTTACACAAATCTAAAACTACGTGACTATTCCTTAACCCGATTATGTGACGTCAGCGACCTTGGATTAATTCGTCCCAGTGAAATTGTTGGCTTCGAATAATTTAGACCCTTGTCCAACCTATTCATTTATAATCTCGATAACAGACTTGTCAAGTGGCAAATTAAGCCATCGCCAAGGGGAAGGGGGGGGGGGGAGTTTGTAGCTAACCACCCACACAATGATGACTGTAAATCAAAAGTGGTTTAATTGATTTTTGGTTACCAGTAAGTTAATTATAAGTCGCTGTCAACTATGTTAACTTAATCAATGAACCGTGTGAACAGAGAATTCAAAACATAACACACAATAAATAAGCCCAAAATATCAACATAGCAAATCTTCTGGTAGATACTTAGGTAAAATAAAAAATATAATAGAGTTTTAAATAAAAGACGGCTATAAATTCAATTAAGTATTTACATAAAGTAGCCAGTTCCAAATGTTATCACAGTCATACTCCGGAATATCAACGTTAAGTAGCGGTATGCATACTATTCAGCTTCGTTCGGTGATTGTAAAGCGCTGGAGGTGCAATTTCTCTTTCAGTACAGTTTGTTCGAAATAAGTAAGCCGATCGGAAGTTGTCTGCAAGTGGTTTAGAAGTGGTAAATTTTAATAAAGAGTCGGTGTAAAGATAATTAGAGTCGTATATGTTTCACATTTCTAATGATTTTGTTTACTAATTTTGATATTTATGTATTAAAACACTTAATTAAACGATTTAATCACCGTGGTAGTTCGGAACGGCTAACTTCCGATCGGCTTACTTATTTCGAACAAACTGTACCCTTCCTTCTCCTTTTCTCCCTTTCCCTCTCATTTTACTAACGGTAAATTTGGTTGTATTTTATTCTTTATTATACTCCACAAATAAAAGCTATAAAATATATATCCGCAAAAATAAATGTAGGTTCAATGGGCGACCTTATCGCTCAAAGCGATTTCTTCTAGGCAACCAAAGTGAAACGATCACTAGAAAAGAAAACGGGCATTTAAATAAAAAAACTATTTTATCCTTTCTTCTATCTGCTTCGTATTGTTTTGACAATGCTCAGAGAACACAGCTGATCTACAAGCGGCGCTTGCAACGTACCATCAGGCCACTTGTTCATTTGCCAAAGTTAATTCTAAAAAAAGAAAATAGTTTTGTCACCGGCCCTTACCTACGCTTAGTTTGTTGTTATTTTAGTGAAGGAAAAAATCAACTATGGGTAGGATTCGAACCTGCACCGCGTCCCATCCGCCAGGTCGAAATTTGCCTTCACATTTTATTCATTACGTCTTTCAGGTGACGTCGCTACGGTTAGTTGTTTGTCATCTTATTACTTAGGATTAAAAAAACCTGTGTAAATGAGGACATAACATCATAATGCGCAAGTCATCCAAGTATCATTGCGTGTGTCCAGGGGCGGATCTACTTAAAGGCTTTTTGGCCTGCAGCCCAGGGCCCCGTGGATACAGAGGGCCCCCAACCTAAACTGAAAACAATAGACGATATTGTTACTAGCAGCACGCTAGCAGACATCTACATATACTTAACATATAGGTATTATATATACCTACATCACTACAGAAAAGAGTTTTTTGACAAAATGGCAATTGGTTGAGTAATTAGGTAGGGCCCCTAAACAGTATTAGCCCAGGGCCCCACAAATTCAAGATCCGCCCCTGCGTGTGTCTATGGGTTGCGATATACCACGAGCCACTTACCACGACGTGGCCCGAATGCTTGTTTTTTATCTCCCTACAATTACAAAAAGACGGACCAAACACTATCAGACTTTCTAAAACACAACGCCAGCTAATTATTGCCCAAGCATACAACGTCTCCCCTCAAAAGTTGACTGAAGCGGTTATTAAGAGCTACGAAAAATAATTATTCAACAAATATTCCTTTGTAGTAAAAGTTTTATAATTGGGTGTTCGTTTGCTGAAAAAATCTCAGTTGAGGCTGTCATCAATATTAACGACCTCTGCTGTTTATTAATTTTAAAAAAATATTGTAAGTGTAATAAAGCATGTGGTTTTCTTTTCGGTTAAGTTATTTTTTGTAGTTTGTTGTATTTCAACTCATAGTAAGCAGTAGTGGCAGATAATGTAATAACTATTATCTATCTTACATGTGTTATTTTGAAGGGCTTGTATCTAAGTTGTAACTGCGCTAATCAACATATTTGCAAGGTTAAGCTACGCATGCCGTAGCCACTCTGTGGATGGGTAACCGTGACCCCAGCGAGACCCTCCTACTTTTGTATGGTACACGTTAATCAATTCAAGACCTTTTCCTATCTTATTAGAACCGTAATAAAGCACGTGGTTTTCTTTTTGGTAAAGGTAAGGTTAAATTTGGTTATTTTTTGTAGTTTGTTGTATTTCAACTCACAGGCGGCAGTAGTGGCAGGTTATGTAATAACTATTATCTATAAATCTTACATGGATTATTTTGAGGGGATTGTTACTGCGCTGACCAATAGCTTTTCAAGGTTAAGCTAAACATATCTGTGGATGGGTTACCGTCCTAGCCCAGCGAGACCCTTCCTACTTTTATAAAGTACACGTTAATCAATTCAAGATTAATTAAAAAAAAACAATTCTTTTAATTAATCTCAATTTTAAATCAATTCTTATATAACAAACATATTTATTGTTTCAGACAAAACGAAAGACCATAGAGGCACACCAATTGAAAATGACGTCATCCATCTGGCTATTACATACCAAATAGTTTGTGGACCCAACCATGGATATCGACGAGAAGGTGTCAGGGCCCGGCGGGGCCTCACAGAAGAACTGGTCGCATTTAAACACCAGTGATGAGCTGCCCCTGGACATGAGGTTCAACCATGGACATATGGTGTCTATGATAGTGTACAGTGTGTTAATGGTGGTGTCGGCTACGGGGAACCTCACGGTGCTGTCCCAGCTGATGAAGAGGAAGCGTGCGGGGCGAGCCAGTAGACTGGATGTGCTGCTGATGCACTTAGCTGTGGCTGATCTTATGGTAAGAGCTGCTTTTTATTATAGTAGAAGCGGCGATAGTCTAATGACTAGAGCGTTGGACTTGCGATCATGTGGTCGCCGGTTCGAAACTCACCCATTGCAGTACCGACGTGAACCCACTCGTGATACAAGCATTTAGAGATTACGAGGGGTTAACAAGATTACTAGTAATGTGCGACCCACATTGCTAGTAAGCTTTTTTAAATAAAAAAAAACGTATACTAGCTTTCCTCTCGCGGCGTCGCTCACGTGGAGTATACGTTTCTTGACATTTTACGGAATAATATATAGCCTATGTCACTCAGGAATAATGTAGCTTTCTATTGGTGAAAGAATTATTCAAATCGGTCCAGTTCTTTTAGAGACTATTCAATGCAACCAAACAATCAAATATTTACTCTTTATAATATTATTATTGTAGTTTAAGACTAGCAACTCCGATAGATCCGTCCTGTCTTAAATACATACATACCATCATGCCTGTATTCTCCGAAGGGTTAGGCAGAGGTGTATTTATGTCACAGTTCAAACGGTATGTTTTGGTCCCATGTAATAGGGGGCGAGCCTATGCCATTCACCGGGGACATATTCAAACTGTGAGCTGCTACTGAGAATTTTATAGAAAAACCCAATAACTTTGCTCTACCTGGGAATTGAATCCAGGACCTCTAGCGTAGCAGTCACGGTTAGAGCCACTACACTAATGGGGCAGAACAATAGTCCACGTATTGATATCGTGACAGTTTTATCTGAACTGAACTGAACTGTTCTAGGGCGCCAAAACCCTTATGCGATTTCTGAATAAATTTCTTGACACTATGTAAAGACAAAAAAAAATTCAATAGAAGACCCAATCCTATGACGCTTAATGCAAAATCCTCATCATTATATCAGCATATTGCCTTCCTCAATACAAAATACTCTATTATAAAAGAACAGTAGTCCTATTACCAATGTATAAATCCATAAACGAGTTACCAAAGTAATTAAGGAAACTCCAGCGCAGCACAGATTTGAGATTTGTTTGACAATTTGTTTACACGAAGATTTGAAGATAATTCAAACAGCATTTGAATATCCAACACTTGGGTATAAATAGCGGCGATCCATGACGAGCTCATGTTTTATGTAATTCGCCACAAACTCTCTTTTTAGGGTTCCGTAGCCAAATGGCAAAATACGGAACCCTTATAGATTCGTCATGCCTGTCTGTCCGTCTGTCCGTCCGTATGTCACAGATTTTTTTCTCTGAAACTATAAGAGCTATGCTGTTGAAACTTGGTAAGTAGATGTATTCTGTGAACCGCATTAAGATTTTTGCACAAAAATAGAAAAAAAAACAAAAAAATTTGGGGGTTCCCCATACTTAGAACTGAAACTCAAAAATTTTTTTTTTCACCAAACCCATACGTGTGAGGTATCTATGGATAGATCTTCAAAAATGATATTGAAGTTTCTAATATCATTTTTTTCTAAACTGAATAGTATACGCGAGGGACACTCCCAAAGTGGTAAAATGTATGTCCCCCCCTGTAACTTCTAAAATAAGAGAACGATAAAACTAAAAAAAATATATGATGTACATTACCATGTAAACTATCAACGAGAATTGGTTTGAAAGAAGTCTAGTAAGTAGTTTTTTTTAATACGTCATAAATCGTAATTGTACGGAACCCTCCGTGCGCGAGTCCGACTCGCACTTGGCCGGCTTTTTTAGTTATTTGAAGGCAAATTTGTTAAGATTTTTTTTTATATAGGTACATAATAATTTGATACCAGAAGTAGTAGGCGTGTATCATCATTCAATTTTCTAATTATTTTTCGTTGTTTCAATTAAATTTTATGTAACCTGTCTTTTGTATTTGTCGTTTAGGTACTAGGTACACACGACTACACATTGAGCTATACAAATCCAGTTAAGACTGACCTCCCATTGTAAACGTTTTCCGCACAATTCAAGTCCAGCCTATGCTGGTTTTTTAAAGCTTGCCGTGAGAACCTCCTTATGATTTGTCTTTAAACTGCATCAATAAAAGAATTGTTTAGAGGGATTAAAAACAGCACATGGAGTATTCCTCTGAAATGGATTTATATTTAGAATTCATAGCAGATCCTTGGCAATGTTCTAATTTTCATTCAATGATTCATCAAAAGCGATTATTAGACTTAAGACATTGAGTATTAAATTCAAATTTGGAACTCGTAGACAATTGTTCGCAATATTCTAATGCCAATCATATTAAGTACTAGCTGACCCGAAAGAAGTTGTCCTGTCTTAATTATAAATTTACAATTCCATTTGAAATCAATAATAAAAAGCCCGCGAAATTAAAATAGTCGTTAATTTTTCTGATATATTCCAATATTCTGCGCAGTTTTCTTATTTTTCTTTCCGTAAAAATCTTCTGCAAAGTATAAAAAGAAAAAAAGGATGCATGAAATCAGTAAAGTCCTTCTCAAGTTACGAACGGAAATAGGGATTGATTTTATGTGTATAGATAATGATTCAAAAGCAGTGTTTTAGAGCCGTAGGCGCTATTATTGTATAGTTATTTTTGGCTGCCTGCCTCATTAGTCTAGTGGTCCCAATCGTGACTGCTACGCTAGAGGTCTTGGGTTCGATCCCCAGGTCGAGCAAAGTGTTATTGGGTTTTTCTATTAATTTCTCACTAACAGCTCGGAGTCTGGATTTGTGCCCGGTGAATGGCAATAGGCTCGCCACCTATTACATGGGACCTAAACATACCGGCGAACTGTGGGTGTACATTAAGTACACCTCACCTTCGGGTAATACAGGCGTGATGGTATGTATGTTATGTTATTTTTGGCTTTTCGTTGTTTTTCACCATTTACATTTTGGCCTAAATATAGGTAGGCCTAATATGACCTTGGATCCAAATCCATCGCCTCATACTCCGAGGTCAGGGTCCCTTGGTCGATTCGAAAGCGATGACAAAAAAATATACAGCATTTTTGTAAAATTTGAATAACCATTTAAAAAGCCATGTTATTAAAATGTGTTGATTGTTCGTTTGGAAATGATTTCATCACTTGGGTCGAAGGACTCTTATTATTTTTATTATACTTTTATTTATAAGGAACGGTGGACGAAATAACCGCGAGGTAACCTTCATGCCTGAGAGATTTTCTTGACGGCACGTGGCGTGTAACATTCCATCATTAACATACCATCACGCCTGTATTCCCCGAAAGGTTAGGCAGAGGTGCACTAAATGTACACCCACATTTCGCCGGTATGTTTGGGTCCCATGTAATAGGGGGCGAGCTTATTGCCATTCACCGGGCACAAATCCAGACTCCGAGCTGCTACTGAGAATTTCATAGAAAAACTCAATAACACTTTGCTCGACCTGGGGATCGAACCCAAGACCTCTAGCGTAGCAGTCACGATTGGGACCACTAGACCAACGAGGCGTGTAAATTCTTCTTACTCGCACAAGGCCAGCGTGGCGCACTACATAAAACCTTATCCCTCTCATTGAGACAAGCCTCGTGCCCAGCAGTGGGACAATATAATGGGCCGATGGCGATGATATGATGAGCTTTCCTTGCCTTTGGGTTTCACTCGGCTAATACAGCTATTTGGAAACCGTGCAAGGTTCCAAATTACTTAGGTACTAGGTTCACTATATCATATATAGAACCTACATCTATACAATTCGACTGCCTCATTAGTCTAGTGGTCCTAAGCGCGACTGCTACGCTAGAGGTCTTGGGTTCGATTCCCAGGTCGAGAAAAGTGTTACTGGGTTTTTCCATGAAATTCCTAGTAGCAGCTCGGAGTCTGGATTTGTGCCCGGTAAATGGCAATAGGCTCGTCCTCTATTAAATGGGACCTAAAACATACCGGCAAAATGTGGGTGTACATTAGTACACCTCTGCCTAACCCTTCGGGGAATACAGGCGTGATGGTGTGTTTGTATGTTATCTATACAATAAAGCGGTAGAGTTTGTGTGTTTGTTAGTGAGAAAATTCTTTTACCAATAGAAAACTACGTTATTTGCGAGTTTCATAGGCTATATCGCCAACGAAGTGGGCACGGTTCAGCTAGTCAATGATAAAATGAAATGTATTACAAGTCAAGCAAGATACTTTTTGGATTTGTAGTATGAGTTAGCGCCGTCGGCATTTCCTGAAAACAAATGCCGGAAATGATGGTCTCTCTTAAAGTCCAGACATAATAATTTCAATTTTAGCATCATCATTTTTCATCTGCCAAACCTTTCGAAAATACAGAGGTTAAGGTAATTTAATAAGTTATATAGATAGTTACCGGTTGAAATATATAACTTATGTTTACGGATATTATCGCATTTATTCATAACTATTAATAAACCCCGTTTTGGTCCGTCCCGAAATCCTTAAAATACTTTTAAAATGGGTTTATAAAATATAAAACATCCCTTTAATAGAACCGCCCACAAGCGGTGAGGGCGCCAAAAATAATTAGTTTTTTTTTTCAAGAGAGCAGATGATGATTCGTTTGCTTACGAAATCGGTTTTTTGTACTCAATAAGTGCGGATGCTAGCGCGTTGCTTACGTTAGGATATCTGCGTGAGCATCGAATTTTTATGTAATCAATTTCTTTGTAAAGAATTTGAGTTTAGTTGTAGGCTGATTGGTTATTTACAGAACTGATTGTATCGTTGTGTACGTACCCACGAAGTTACTTGTGACGATTTCATTATTTTCAATCCCGAAAGAATCTCCAAGATCCGCGTCGGTGCTCATATATGATATTGAAAGCATTTTCTTTTTTTTATTATTCTTCTTTTACTAACATATAAAATGAAGTCGGACTTGCGATCATGTGGTTCGAAACTAACCCATTTCACCAACGACGTGAACACACTCGCAACAAAAGCATTTAGCTTAGCACGAGGGGTTAACAAGAATGCTAGTAATGTGCGACCTATTTTGCGAGTAGATAACCTTTTTTTTAATAAGAAAGAAGTAACATCAGTAAATAAATAAAGTAAAAGCTTTAAACCGTGAGGAATGGAAGGAAGCCTTTGGCCAGAAGTGGAATCAACCGGGCTGATAAAAAAATTAAAAAGTCAGTAAATGAAACGGTCAGCAGTGTTGTTGCAGGTGACATTCCTGATGATGCCACTGGAGATCGCGTGGGCGGGCACCGTGCAATGGCTGGCGGGCGACCTCATGTGCCGCGTCATGATGTTCACGAGGACTTTCGGCCTTTACCTCTCCAGCTTCGTCCTTATATGTATCGCTGTTGACAGGTGAGATCACATTACTTTTTTTAAAGACACCGCATTACGGAACCTTTCGGTATGAACCGCAATACGGTTCAAACCCTGCCTGAGATCGAATTTTTCTTTAATTAGTAAATTCATTTCTTTGTGAATAAGGTAGTTGACAAATATTTGTTATGTTCCCATAAAAAAACTTTAACATAAATAGAGCCGAACTACAAAAACAATATAATTTATTTGAAGCAATCAACAATCTTAACGCCATTTAGATTTTAAAAGATGAACTACAAAATAATATAAATTCAGAAAACCATTTGATTATATTGCAGAAATATAAATGATAGTGCTAAGTTTTTATTATCCTTTAATTTATAATTCTTAAGGTCATTCCTTGAAGCTCGCCAACCTCGTCTTTAAAGCTCATTCCAAAATTCTGACTCACAAATCCCTTTTACAAAAAAAATGGTACCAACCAATGGCCGTGCGTTTGATACTTCACATTCTTATTAAGAGCACTTATTTGACAAGAGCTCTCTAGCTCTCTAGAGCCTTTTAGGTACCGGGCATAATTTTAACTTCTTTGAAGCAACAAGGTGCTATTGCTTTGCAATTTTCTGTGAAAACTAAAGAGATCCGGTCGGTAAAGAGGTCTCGCTTTGAAATTAACTTCTTTTTCTTATCGTGTCAATGAGCAAGCAATTTTCAAGTATTAAGGGCCTCATCAATGAGATTAGGCGTGACCCCGTAGGGATCGACCCTCGACTAAACTTGAACTTAGAGCTAGGTACTAAGTTTTTTTTTAAAAGCGCTAAATTTTACGATTAAAATAGTATAAATACGCAGTGATAGTCTACTTGTATGACGATGGACTGCCAGGAGTGCCAGGTCGTAAGGTGTTGAGTTCGAATTCAAGGCAAGTATGCACCTCTGCTTATCGTAATCATATGCGTATTAATAATTATCATTCGCTTAAAATGGTGAAGGAAAACATCGTGAGGGAACCGGCCTGAGAAATTCGACTGCTTTTGAAATCTACCTACCCGCAGGAACTCTGAGAGGCGACCCGTGCCCAGCACTGGGACAGTAAACGGGTTGATGATGAAATAATATCACATGTTGTAAAACATGTAGGCAACACGAAGTCTGAAACAAAAATTTTCAGCGCTTTTGGCACATTGGTCGTGGATTGGTGTGGGTGATTATGTGGGAATTAGTTTGTGTCTGTAAGAATACCTAATATGCAGACGAAAATATCTGAGTGAAGAGGAACCTTTAAAAATCTTACGTAGGTAATGACATATTATTATTAGATGCGCCATGTCCCTATTAGATTTACCGCTTGTATCTGTTAATGGCTGACAATGCACAATTCTGCACAATAGGCCGTTACACCGCATCAGTCACACAGAGTTTACAAAACCACAATTCAGGGACACAGGTTCGAACCCTGCCTGAGGCTTTCTGTCGCTAAAATTTATATCTTTTTATATTTTATTGTTTAACTCATGGAATTGCGTCTATACAAGTGTCTATACAAATATAAAAAATATATCTAATAACAAACACAGAAAGGTAAACTAAAAGATTAAATTCATACACAAAAGCAGAAATAATATAAAAATAAGAAAAATTTTGCGTAATTAAAATAATTTTCCTTTTACAATTTTAGGGCTTTGTGACTTTGCATCAAAGCCAATCATATAGTATGTAACGGGACAATCAACCCATTCGGTCCCTTGAGTCTTTTTAATAGGACGGTGTTATGAACAATCCTAATAGGTCGTCGGGACGATGCCTTTGTAACCTATTAACTTATCCCTACACACAACACTGCTGGGACCTATGAACAAAAATATTGGTCCTTTCAACTTCGTATTCGTTCTTCGTTTTATATATATACCCATACCATATACAGGTGTGTATTAACGTAACCACAGCCTTATGTTTGTGACGCGTGAGTTGAGGTTAATGAATTATCAATTAGTTTCAAAATGGAACAAATTACGTTTGGTTGAGCTCAATTGTTGAGCAAAAAGCTTCCCAGGACGGGAGGGATTAGCCTGTCTGGTGTACTAATGTACACCTCTGCCTTACACATGTACCTAGACGTGTATACTACGCCGAAATGTTTGTGTCTCATGTAATTGGGGGCAAAGTGACCATTTTGGAATAGCGGCACAAATCCAAACTCCGTGCTGCCTCTGAGAATTTTATAATACCTAACACTGGTCGACCTGGAAATCGAAGCAATGACCTTAAACGTAGGAGTATCAATAACAACCACAAGACTCATGAAGCAGTTGCTATACCTATCCTCGTTTTATGAAAATAAAACCGCTTCGATTTTTAAATCATATTTCAATGTTTAATTGCAGATACTACGCAATATTGAAGCCGTTGAACGTGACATGGGAGGCGCGCGTGCGCAGGGCGCTGATCACCGCGTGGGTGTGCGCAGGTCTCGCCAGTCTGCCGCAGAGCTTCATATTCCACCTTGAGGAGCATCCTGACGTTAGGGGGTAAGCAGTTTACAAACATTCATTTTACCTTTATTAGCTAACCTCGATTTATTTAGGCTATCCATACAATAAGGGGTCAACTTAAACTGGAATTATGTAGCTGTACGTACAACAGTCTCTGACATCTCGGAGTGCATCATTGGTCTAGTGGTCGCAAGCGCGGCTGCTGAGCGTGAAATCCTGGGTTCGATCGAGCAAAGCGTGCAATTGTTGCAATTGGCTCGCCGTCTATTATATAAACCTTAGGACTCATTTGTATTTATGTTGTAGCTATTAATAATTTGGAGTGCAATAAATGTGTATTGCGCTCCAAATTATTATTATCAGTATTACTAACTTAAAACAATCCAAAGTTAGTCCGAAAATAGCAAGAGAACGACGTAGACCATTTGTAAAAACACTTACTATTTTGTTTGAATAAAAGCTAGGTGATAAATTCTAGTTAATCCTCAATTATTTCAAATTGAAATGTTGCAAAATGTATAAAATTAATTTAATTCCCCAACTAGCATCATAGTATCAATATTATTTGCTTGTAATTTGTGTTTACTAAGTAAAACCGAAGTTCAATGAATTAAAACGATTCTGGTAATTTAATTTTTGCAATCCATTTATTAAAAAAATATTCTATTTTTAAAAAACTCCTAGACATTGTAGAAATTCCAAATTTGAACGAAGGCAACCAATAAGGTCAATGCCCAAAAACCACTTTAGATTCGATTTTTAAAATCCATTCGAGAAATCCCGATTTGTTTTATGCTTCTGCAGTATCAATATTCAACTATCGAGCCACTTTTATTGTCTCCAAAGCTTATAAGACTTAATTTTAATATGGTTGCCTAAATTTTCATCTCAATTTATCTGTTTTTGCGACACTGGTGAACCAGTCCATTGACACTGGATTATTCATGCGCGATCAATTGATTTAGGACAGGCCAAGGAAACCTATCAACAACGTACTTTGTAAACATAATTGTATATGAGGAACACATTTACGGATTAAATAAGGTTAGTGTACCGACCGCTTTGAAAGTTTGTGACGCGTATGTTGAGGTGAACGTATCATCAATAAGTTCCGAAATAGAACACATGCCATATGATTGAGCTCAATTGTTAAGCAAAAACCAGGCTTCGGTATCTAAACAAAATACCTTTTAGCTGCAGATCACCTCGCGGTTCACCTGAGTGAGCCGGATCTTTGAGCTGACTCACTTTGAGTCATGCGAGTCGTTGACAGAGAGAGAGTCATCGATCTATTTTACTGCGCGATTGCTTGCTTGCTCCGCGACACTCCTCTCGGTGTAGTGCACGGTTCAAACAAGTTTTTTTTTGGCTATAGATTTCAATTAGGTATACGCTGTACATTGTACAAAAAGCCTATATTAACGTATTTATACATATCCAGTTGAAGCTGATCTCGCATTGTAATAGGCTTCCCACACAATAAGAGGCTAGCGTTAACTGGTTTTGTATAGCTTGATGTGTAGCCGTGCGTAACTTAATATGTAGCCGTTTGTATTTGCTTAATTAAGATAAAAGTCAGAGGATTCCAGGACTTTTCTCCTTTGCCTTACCGCGGCAAACTCTACAAAATTAACATTGTCTGCTCTTGTACGGTAATTTGGAAGCTTCCATAAGATATCTAATAAGATTTTGTAACGATAAGCTTCGGAGCCGATATTTCAGGATTCTTTTTATATCGGAATTAGCTTTGATCTTTACAATGTGTATTAATTAAAGATAATTAAAGATAAGAGAGAAGCTCATTGAATGAGAGTAATTAATAGATCTAACAAAAATCCCTAATTATTACGTAAATACAGAAGCTTACCATCGCGCTTTTATTATCTGAAGGGCGGCAGAGGCGAACTAATGTAACCCACATTTAGCCGGTATGTTATACAAAATTCGACTCTGTTAATTCGTGTCTGTGAAAATTATGAAATATTATTCTGAAATTTATGAAAACTACGCATGACGAGACTGTGTCTATTTATTTATTTATTGAAAAGGCACACCAACAACTTATTTACAATGAAGATTTATACATATACATATATATTAAAGGGTCCTGTGTAAACAAGTCAATTACAGGTATGCACATCATTCACAGTGTAACGTGTCTTATGATTATTAAAAATATGGAATTATTAAACATTATTTAAAATTATTATCAAAATTATTATCAAATACAGTTAATATTAGATTACAGAAAACAATTACAGGGAATTAAAACGATTGTAACAATAAAATCAAATCGAATCAAACAAACGAATCTATTATTTGTAGTTGGCTTTCATATTATTAACAAAAAAATTGTCTAAAAAAATTGTAAACGCGAAGGTCCCATGTAATAAGAGCGATTGCAATTAACCGGGCACAAATCCAGACTCGGAGCATTTCATAAAAGTTTGAAGTGTCTCTTGAAATTTTGGGCTTTTATATTCTAAATCTGCCCAAACGTACAATATTGGATTGTTAAATGCTACGTGATTACATCACGCATTATTTTGAGGTCACGTCACATATTAATAATTCGCGTTTTATTTCAAAAGAAGGGACTGTCTACATACCATCACGCCGGTAATTACCGAAGGGTTATGCAGAGGTGCACTATGTACCTACACCCACATTTTGCCGGTATGTTTTTTAAGTCCCATGTAATAGGGGGCGAGCCTATTGCCATTAACCGGGCATAAATCCAGATCAAATCAAGAGACTTTCTTTCAAATTAGATTTCTTGAGAGGTTCTCTGGTGGTATTAGCAGCTGTTGAGGATGTAATTTAAAATCCCAATTAAAACTTTTCTCACCCCAGACCTCTAGCGTAGCAGTTAAACTAAGGACCACTTAACTAATGAAGTAGTTTACAATTTTTTTTTTGTTTTTATGCTCACTCCATATTTGTATACGTACTTTATACTAATAGGTATTACAAAGAGGTAAAGTTTGTGAGGTTGTAAGGTTGTAGGGGGTAATGTCTGAATCGACAGAACCCATTTTGAAAATTCTTTGACCAATAGAAAGCTACGTTATTCCTAAGTGACATAGGCGTATACTATCACGTAAAATGAAAAAATAAAAGGAAAGCTAGTTATTAATGAAAGTCTATACGTGAGCATTTGTACTAAGCTTTCTGATGACTATGGTTTCCATTTTTACGTCTATTGTTTTTAGCTGTGAGGCCTCCTAGCTGTGAGGCACTAAATAAATATTGCTATAAAAAGTTGATAATAAATGCGATACTAAATGCGCGTTCAGGGGTATGTCTATCTTCCTCGAACAATTCGGTAGCGAAGAATATGGTTCCAATAACATATTGTTTCCACATTGACCTAATATATAGTTACCTATATCCTGAATATTGATCTTCACAAAGCACACACTACTAAACTTTCAAGTCAACGTATTTGCGTATATGATTTGTGTATTTAACAGCACCCACGGTGCAGGAAATCCTAGTGTAAATACTAATATGAAGCAGGAATTGTTTTAGGATATTTATATAAATACACAAATATGTGCGATGCTGTTTGATCTGATGTTTTGTAGACAAGGAAACTGCAGAATAATATTGGCACGGATTCTAGCAGATTGTCCTACATTCACGTTTAAAATCTGGTGAGTTGTCTTGATCTAGATTATGCTATTAATATTTAGAATGTAGCGAACGACTACGGAAAACTTGGTATACGAGTATGTTCATGGACTGCCAAGTCTAGAGTTCAAATTCAATGCAATTATTTCTGACTTTTCGTAATCATTAATAGCTATCAGTACTCCAAATTGCAGTCTGCTATCTATCTATGCTTCTATCTATAGATAGCAGATAGATAGCTATCTGCTACTAAGCTTTTAACTGAAAAAAATAATTACATTACTCAACCTGGAAATCGAACACACGCTCATTGTCTGAGCTTGAGACAATAGACCAATGAAACAGTTTATGTAAATAGTTATACTAGATTTTATACATAGTTATAAAGAATTAGTTACAATTGAAGTTGTTCAAGCCACTTAGAACTTCACTAATTGGTCTAGCGACTAACCAGCTAGCTTTTTATTAGAGCATTTGTAAATTTATATCTTGAATAGTATCGTAAATGCAAATTTTATTACTGTAATATGGGTTAATATCGGATATCGGTCACTTAGGAGTTATACCGCTTTTGCTGGGAATGACAATTTCAATTCCATCTACACTCGATGGTGACGTAAAGAGATGCTATTACGTAATGAGTTCCATCTACTGACTTAGACTTGCCTCATTAGTCAAATGATCCCAAGCGAGGTTAATGGCATTAGGCTCGCCCCGTATTACGTGGGACCTAAACATACCAGCGAAGTGTGGGGAATACAGGCGTGATGGTATGTTATGTTATTTATGCCAACATATCTATATTGTTTCCGGGCGTTGACCCGTGACCTTGGCCTTGAACGGTTATTATTTGCGCGCGGTGCAGTCGGGTACATTCTTTTATGTTTCGACGTGCTTCTATGACGGATCTAGAACCTTCGTGGCCTATCCACGCTTTTCTATTAGTTACTCGGCGTAACAATATTATACTAATATCATAAAGAGGTAATGTTTCTGAGTTTTTGAAGTTGTAGGGGGTAATATCTGAATCTATTGAACCGATTTTGAAAATTCTTTCACCAATAGAAAGCTACATTATTCCTGAGTGACATAGGATATAAATTATCCCGTAAAATGAGAAGAAACGTATCGTCCACGCGGGCGAAGCCGTGGGCGGAAAGTATAATTGTGGAACATTAAAAACGCCAAGCGTAGAATTTTATTCAAAGACCAAATCAAACTTATTTAGAATTCAATTCGAACCAATCAAAGGATATATTTAGAAGGAAATTGATTTAGATGAATTTGGGCACTTTAATATTCAGATAACCCAATATTCCGATAATCTTAATAGCTCTCGATAAGGTTAAGCTATATATTACTAGGCCTAATAACTCTCAATTTAGTTGCGAGTTTCCCTAATGTGGTTGGGTAATAAACAATCGAATGGCTCTGAAGTGATTGATCGAATATCAATACGAATATAAGAGCGTGTGTTTTTATCGGCAATTGATATTAGACTTCAAATAATAATCTCTACAAATAAATAAAATTAAAGTGTCTATTTGAAATATCAAAATTACAGTTGCTTACTTAATGCATTTGAAAATGTATAAAAAATAAAATTTGTCCGTCTGATCTCTGAAACAGCTAGTCGTCTAGGTATATAATTCGCGTCAAGGTATAGGGCTCGAAACCCATGTATTGCACAACCGACGTAAACCCACTCGTAACACAAGCTTAGTACGAGGGGTTTTTTTATGTAGCCTCTTTTATGTCCCACTGCTGGGCAAAGGCCTCCCTTAACTTCCTCCAAGATTGTTTATTCTGGGCTTCTTTATACCACGTTGGCAGAAACCGATCCAGAACATCTCGCCAACATTTCCTCGGCCACACTGGTCTTCGAAGAATATCACGAGAATAATAGTAATATGCGACCCACATTGCTTGTAAGCTTTTTAAAAGTCCAATCCATCCGAGTATGGAATTTCAAGTAACCTTCATCTTTATTCCAGATACTTCCAGTGCGTGTCATATGGCTCGTTGCCAACGGTGAGCCACGAGTTAGCGTACTTCCTGGTGAATATGATCCTCATGTATGTCATCCCTCTGGTTTCCACGCTGTACTGCTCGTCTGCAGCATTGCTGGAGATCATCCGGAGGGCCAATACGTCCAATGGTGAGTGAATAAGACCATATCACGTGGGTTGTAGTGCAGTATCATTAAGGACAATGTCAATCTATATGACTGCCTCAGTAGTCTAGTTGTCCCAAGCGCAAATGCTATCATCAACCCATTACATTGTCCCACTGCTGGGCACGGGTCTCCTGTCAGTACGAGAGGGATTAGGCTATAGTCCGCCACGCTAGACTACTGCGGGTTGGCAGACTTCACACGCCGTCCAGAAAATCTCTCAGGCATGCAGGTTTCCTCACGATGTTTTCCTTCACCGTTTAAGCGCGTGATAATTAATTATTAATACGCACATGACTTCGAAAAGTCAGAGGTGCGTGCCTTGGGTTCGAACTTGAGACCTTTGACTTGGCAGTCCAATGGTCATATCACTAGGCTATCACTGCACTCTGCAATTACTCTGCAAATGCTATGCTAGGGTTAGATTCCCAGATCGAGCAAAGTGTTATTAAGTTTTTCTATGAAATTCTCAGTAGCAGCTTGGAGTCTTATTTGTGCCCGGTTAATGGCAATGGGCTCGTCCCCTATTACATGGGACCTAAACATACCGGCGAAGTTGGATGTACACCCAACTTCGCCGCCACTAGTACAGCTCTGGCTAATCCGTCGAGGAATACAGGCGTGATGGTGTGTTATGTTTATGTTATCAATATAGGTTATCAATATATTCTTTAGGTTAGGTTATATGATTAGTTGCGCATTACTAGAATTTCTGTTGTCATCCTAAAGTATACAAAATAGAAACACATCGGGACGTACTGAGAAAATAAATAAAGGATTCAGCTGGGTGAACCGTATTTAATTCGAGCTAAATGGGACTTCAGAAACAGAAACCCTCTGGCAGAACGACGCGGCGACGCGGCACGACGTCGTGACGCGTAGAATACCGTGACAAATATAACTTCGGTTCAAAGGCGGCAATGTAAAATTTATTCCACAAGTAACTTCGCTTAGGTATTAAATACATTACATAAACATATGGTAGAGCCGTACTTATGTACACCCATGTAGAAGGGGGCAACCCTATCGCCAATAACCGGGCACAAATCCGAACTCCGAGCTGCTACGGAGAATTTCATAGAAAAATCTAATAATACTACTCGGCCCGAGAATCGAATCCAAGCCCTCTATCGTAAAGCCACGCTCTACTAGGCAGTATAAAATATACGTCTTCATATAGTATTTCCTATAATGTTTTCAGATAAAATGCGTCGGAGTGGAGTGGGCATCCTGGGACGTGCGCGTGCGCGGACGCTGAAGATGACAGTCACCATAGTTCTAGTATTTTTTACCTGCTGGTCCCCTTACTACTTTTATTGTTTATGGTGAGTAATTTCTGTTTCTATACATATTAGTCCAAAGAAGATCCCAGTGACAACCTAATAGAAGAAGAATGATTAATTATTCCCCCTTGCCCGTTCTTCTATCGGACGACCAGAAGCACAAAAAAGCGACATCGGTTCATGGTGGACATCCAAAAAACCCGAACGAAACGCTTTAAGTCCACTTTTATCATGCGTACCGCTGAAGTGTGGAATGAGCTTCCCGAGTGGGTCTTCCCCGATAGCTATAATCTGGGGGTCTTTAAATCACGAGTGAATCGGTTCCTCCTAGGCAAGCGCGCTCCATCGTAGATCGCAGTATCGCTTAACATCAGGCGAACTGGCGGTCAAGCGTACGCCTATCATGAATAAAAATAAAAAAAAAGAATATAATTAAGAGTTAATCTTGTGCCAAGAGAACAGAATTGAGACACTGTGAAGAAAGCGCTTAAAGTTTGTGTCCATTAAAACAAAAAAAAACAAAATCCAATAATTACTTACACTATTTATAACGAGAACGGCTCAATCGATTTTTGATTATCTTCGATTTATAGCAGAAAAAGTATTAAAACATCGAATTAAATAATTCACGAAAAAAATTATAATCAAATTAATTTTCTCTTACATGCAGTACGAAGTTCACCGGGTTAGCAAGTTGGGAATAAAACATTAAATTTAATGGATTCTTAATTCTCTTCTTTAATAACACTTACGAAGTTTTAACATCTTTTGTAGCTTTTCTAAATTATTGCCGATTTATAAGTAAGGTGGGACTCGCGGTGGCTTAGCGGTCATAGCGTCTGGTGTACCTAATCAGAGAAGCAGTTTCGAATCCTGCCCGCAGTCGTATTTTTCCTTCACTAAAATAATTTTACCACAATATATCAAATTTTCGCAGTTGATTTTGAACTTAGTCGTCAACATTTTAAGGTTGAAAATCATTTGGAGAAATTTGACAGTTTTGTATAACCTAATGTTCTGGCGACTGTACATTAAAAAAATAAGTACTTTTCCACCATACCTTACTCTCTCACTCATGAGCATATTATACCTAGATCTTGGATATCATCAACAGAATAGAATCGATGATACTTCTAGGCACTAAAAACTTCAAAATGTTACCTAGGTATTGGATCGACAAAGATTCTCTGAGGAGGCTGGACCCGGTGATCCAGAAGGCGATGTGGTTGTTCTCGTGCACCAACTCGTGCGCCAACCCGATCGTGTACGGCGTGTTCAATCGCAACCGGTGGTCGTGGCGCGCGGGACGGGTGAGTTACTTCGTAAGTTGCACACAAAGGTATATATCTATTTATTTATCTATTGTATTATGTCATTTTCAACTGGTTCAGTGAAAACCTGAGTTATTATTATAGTCTACTAAAAGTTCTGACTGGAGACTCGGAATTGAGAGCGGCCGGTAAATGACATGCACGCTATACATAAAACCAGATCTCCAATAAACCAATCTCATTAATAATCTAACATCAGAGGTTGAAATGCATTAACAAAAGATTACCTATAGGGCAAATATTTGTTTTTATTATAAAAAAAAAACCTTTTTTTTTTCATTACAGTGAATCCTATTATAATAATTGATTGATCGGATCGGGCTTTTGCCTTACCTTGTTGGAAATTTACCGTGATGGTATACAAAATATTTTTGAAAATTTTTGTGTAATAACTAATAATTTACGTACCTTTCCATGAATTCTATTAAAGCCGCAAACTGTTCCTGGCTATCTCGGGATCTAGACTCCATCCTTATAGTTATCACTTTAATAAAATTAGGATATCTCTCACTGATTTGCCAGATAGATAATATTTTATGTCCCACTAATCAAATTAAATTCGCACAGTGAAATATCACTGTTATCTGTTAACATTTATTGTAGATTTATTATAATAATAATAAATCTACAATAAATTAATACCTTAATTTCATTTTATTTCACTCACTTATTTATCAAGAGACAAAATAATTTAAAAACAAAGTTTACCCGCGCACGAAGTACTCAACCTTGAATTAGACTGACGTTTAAAGGAGCACTTACCATAGACTAATAAACATATATTTTCTATCCTCATTGTAGACTGAGCAATTGACACGGTTGTGTCGACTTGGCTTACCACAAATCGATTTGTAAAATTGCCATCGCTAACATGCTACCAATGATAGAAAGAGATTAGCTATGAAACGTTTGTAACATTGATTCTCAAGCTTTTTGTAAAATCAAATTAAATAATTTATTATACTACCAGAAAAACTACTAAGTACCTATATGATTTCCAGAATGTTCGATGTCGAAGTGGCAGCATGAGGCGTGGTTCAAGACTACCGTACGGTGAATCTATGGAGATATCAGCAGCGACCCTGGCTCGAGCGAGAAACTCTCTAGGCAGCGACCGCAATGGCCGGCGGGACTCCGCTTACAACACCCACAATGGAACACAGAAACACTGGAACACTATCAACAACAACCATGTCGGAAACGGCATGGTGTAGCTATCACTCATTCCTTACTAGACTTAATATTGTGTTAAAAGCGTTTGTTACGACTGTCGAAATCTTTTAAGGTTGAAAGTCGTAATTCGCAGTTCAAAGGACCTTTTTAGTTTGCCAAGAGGACAATGCACTAAGACACCACCTTTGATCGTTCAGTTTATTGTTAAATATCCATCGTTTATTTGAACAAGATAAGCCGTTAATATTATGCCGCTGACGAAAACTAGTGAGGGGCAAAAAATAACGGTTAATATCGTTTCGCAAAATTGTTAAACGATACTAATAACTTGCTATTCGTTTCTGATTTAGATAGCTCTTTAAATGAGATTGAGTATCGTTACTATTTTATTTTGTGCGTAAAAGAAAGCTTTAAGGTGGAGTCTTGAAACATATCTAGGATGCGATAAGTAACGCAAAGACTACGGTTCGTGCGGTTTGTGCCATGCCTTGTGAGTAGAATTATGGAATTATAATTGTTGAATGTTACGCACTGATATGTAACATTCCTATAAGTGACTTAGCCGTAAAATATAGTCCTAATTATTAGCTAATAGCTAGTTTAATGAGGCTATGTCAATTGGCATTGTTAGTCCCTATGATTGAAATTGACTCGATCATGAATGACAATCCCAATTGATCGATAGTCTATACAATTAAGATACTCATAGCTTTCCAGCATGTAAAGTTGATACATTCCAATGAGAACACGCTTAAGTTTACGTATATATTTATTCAATAAGACTGACTGACAGACGATAAGTCCTTAGTAGGTATTTTGATACCAAACAATTGTTATTTCTTTGAAGGTTGTTTTTGTTTAACTTTAGTTTTAATATAAAGATTATTTTATTTTTTGTTCAGTAGTATAGAAGTGTACCTTGGCTGTGAGGTGATAGAGACTCAGCTCTATACATACAAAGAGATACGGAATTTTGTACCAAATCTTAATCCTAAGTTAATGCAAGAGCTATTTTTTTTTAATAAAACAAATAAAGAAAGTGGTTTAGTTATTGAAAATCCCTTCCTCAGTAAAAAAATACTATTTTCACACGAATATTTATTTAAAATAACATCCATTTTTAATGAAAACAGGGAATCATGAGCCGACATCAATAAATATTTTGTACTTAAATTACAATATTTGGTATATTTTTTTTAACTATTAATACTACTTAGTGCGATTATACATACACAAACAAAAAGACATAGCTACGTATAATAAAATGAGTTCACCTTACTAGATAAAGAATATTACAGAAAAGGCAACGGGTAATCACACATATGCCATTTAAGTGTCCTTTTTATAGATGTTCATGGTTCTATTCGATGGAATAGGAGAGTATCCGCTATACTAAATGAGGTTTCTATGCATAGATTTGTTTTCTATTACCCACTACATGAGCAAACCTACATTACTTTATTTTTCCATTATCTGATAGAATATGGAAGGAAGTTACAGAATTTACTACAGTCTATAAAATACTTAATTTAAAAAAGGAAGGTTTGCTTTACATAACAATGAATTGTTCTAAAACATTGTGCTTTTACTCGTTGCCACTACTTCAGTGTAAAAAAACAATTTGTGGTAAAATACTTTTATTTAGACTGTGTCAAAATATCCGATATTTTCTTCAAACTGACTTGTAATAAACGGGCTTATAATATAACTAAAGTGCGGACTAGAAACTATTATGAACATTACGTCTATGTAAATGTGATTATATTATATCATATGGTAAAATTATATCTTATTGTACCTTACGCTAAAATTTGGCCACAATTTAATGACTTTCCTCTGCTGTGGTCGATAAAATAAATTATTAATAAAAGTTACTATGTCGTTACTAATTCGAGTAACTAGTTTACTAAATTAAATTACTGTATTTAATCACTTAGTAACGCATACAATAAATAGAATGTCTCACCGATTCTGAAATGAAATACAAGCTTACATGTTGCTTTATAAAATTATATTTAAATGTACTCATAACCCGAGATCGACAGGTTAACTAATATATCGGATCAGAAAATGGTGAAACAGCAATTAACATTTTACTACTAACTAATAAATTTTACATCGTTTGAAACGATAATAAAACAATCGAACAACAAATGTTAATAAATAGAAGTTAAAATCTAAGTGTATTCGTCTGAAACAACTGGAATGCAGGCTGTCTTTAACGTAACAAATCTGAAAATTTACCAACATTTTTAGTTTTACCAACAATTTCATGAAATCCTCATAAAGTTTTTGTAAATGAAGCTGTGTAGTGCAATGAAACAATATTAAGTACTTTTTCGCAATGAATATGTTTGTCGAAAAGTACTAACCAATCAAAAATTGCATTAGAATTTGAAAAACATAAAATCAAGCCAAATGTAGGTAAAATTAAAAAGTTTTGGCACATATATTTAATCTAGTTCCCTTATTCTTAATATCTCAAACATTGTAGATACATACATGCACGTTTGAGTTGATATAGTACACTCATACAAAAATAGATGAACAATTTCTGTTACAAATTAATTTCAAAATGTCTTCAAAGATTAATTCTTTCTATGCGTTGTTTTTGAACTATATAGTCTCAATACTAGACAGAACTGATTCTACATGTAAAACTTCTTTTTTTTTATACTTCCTATAGTAAATGGAAGGAAAACGTTTATTATCAAAATAGCTGAGTATTTATAGATTTAAATTTCCACACGGTGTAATGAGTATTAACGAAAACTATAGCGAATATATATATATCCAAAGCGACGGACGTGTAAAACATATACCACTTCACAGTTGAGTCGTGATTTAAAGACACGGGTAGAAAATTCTAGACATAATCACCACTTCTATTTTAAAGCTACATAAAATGGCACATATAGAACACACTGACACATTATAAGCTCTTTCTAACATATACACAATATTCAACTTACTGATATAATATATTGAACTTTACGTTTTTGGTAAACACATTTGGTAGGGAGAGTAATCACATACCTACATTAAATCCTGAAAAATAAGATGCGAGCAATTTATCTACGTTTACAACATGTTAAAAAAATATGTTGAATAATGTGGGCCAGATAAATTACGTTTATAACGATTAAACAGTAATTACAACACAAGGAGAAATGTTTGCACCAACACAAGAAGCTCCTTATAATTATTAACATTCAATCATCAGTATTTTTCAAATAAAAAGTCATGCATCTCATCACGAAAAACACATTTAAGCTGCAACGTTAGTCCTTAAAATAACGGTACCTACAAATAACACTATATTTGAACACGAACTCTATATCAATTTCTCGAGACCGAATAACGAATAATATTATTAACTATATTATTTCTAATCCCGAAAACATTCGCAGTATAATTCTAATCACATCAAATATCGAAGTATTTTTGATCTCTTTCTAATATGATTGTATTTCTTTTTGTTCTTATTAGTCAGATTTATGTGACTCAAGACAAACATATAGTAATTACATATTGTAATTATAAAAACAATCTTGTCGTTATTCCGTAATGGTCCGCAATAGTCTGTGGAGAACGTATATTTGTGCCACTATCAGCTCAATGGTCTCCCTTTTCCAGTTCGGTGAGTTCATGCGAAGGCACCCCATCCCTTTCGTTATTCTCGGCCCGGTTCTTCTCTATGTCACCTTGGGAGAGTGATGTCACTATAATAGCGCCCAAAGCATCGCACACCACGTTAATTGTTGTACGGAACCGGTCACTGAAAAAAAAAACTTTAATTGCAGTTTTACTTTTCAATGGGTGTTCAACTTTTTTTAACAGTATTTCATTAAATTTTTATGCCTTCACTGGTTTAGTCTCGACAGACGAATTATAAGACTTATGTTAAAATATATTATATGCATTTTATATTGTCCATGACGTTTTTCTTATTACAAATAAAATATTAACGCTATGTGATATATGATAGAGAAATTCAAATATTAAGATTCATTCGATATCAGTATCAAGTTTTAAATAGGTCACCCTAACGATACTAGTGCCGTTACGCCAATGATGTCACATTGATTAGGGCTGTTACAACAATTAACTAAAGGGCCAGAAACAACTATATATCAAGCTGTCTGATAGTCATAGTGTTAAATTGCTTGTAACTTTATCTTTGAGTTACACTGCACGACATAGCAATCTTGTTACTAATGTTTTACAAACGGTAATTAACGTTATTACTCAACGAATCAAATGAAGTGTCGTTCCTATAGTACCTAATTGTTTTTTAAATCTAGCTAGAGCATGCATTGTACTTAACGAGAGGGACGCAGATTTGAATTCTGCCTGACATCATAATTGTCTTTCGATAAAATGTATATCTTTAAAGATTAAATGCCATAAATATAAAATCCTCCAATCAATAAATTTTAAAACGGAGCAGAGTGTGTAGATACATAACTCATGTTATTTTCTTACATCAACGTAAATTCCCGGTATCGGTATCGGTTGTACTTACAGCAGCCAATCAACGGCAAGGATAATGGAGACGTCCTCGGCCGGCAGGTTGACAGTATCCAGCACCATCACCATGGTGACCAGCCCTGCCTGAGGGATGCCCGCCGCCCCTATACTTGCCGCCGTAGCGGTTACACTGAAAAAAAAACAACGATTACCTGTTGTACATTTAAAAAACGAAAAAATATATTCACGGCATGATTAGAGCAAAGGTTTTATGCGATGGTTCGATTCTCGCACGGAACAAATATTTATGGTGACTGACAATTTTCAAGTATCTAGTTCCTCTAAAAGACCGATACTCCAGTATAAATTTCACCCCACTTTCCCGCTCTTTAAATCAGATTTTTTATTTATGGAAGGCCTACGCTTGACCGTCAGGCGATGCTGCGATCTACGTTGGAGCGCACTTATCTAGGAGAAACCCAAAACCATGAAACACGTTACTATTAATTTATAATCCGTGGCTATAATTGAAATTTTCATGTTCCATAACTTTTAAAGCTGTAATATTCATAATTCCTTTCATAAATGTTGCTTACTTTACAAAATGAACATAGGTATTCTTCCAAATTTTCCACATTTCAACTTTCCAGACTGGTTATGCATTGATAGTTCAGTCAGCACGAACGATTTAATAAGTTGAAAATACCACAATCATGTCTCACCTAACAGCAATAATCTTGCCGAAGGACATCTCGACCTTCCTGAGCTGCGCGATGAAGATGGCAGCAACGGCCTCGTAGAGCGCGGTGCCGTCCATGTTGATGGTGGCGCCGATGGGGATCACGAACCTCGTGATGCGGGGATCCAAGCCCATGTCGTCACAGCACCCGATCGTTATCGGCATGGTTGCTGAGCTGCACATTACAAAAACATATAATAGTCTAGTTGACTGTACAGCCTCATTAGTCTAGTGGTCCTAAGTGCGACTGCTACGGTAGAGGTCCTGTGTTCAATCCCAGTCTGTCCCAGTTTAGCCGCTCGCAGTCTGGATTTGTGCCCGGTTAATGGCAATAGTGCGGTGCAGTGATATTCTTGTGATATGACCATTGGGCTGCCAAGTCAAAGGTCTCGATTTCGAATCCAAGGCATGCACTTCTGTCTTATCGAAATCATGTGCGTATTAATACATAATTATCACGCTCTTAAACGGTGAAGGAAAACATCGTGAGGAAACCTGCATGCCTGAGAGATTTTTCTTGACGGCATGTGAAGTCTGCCAACCCGCAGTAGGCTAGCGTGGTGGACTACTTTTAGCCTAATCCCTATCGTTCTGAGATGAGACCCGTACCCAGCAGTGGGACAATGTAATGGGTTGATGATGATGATGATGAATGGCAATAGGCTCGCCCCCCTATTACATGGGACCTAAACATACCGCTGAAACATATGAGTGTACACCTCTGCCTGTATGTTGACTGTTTATGGGAAAAAGGCTTGAGTGTATGAAGGTACCTATGTACGAAATGAACGTAGAACTTACCTCGAAGCAGTACCAAAAGCAGTAGCCATAACCTGTCCCATCTTTGCGATATACTTGCAAGGCAGTTTCTTAGTGGCCAGGATGAACAGGATGCTCAGGGTTCCGAAGCCGTGCAGGAACAGCCCCAGCAGCACCGTCATGAAGTACAGCCCCAGCCGCCCCACTAGCTCCGCAAATGATTCGATCTCCATGATCTTCGCTGTTACCAAGAAGAACACGCCAAGAGGTGACAACCTGGAAGAATAAAAGGGAATTTATTTGAGAATGATGCCTACATAAGTGTTTCATCATAATTGTATTAATCAAAAAACATATATATTGTACATACCACATATTATGGCATTATTATTATTATGGTACAGGTGGCATAATAATTATGTCCATATATGCACTAACTTCACTTTAAAAAATGCGTACTAATTTTATAAATAGGAAAGTAAATATGTCTGTTCTCCCTCTGTTTTTTTCTCAATACGTACTTTGGAGGGCTATTGAAATCACGAGGATGGGTAACACACTTGAAAATTTAATCTTTTTCTGTATAGAGCCAATATCTACTTACCAAATAACCCATCCAGTGATAATCATCATGGCCTCAGACAATGCATGGAAGAACTCCTGCAGTGGTCGGCTCTGGTCGCCCATCTTGCCGAGAGTGATGCCCAGCACGATGCTGAAGCACACCAGCCCCAGCACATTGCTGCCATTCTGGTACTCACCCGTGATCTGATACGTCTCCAATTCACCTGGAAAGAGCAGCGTAAGATGTATTAAAAATCGATTTGAGGGTGTTCTCTATAAATAGGGATCTAGTGTAACGATATATAAAATATAGATACGTTCTAGATACGTTCCCGCTCTCTAAAATGGCAACAAGAAATCAAGGCAATTGCCCGGTTCGCGTTTAGTTACGCACCAACCAGTGTTGCGCATGGACCAATTAGAATGCAGCACTTAATCGTAACGTAACTAAAGATGTATATTAGTCTCTTTCTAACAACAGGTACACCGTGAAGTGGCATTTATTTTCTTTCTCTTTCTTTGCACGTATTAGTCGCTATCTAATAGTTAACGCGTCTATATAATAATACTTCTTTGATCTAGTGATAGTATTCTTGTACTTGAAGTCTAAGCTTCCTAACCCCTTTTTTATAGTATGGAAAATCGTCATAAATCGTCCGCAGGGAGGTCGCAGGGTATGTTGGACTCGTACCGACTAAAAACCGCATTTGCCTTACCTTGCCCTATAGTCCCGGCCATGGGATTCGTAATATTTACCATGACAATGATGGGCTTTGATCCAGCAATCACTGGACCCCTTCAAAAGGCAAGTCTTTGCCTCGCATCCTACTCGAAGGCCTACTAGGAATCTAGCAAACTAAAGACCTAAGCTAAAATTAGAAAAACTACTTTTGGTGAATCATAGTATGATTTATATTAAAAAAAAGTGCTATGGAATTAACGGGTTCTAAATATGAATTAATTTAGACCTTTTCCTGAACGTGACCAATTAAGCCGTGTTCTTTTTATGATATTTAATCATCATGACAAGAATGCTTATAAGAATAAAGACGACAGTAATTGTTGGTATACATGCTTGTTGCTGCTTTTGTTCAAAAATAGAACAGTCGGTCCATCATCATTTTGCAATAAAAGTCATTGTTCAGTTAGCTCTTTACAAATTGCCTAGACAGGCATTTATCCAGTGGACCACTGCTTTGATTCATTGAGTTTATTCTTAAATCAATGTGTCAACGTTGAGAAACTCATATAGGTTAGGTATCTAGTAACTATTTTTATGTGGAAATCTTAACCTTATTTCTACTTGTCTACACACTTCTTAGCTCAGATTGGAAGTTGATTCTAAGTTTAATTCTTACTGTAAAGTTATGCTATCATATATCTGCATATTATGCTATCAGAGATCAAAACTCAATTAGGGAAAAAAAAATAAGATTTTTTAATTTTTACATTGAAAAAATTTTACAGTTTTCAACAGTTTTTCAAAATGATCGTTTTGATCTAGATGTGCGATTGATATATTTTATTAGCATTAGACAAACTCACAATCAAAGCTAGATTCGCACTTTAATTGGCACTCTTAGCTATGTACTTATAAAAATCGTGTCTAATTATAACTTAATATACACGTGATACACAACTGACTTTGTAAATACGTATGTCTAAACCTAGTAGCGAAAGTGGTTAGCCAAACATTTATGTAATTTTAATAGACGTTAGAAAAGTAACAAACAGAACATTTAAAACTAAGATTTATCGAGATCTAAATGATGGGAAGTGTTAAAATAAATCTACCTCGTCGACTTTTAGTATCGTTGACGTCGTAAACGAGCCTCGTGCGGTAGGATGCGATCGTCGCCTGCGCAAGGTTCTCCGGGAACACGTTCCTGCAAACAAACGTTTCAAAATAAGTAGAGATACGAAAACAGACGAAAATATAAACAAAGTCCTGCAATTAAAACAACAATAATTATGTATATCACATAAAATGTCAGGTTTCTAAACATCTGCCTCTGACTGCAGACTGCCTCATTAGTCGCTAGAGGTCCTGGGTTCGATTCGTTCGAAAGTGTTATTGAGTTTTTCTATGAAATTGTCAGTAGCAGCTCGGAGTCTGGATTTTTGCCCGATTTATGGCACTTACCTAAACATACTAGCGAAGTGTGGGTGTACAGTAGTACACCTCTGCTTAACCCTTCGAGAAATACAGGCGTGATGGTATGCTATGTTCTAAACACCTCAGTTAATTTGAAAATAGGTATATCATCCAACCTTTTAAGGCTGGTCCCTTATTTTGCAAATCAAAAGATATGCATTGTAATTTCTTTCTGAGCCTTTACTCTATCCAGCCTGCTTACTTTAGTTTGTCCCTTGTAGGTGATGTAGGCGAAAAGGTTTATCAATTAATTTGTAAGAAATACAAAAGTCTCGCACGCACGTCGTAAGAAAATAGGTTAATCATCATTCATCAGTGTTTGCTGGCAGCGGTCCAACGACCCGTGACCACTTATGCACTTTTGCAATCTGACTGATGTTATTGTCACTACTCGGTTCACGGACAGGACGACATGTCAGCTGTTTTAGTTTTGAGCGGAATCGGGAAGAAACAAGTGGCGAACACAATAGACCGACTGCGGTCGCAGTGATGCTAGCCACAAAGAAACAATAAAAATAAAATTAACCTCACTAGCATAGTAAACTACTAGTAACAGTGGCGGATTAAAATATTTGCCGGCAGTAGGCTATTAATACTGCCACAATTTGATTGTGAACTAGGGGATAGATATGTCAGTTCCTAGATTATTTTAACATCCAACGATTTACTGGTTTCTAACACTTACGCGAATATTAGACATTGAAATAAAACTAATTTTTACGTGTTACGTTTTTACCCGTGACCATGGATGCTGTAAAGGATCCGAAACGTCGGGAATTTAAAAATATCAATATAACGCGATAAAATCCGTAAAAAGTAGTTTTATTTCAATATCCAACGATTTGTTTGTTTGTTTTTTTTTTAAAAAAAAGCTTACTAGTAATGTGGGTCGCACATTACTAGTATTCTTGTTAACCCCTCGTACTAAGCTAAAATGCTTGTATTACGGGTCCACGTCGGTAGTGCAATGGATGAGTTTCGAACCGGCAACCACATGATCATAAGTCCGAAGCCCTAGCCATTAGGCTACCGCCCGCTTTAAATTTAGTTGCACACAGTAGCACAAAAAATACTCTTTGGGTATATTTCTGAGCCAATAAAAATAATAATAAGGCTGGGTAAGGTACCTAAAGTACCAAATGTATAGTGGATGAATATCTAGAATAGATTTAGATTTTTGTTTCTAATAACATTGCCATTAAATATTCATAAGTGCATGTTTTCTTGATCAATAGTGCAGTGAGCTACTAACTGCCGCTATCTTTGAAACCACTGTCTTATTTGATTAATGTGTACAAACACATTAATCAAATAAGACAGTGGTTTCAGAGGAAGATTTAAGAAAAAAATAAAATTCCTAGACTAGGCACCCCCTCATCATCATCATCATCAACCCATTACATTGTCCCACTGCTGGGCACGGGTCTCCTCTCAGTACGAGAGGGATTAGGCTGTAGGCACCCCCTAGTCTAGGAATTTTAAATCTTTTTTAATTCTATCAATTTACTTAGTGAACGATGACCTGACGTTCTCGCTGAATAGTCGTGTGATCGTGTCGTGTGCGGTGCGAGTCGATGTCTTATTTGATTGATACGTTTATTAGGGCTGCCCTAATATTCTAGGATTTTCAATACGATATTTTCATAAATATTTTTGTATGTTCTAAATGTGGTTAATACTCCATCGTAACGCTACTATTGAGTAACATAAACGGACATTAACTACAACCAACCCAACTTTTGTACACTCATAACAAAACATGCCAAACATTTATGTCCTCTGAGAATAATAACCTGCCGTTGTTTTTAATAACTTATCTGTCCTGGGACGATTAGCTAATTAACTAAGTAACGTATACAAGAAAAATTGTTCTATTTATTTTAGAGTAAAATAGCCATCGCACTATTAGCCATGCCTCATGGCCAACGATGCCCATTACAGTACAAGCCAGTAAATGAGTTGATAATGAATTGCAGTTGATTCTTAATTCTTGTTATACAAGAGTGGAGGTACTTACAATGCACCCCGCATTGTAAGTACCTCCACTCTTGTATAACATATTTATGTTCTGAGAATCATTTATATCTAATGATTCTCAGACGCACCCTACTGACTAGTCCCTCTCAACTTACATCCTTGTAAAAAGCCAGTTGTTTAGCTGGATGAGCTCCGAGTAAGCAGTAAGCCCAATCCATTAGGCTACCGCTAACAAGAATACTAGTAATGTGTGACCCACATTGCTAGTAAGCTTTTTTTAAAAAAAATATATAGTTGCAAGTAGTATACAAAATATGTTGTTGTGTAGCTGGATTTGCTACAACAGGCAATTCTTTTTAATCAACCCTCATTGAAAAAATCTCACAGCTACATACCTGGCACATTTTTATATTAGTTGCACCCGCAAAGGATATAAAAAATATGAATCACCTACAATTTATCATACACTAAAAAGGTGGTTATTTGATTTCAGAACTTTCAAAAGCGCTAAGTACATGTTCCACACTTTATAAATGCATAACAAACAAGGCAGATGATATAAAACCTGGCACATTTTTATATAAGTTGAACCCGCAAATGATATAAAAAATATGAATCAGCTACAACTTATCATACACTACAAAAGGTGGTTATTTGATTTCGGAACTTCCAAAAGCGCTAAGAACATGTTCCACACTTTCCAAATACATAACAAACAAAATAGATGACATAACCATTAATGGCACAACTACAACAACAAGATGGTTATTATTTTGTGACTAACACAATTCATTCCCTTACGGGTCTTTTCCCAGACCAATAAGAACCAAATCACGGTTGACATTTGATTAATGAACTGCTGTCGACAGCCCTATCAGATCGTATGTAGGGCGCTGTATAAATAAGCGAGTGAGGCGGGAACTAACGCGAGCAAGAGCACCGCTCCTGTCGCCCTGCAATTGACAATTACCTACCTATGTCGCCAGGATCCACACGCATACTATGTACAGTCGCCAGCAGGTTATACAAAACTGTCAAATTTCTCCAAATGATTTTAAACCATAAATAGTTGATGTTTAAGTTCAAAATCAACTGAGAATATTTGACATATTGTGGTAAATTGATGTTCACCGTACACGCACAAGACAACTTATATACGAATACTAGCTGAACCCGCAAACGTTATTCTGCCATTGCAAGAAAAAAAATGGGGGTAGGAGGGTGTAAAATACTATACGATCTATGCTACCGACAATACAAATTAAAATAGGTCGAGCCGTTTCGAAGGAGTGCAACCACAAACAGCGTCACACGAGATTTGTGTATATCCAGAGTAAGCAACAAATACTATTGCTCAAACACTAACAGAACATACCATCACGCCTGTTTTTCCCGAAGGGTTTAATCAGAGTGTACTTATGTACACTCACGGTTCGCCTGTATATTTAGATCTCAAGTAATAGGGGCGAGCCTATTGCCATTAACCGGTCACAAATCCAGGCTTTGAGTTGCTACTGAGAGTTTCATAGAAAAACCCAATAACATCCCTCGTGATAGTATGTAATAAACTAAGTATTTCCCCAAAATCATCATTATCTACGCCAGCCTAACAGTATGAGGATGCAAACTAAACAAATTGCCACATCTGGCTGCAGCGTTAAGGATCTAGGAGTCAATAAATCAGGTGATTGTCAATTATGGGCGATGCCGTGACAGCTGTGACCTCCGAACTTTGGTGGGTGTGCGTGTGACATCTCCAATTGAAATACCAACTGCTTGTTGAAATCTCGTGTACGTAATTTCGAACTTGAGTTTTTTTTTAGGTGCAAGGTTATGTACCTGCGTGGTGGGTGACGGCCCAATTTCTCACACCAGTTGGAGGACTGTGACCCAGCAGTGGCAACATTATAGGCCAATCAATTATGCTATGCGTGGCTATGTTATTATTACTCTAATCAATCGATCTGCAGGTGTAGGTAAGTCTTCGGATGGGTGACCATTCTAAACTCCTTCATGCTACTATTTTTTTTTATGGGATATGGCCCAAACGAGTAGGCGGATCGCCTGATGGTAAACGATTACCCACGCCCATGGACATCCGCAACACCAGGGGAGTACAAGTGAGTTGCCGGCCAAATAATGATGAAAAAATACTAATGATGTCTCAAGGTTACACAAAGCATACTTCTAAACTTAACCCTGTCTTTTTGTATTTTTTTAATGCATTTTCCATGCTAAGACGACCCTCAAAGACTCAGATTCAGAATATGAGGGCAAATTTTGCGGATGGGACTCGCGGTAGCTTAGTTGGTCATGCGTCTAGTGCATTCAACCGAAAGACGCAGGTTGGAACAATGCCCGCGGTCGAAAATTTCTTACACTAAAATAACGCTCCTCCTATGCTTTAAAGTTACACAAAAACCTAACCCTTAACTGATTAACATTGTGGTTGTAAAACTTAACTTTATGTCATACTTTATTAATCGACATATTTTTAGCCGGAACCGGAATATGGTACACCTCTAAAGCACGTAATATTAAGTGTGCATATCATTTATCAAGCTAATTCGGCTCGGGTCAGGCGGATGGCGAAATTACCAGCCATGTAACACCTATTAAGAGTATTACGCCAATCAGCTCGCGTCATATTATATGAATTGCGTGACGCGGGTTGGTTTATAGGACGTGAATGTGTTCTAGAAATGTGCGCGATTTTGTTACAGTTTTAGTGTACGCTTTATTTGTAAGTTCATCATACTAGTTTTTGCATTAAACTAATTTGACATGGTGGTAGCCTAATGGCGAGTGCTTCGGACTTGCGATCATGTGGTCCGTTCAAAACCATGACTTGAGCTCACTCGTCGTAACACAAGAATTTAGCCTAGCACGGGGGGTTAACTAGAAAGCTGCTGGTAAGCTTTTTAAAACAAAAACAAAAAGTAATCAACAACTAGATGCTTTTCCTAATATAGGTTGATTTGCTTTTATTTTTTAACTGACGAGAAAACAGGAGAATCTTAAGTCGACGCATATATATTGTTCTCATGTGTCTTCAAGGAACCAAATTGCTTTAGGTTACATTTACTCTAAAATAATTTAAAAGATATGACTTCAAACTAAACATAAACACAATCACAGCGCTTTACCGTATCTGTTTGGCAAAGCTTTTTCATAGATTTAAATATATCGCGCGCCGAAAAATCTAATCTTGATCTCTGTATGCGTTTCGCCTTGGATTTATAGAGGCACCATGGACATTGTATATATTGTTCCAATCTAGTTTTACGACCAACTAAGGATACGTACTTAAGTGATAGCCTATTGATTTGACCATTGGACTGTCCAGTCAAAGGTCTCGAGTTCGAAGCCAAGGCACGCACCTCTGGCCTCAGGCCTTGTGCGTATTAATAAATTATCACGCACATATACGGTGAAGGAAAACATCGTGAGGAAACCTGCGTGCTGAGAGATTTTCTTGACGGCGTGTGAACTCTGCCAACCCCGCAGTAGGCTATCATGGCAGACTATAGCCTAATCCCTCTCGTACTAAGAGGAGAACCGTGCCCAGCAGAGAGACAATATAATGGGTTGATGATGATGATGAAGTATACAAGCGTCAAACATAAACACTTAAAATTGTGTATAAATAAAATGTCTCGTTATCTACTGGCGTGATCTAAATTAAAACCAAATAAATAATGTGGGAGGGATATTCAATAATTGCGATACTCTTGTAATTTTTTCGTACAGCAGGTTGGCCTTAAATTGAAACCCCAAAAAAGTTACCTGAAATACTCTTGAGCATATTAAAATTGTATAAATCTCAATATGGATGATTAATAAAAGCTTGCTACAAATTGCCCAGTATAATCCCACGCATTTTTATTTCAAAGTTCGTTCTTTTAATATTATACTTGCCTTTTCGTTATACTTCGGAACAGAAACCTTTTATGTAGGTATTAATTCCCCTTCCCGGAAAATTTTAGTAATGTCTTATCAAAGCTTTGCAACCCACGCCTTTGATTGCCACGGTAGCCTCAGATGTTAATGGAACTTTCTGTGCTTTTTGAAAAGCCTTCCAAGTTCGCTTTGATTTTTATTCATAAGTATTTTTAAAAGGTTTATTATATTACATTACATTAAAAGAATTTTCCTTCTTCAAACATCTTATTTTATTTTAGAACAGTCGGTGCCCGTGGTTACTCACGTCCCATAATAACTCTGCTTCTAGTATCAACATGAAACAACAACAACTATGAAAACCTCATTCAATATCGTGTAGTAGTTTATTAAGTGATGCGTGTACAACCATACAGACAAACCTACAAAAATTCTAAAAAATGTTTTGGCTTCTGTTGCCGCATAAATCCGCCCTATGTTTTTTTTTATAATACAATCATATTACTTATTATATTACGACATCTCTAAGTCGAAAATTCAAAATGTGAAAGCGAATTTCGACCTGGCGGGTGAGACTCCAGGTGGCTCAGTTAGTCATAGCGTCTGATATATCTAACCAGAAGACGCAGGTTCGAATTCTGCTGGCAGTCAAATTTTTCCTTCACTAAAATAATATTATATACATACATAAATGAGTGTATTTATGTTTACGCCTTTTTCCCATAGGCGTAGCCAGAAACTACAGAACGCCATCTCCTACGATTCTTGCATGCTTCTTTTGCTTCGTCCACATTCACATAATATTATATGTTAACTTAATATATACTATAACCGAATCTGCAAACAAAATATACGCAATGCATAAACACGGGTTCTAGATCATATCACCGACCTGATCAAATCCAGCAGTGTGTCGGAGGTCAGGGTATCCTTCACCAGGACTTTGGTCGCATTTGGCTGCGTGTAGGCCTCTGGGTCCTTGCCAGGTTTGATGGTGGTCACCAGGGCTATTCCCAGCATCACTGCGCATATCGTCGTCGTCATGTAATAGATAATCGCGCGGAGACCAACCCTGGAATAGAGAGTGTAAGTTACAGTTATTTTTTTTTACCAATGTACACAGCTCCCTTAATAGATACAAGGAACTCTCACCAGATGGATTGCCTTTTATCAACAACCTTAGATCATCCATATAAATACAGGACAGTTTTCCTTAAATGGACAAGATAAAAAGATTTCTATCTACCGAATTACTACGACGAAAAGTTAATCTTTTCTGTAGTATGCATTGTTAAGAAAAAATCTACATAGCAATACTCAATAGTAAGTAGGTCCTGGATGTCCCAGGAAGCGAAAAACAAAAATTATAAACAAAATAAACTTCAGTAAGTACTATCAATAATACATATAGTAAATAACTAAAGATATCATCGTGCTTTCTTGAATAAGGTAAGATATATTTATGTATCACGTCACCTTAAGATGTAAAATGAGGAATAAAAATTGGCATCATAGGCAGTGGTCTCGGTAGCTTAGTTGGTAAAATGTCCGGTGTACCTACTTACACGGAAGAATTCAAGTTTAAACCCTGCTTGAAGCCGAATTTTTGTTTCACCACAAAATTCATATCTTAGGGTATATTTATTGGTAGAAAATCGACTCACTTGCCGGACAAACTGAGATCCAACGATCCAATAGCAGACACAATACTGGAGACGAGCAACGGTACTATGAGGGACTTGAGCATCCTGAGGAACAGCTCTCCAGGGTATTGGAAGTACATGACGTCACGGCGTGACCACTCGTGGCCGGATGCGCGCAGGCCGCAGCCCAGAAGCGTGCCGGACACCACGCCGATGACCGTCAGGATCGTCAGCAGGTTATCCTTCATGAAGGAGGAACATCTGTTCCTTCGGATTTGTAGCGGCATTGTGGTTTGGCGGGGTTCACGTTTCTGTTAAGGGAAGAAACTTAAATTAGAAGAATGGTTTCAATATTATAATATATGTATAATACAAATTGATTTATTTCGAACAGTAAAATAATGAGGAGTAGGCTAATAAATTACGCTATGTTATATTATTCTATTGACTGCCTCATTATTCTCGTGGCCTTAATCGCGACTGCTACGCTAGAGGTATTGGGTTCAATTCCCAAGTCAAGCAAAGTGTTATTGGGTTTTGTCTATAAAATCCTCAGCTCGAAATTTGGATATGAGCCTTGTGAATGGCAATAGGCTCTCCCCTATTATTTTCACTTGGAAGTTGTTCTCATATCTTTTTAAGGGCTGTGTTTCATCGGATTTCAAACAACTAAAATAAAAAAAAATACCACAAGTTTCTTATCATTATTATATCGTGGTATTGGCAAATATTAACTGCAGCGTCTTCAATTACTACAGTGCTATGTCGTAATTGAAGGATGTATGTATAGATATCAGTTACCTATCAATGTAGTTATGTATATGTTAGAATTTGCCGGGCTGCAAGAAGACAGAAGATCACAACATACAAATATACTTTAGGTCAATACGTATCAATAAAATATTTCACTATTTACTTTCTCAAATAGCATTAATTATTCCTTTAGCTTAGTGGGCTCATAGCTTGACAGATTCCTGGAAACGTCCGGTAAGTAGATTGCCCATAAATCATAATAATAATGTGCGTTGATAAAATGATGAGACAATGCCTAACGCTTCGGATAAAATCGGGTCGGGTAGGGGGGATACGCTATCTAATGAGTGCAGGACACATTAAAGTAAAAGCAGTCTGAGACCGGTGTTGTATAGTGACAAGCTTTAATATTTATGTGCATTCATGAACCCAAAAAAAAACTCCTCTGCGTTCTTCCCTTGTAGTCTTCCTTGTAGTCTTCTTCTTTGTCCATATACCTTTGGCAGAGCAACCATGGTCGTTACTTATTGATTCTTTCTTTCCTATTTCTCATACATGTCCGAAGAATGTGTGAAGTCTTGCGCGGCGGAAGACAAGCCCTGATTGGTGTGCAGTTCTTGCAGAATGGACTAATTGCTTCTGAACTGAGTCCACGATGTTTCTAAATTTATTTTCCAACACTACATTCTTAGGGCATCGATTCATTATTCTCACTCTCTTTTTTAAACCAAAAAGGTACCAATCCTTTTGCAAAGATGTGCCAATATTTTCCCGTAATGGCAGCTCCGATTATTGTATTCCTTGATTTTTATAACAGCCAACAATCGCTTGTTGAAACTCAAAATTAGGACGTATCCTGATGACACAGTAATGTTGGTCACCTGCCGTGACACCACTGCGTTCCTTAGTTAATATTAGTATAGAGATCTTGGCAGAGCACATCGAACTATTGTAGTCTTCAACCACGTGCACTCATATCAATAAATACAATGATGTAGAAGTATCTATTAGCCTGACAAGTATTAGCTTACTATAAGATAGTCAGCATCCAAAACCTGGACGTACAAACTGTTTAAAATTGTTTTAATAACTAAGGCCGCATTTCACTATCTCCGAATAATCATCATCATCATTATCAACCCATTACATCGTCCCACTATAAGGCACGATCTCCTCCCAGAACGAGATAAGGCTATAGTCCACCAGGCTAGCCTGCTGCACGTTGGCAGACTTCACGCGCCTTCAAGAAATTCTCTCAGGCATGCAGGTTTCCTCACGGTGTTTTCTTCCACCGTTTAAGCGCGTGAAAATTAATTTCGAAAACTCAGAAGTGTGTGTCAAGTTGCCACTGAGTATTTCGTAGAAAAACTCAATAACACTGCTCGACCAATCAAACCTCGTAACAACAGGACTTCAAGCGTAGCAGTCGCGCCTAGAACCACTAGACTTATGAGCAAGAAATCTCACAAACATCAATATTAACTGCTTAGCAAGCTTAGCCGCCGAGCCAATTAAAAAGTCTAGTAATACTCGTATCGATTTGTAATTTTTTTTTATTCGTCCAATCACACATTCGGGATTTTAGCTTCAAGTTCAGAATATCAATATTTTGGTGACAAAATTGGCCAATAGTTCACGGGGATTGTATCGTAGTGATGCGCAAGAGCACGTGGGATCCCGGGCGGGACCCCCCGCGCGGATGTCGTCGCGGAAATCTTTAGTTAGTGGTATCGCGATCAATCCGCGTCCCCCCAGCGCTCACACGAACCGCGCCTCACTGATGCGGCTACCTACCTGATATGATCTGTTATGTTATATAATCTGTTACAACGTTATAATTGTAAGGGTTATCAAGTCGACGAACTGCAATAGGTAGCAGAGACAGGGACCGACAGATAAAGAACTAGTGTTCAAAGACAATTAAACCGACCGAAAACATTTTCAAAAATAAAATTTTGCCAAGACCAGACCATATGGCTCATGATATATGATGATATATACATATTATCCGACCTCATGTAGAGCAAAGCTTCGAACTCCTCACGCCCAAACTCTACAAGCACTGCCTTTCCAAATTCTACGCCTTATAATAGTCAAAATTTGTGGCTTGGCAGATATTACTTAAGACCAACATAAAACCTCTAATACTTTTTCTCAGTTGGCAAAACGCAATAGGTCACTCTGTTTATCTCACAATATTGACTTAAGCTTTAAGTCATAATAAAAATAAAAAAAATGTCCACAATATCCGCTCTATAACCCTTTTAAGCTCATTGGTTGTGTCAGAATGTGGGAAAAGCTTAAATTAACTAGAGTAAGAGTAAACTAAATCGATGCTAACTCTCTTTTCTTAGATGTCGACTTCCTTTAACTTTAACTTCTTTTTAAGAGGAATCCCGGCCAAACAGTG
The DNA here is from genome assembly GCA_958496365.1 of Subacronicta megacephala. Lineage (NCBI taxonomy): Eukaryota > Metazoa > Arthropoda > Insecta > Lepidoptera > Noctuidae > Subacronicta > Subacronicta megacephala. The sequence continues at coordinate 3,449,702 of OY292530.1, read as the reverse complement.
TGTTAAGAGTGGCCTCTTCGTAGTCCAGTCGACCTAATTCCTCCCTCAGTCCCCTTCCTTCTCCTGTTCTCCTTCCACTCCCTATTTCCTAGGTAGCGGCTTAGTTGTGTTTTAAGAACATAGCCTGTATATGGGCGGCGCTTGCCATTTACTATCTGGCCAGCCGCCTGCTCGTCTTCCACAGAGAATTGTAAAAATAAAGTTTAATCGAGTCGAAAATTAAACGATAAATTAAAGTGTACCTGTGAGATGCAACCATATTTGAAAGTTTATCTGAGGTCACGACGTGATATAGACATGAATAATGAGTGAGCAAAGAATTATCAACTACAAGACCTTATAATTAAAATGCGATATTGGGAATTTGAACCAATGCCATTCTAATATTATTCCCGCTAATTAAGTAATTTGTAAATGCCACTATTTCAATCTGTTTTCCAGTCATCCATCTCACATACCGAATATTCTGGTGTGAACCTGTTATATCCGCTAATAACCATTCATTCATTCATATGACTACGATCCCGGTTTATAATTTTGATCACTTAATAGCAATCGCAATATTAAATCAGCTTCCTTTACTCATTAAATTGGATAAGTTTTTTGTCCAACCTATTCGGCAATTGCAAAGTTTCTCCGACAAAAAAATGGACGGTTAAAATTTTAGGTTGGCTGCTGACGTATTCATGATTGAACTAGACTTAAAAGGTAAAAGAAGCCCCGAATGCACTAAATTGAACACCACACCGATTTAGGCAAACTGAGAGACCGTAACGTAAACATCTGAGTTGCCAAAGTTAATGTAAAATTTGATTATTACTAGGCTGATGATGACTCTTATTATTAGTAAGATTAGGGTCCGAGTACGCTAACAATTGGATAAGTCACGCATGAGCCAGATTAATAGACGTGTACAGCCTATCATGGTCACGGCGAATGTAAAGAATCCCATGGCTGGGACTATAGGACAAGGGAAGTCAAATGCGGTTTTAAGTCGGTATAAGCCAACTCGCAGTAGGCTAGCGTGGTGGACTATAGCCTATTCCCTCTTGTACTGAGAGGAGACCCGCGCCCAGCAGTGAGATGATGTAATAGGTTGATGATGATGATGAGTACGACCCGCCTTCCACTTGGTAGCAGACCATCCATGAGGATTTACTAATAATGCTAGAAGACGTATAAGCTTCAATATATGGTTAGTCTGTGGTAAAAATCAATGTTCAATGTATGGTTTTGCGGTAGCCTAATGGGTAGGGCGTCGGACTTGCGATCATGAGGTTGCCGGTTCGAAACCCACTCATTGAACTACCGACGTAAACCAGCTCGTAATACCTAGAAGCATTCAGCTTAGCAAAAAATATATACAAAACCCAGTAACAGTTACCCAGACGCAAAGAACGCTGTAATTGCACAAAGTTGAATTACAGGATCTCTAATCGCTTTTTTAAACGTAAAGTAAAAGTAGGATACTCTAAACGAAACGGTACCTACAGATACAAAATATCAATACCTGGAAAAATTGACTATATAAAGGTATCGATTGTCAAATATTTACTCTTCTATTTAATCGAGTTTGCAACCCTTTACACAAAAGGTAGGACTGACTACCGCGTTGACGTCACGGAGACCTTGTACCCTTTTACAACAATCTCCTTAAATTTATTGGATTTCGTATCCCAAAAGAACCCATGTCAGGTCCTATTGCATACTTGTCAGAAAAAGTATCGCCGATACTTACTTTATTCATATTGGGAAAATTTGCTATAGTATTTGCTCTTTAGAATAACTGGCACGCGCTTTGCCGTGGAGTTGCGTTATCTATACTTTAATATCATAAAGCTGAAGTTTGTTTGTTTGTTTGCTTGAACGCGCAAATCTCAGGAACTACTGTCCGATTTGAAAAATTATTTCAGTGCTAGATAGCCCATTTATCGAGGAAGGCTTATATCTCATCACGCTAAGACCAATAGGAGCGGAGCATAAATGAAAAATGTTGTAAAAACGGGAAACATTCCTTTTAAATGCAGAAAAGCCGAGAAACCACGCGGGTGAAGCCGTGGGCGGAAAGCTAGTATTATATAATACCATAGGTACTGTAGCATCAATTTGATAATCCGATATATATTCTTTTAAATTAAGAGATTACCTTAATTGCAACGGGCATTTGCTTTTTGCTGTATACTTAGAAACTTGGAAAACCTTATCACAGAGATAGGGAAAGAGTTTAAGCTAAACCCAAACTATGATTTTCATCACTTTCTAATATTAAGAATCGTCAAAATTGATAAGAAATAGAATTTATAACAAGACCAAAATCATTTTTCGTGCTAAAATTAAGAAAATTATTGCATTATAGCATAGGTGTTACTTACACCATCTTTTGTAATATGGAGGGCAAATTCTAAAGAAAATGATCAAACAAATTTTGCAACAAAAAATCTTCTTTCTTCTTCTAGTCTTTGGTTTTTTGTTGTAAAATTGAATAAAGGCAGATAATTTACTTTTTAGTTTTTTCGTAATTTGTACGTCTTTAACACATTCTAAGTTCATGACGGTAAGAATTGCAACATCAACTCTATTGGGTATTCACAACTGAGTAGCAGCAGCAATACTCATAGCAGATAAACTATTATTTGTCAATTTTGGCAGAATCGACAATTTACACTACTGTCCTACGATTACTATTGAGACGATCTTAAAATTTATCATCATCATCATCAACCCATTACATTGTCCCACTGCTGGGCACGGGTCTCCTCTCAGTACGAGAGGGATTAGGCTATAGTCCACCACGCTAGCCTACTGCGGGTTGGCAGACTTCACACGCCGTCAAGAAAATCTCTCAGGCATGCAGGTTTCCTCACGATGTTTTCCTTCACCGTTTAAGCGCGTGATAGTTAATTATTAATACGCACGTAACTTCGAAAAGTCGGAGGTGCGTGCCTTGGATTTGAACTCGAGACCTTTGACTTGACAGTCCAATTTTCATATCACAAGGCTATCACTGCTTTTAAATTTATATCCTTGTATATTTCTAGATCCTTATACAAGGTTACAGCTTTTTCCTACAAAAGTGCAATACCTACACGATCAGTGTCATGGTCACGGAACCAGCTGATTTTATTAAAATAACCAACGGAAACTTTCTAATGTCAAAAATCATGTACTGTATTCACAGTAATCGTCGATGTCCCTTCCATCATGTATACTAATATCCAAAATATCTAATGAATGATGAAATTCCTGCATATTCCACTATTATAAAGATGTACCTAATCCGCACTTGTACCGTTTCGCATCTCGTCTCAACAAAAGGCTGATGTTGACCTGTATTTTGAGCGGGATTTGTGGCTAATAACTGAGACGTAGGTATAAAGTCTTGCTTACTATACAGTAAGACTTTATTATCAAGTTCCAATTTGTTTTCTAGGAATTAGGTATTAGGTATCTTACAATAAAATCAATTAAAATAATAATAATTTAAGACTAGAAAGAAGAAGGTTCCTTTTAAATCACAGTGGACAGCCCGACATGAGTCATGACGTCGTAATTCGAGGTCAAATTTGGAAAGGTACCGACTTTCCTTTGAAGGCCAAGCGCGCGAGTGTTGAACGCGCGCATTATGATCACAAAGATGGACTCTTGTTGGATAACTTTGTGATGCTATTCTCAATAGGTTAGTGATGAGTGATACTTAAAGAAAAAACGCGTATCTTATTTTTTTAAATCAAGATTATAATATTCAAATTTGGAACGGGATACAATTTCTTGCTTTATAGTAGACTCACAATAAAATGGCTTTCTGTGACACTGTACTTAGCCACAAACGCTACTATGTATTGTCACTTTTTTATTTATTTTGTACATAAAGTACCGTATTCTAATATCTTGAACCTGTCAACTGACAGACACAAGGAAGGATGGAACGCTTTGTGAATCATGTTCCAATTCAAGTTTTTTAAAATAATATAATTTCTTCTTTCTTTGTAATGAGATTTATTGTCAAGGTGATCTTTTTTTATAAGCCCGGTTGTTTTATAAGCCACTGCAGGGTAGGTGCCTCCCTACCCTCCTTCCATTCCGCACGGTTTAAAGCTACTAAAGCAATTTTTTTTTTTTAAATTGTAGTCCTGTTCGTCCCGCTAGCTCCACCTGGGCCTCCCACGACGTTTAACGCCTTTTGGATTCCACTCTGTTGCAAGTCTAGCCCACAAGTTGTTTGACATGTACATAATAAGTCTCCTTCCAGGCGCGACAAGAAGAAAAATTGCACGCTGCACCGAAAATACCTGGAAGAGCTGTTGGTCCATGAAATATCTATTGAAATCCCTTTTACTTGGGAAAGGTGACCCTTAAAAGACAAGGTGATATAGGAAGATTTAATTCGTCAAAAAATGTCACTCTCACTCATACTGACGTCGTACACACAACAAAGCTAACTCAGGTGGTTTCAAGAACACTTGTTGAATCCGCCCGCTCCGCAGCCGCCCGCCCCACAGAGGCTGCGTGGGAAATACCCTCTCACGAACGCTCCGGCGTAGTTACGAAGTACCTACTCATTAACGTTCTTTGTTCCGAGCTGTTAGGGACACTTATACTATACAATATACCTACCATACATAACATACCATCACACCTGTATTACCCGAAGGTTAAGGCAGAAGTGTACTTTATGTAGATCTCACAACACAGGGAATCCTAGTGTGGGATCATGGGCCTCAGCTAATAGTGTAATATGTTTCTTAGACAATAAATATTATTCATTTTTAAAAATCCCAAAAAGCATAGAAACTACCCTTTCAGTAATTCAGGTCGGATGATAGGGTTTTACCGTCCACAAAAAACGATGGGAAAAGATTAGTACGTGATATTATCTTATTTAACGAATCGATTATTTTTTTATGTGTTAATTCGCCAAACGAGTAGACAAGCCACCTGATGCTGAGTGATCGCCGCAAATGGATATCTGTAACACCAACGAAGTTGCAGATGCTACTAAAATACTTTTAAACGTGGCAGTTACACGAATCACAATTCACAACAGCAAACACACACTTACACTAAGTATTTTAATTGCGAGTGAGTACATACGTTTTTCTTTAATTAATAACTTAAATTTTTATTTTCGAAAACTCACTAATCCGACAAAGCGGTTGTGAATTTACGCATCATAATTAATGTTACTTAATAAATAAAATAAAAAATTGTTTTGTGTTAGATAAATTAAATAAAGCGAAAATCACACACATAAATAAATATGTTTTATAATTCTGAGACCTAAAAGGATAAAGTAGACACTTTATTCTCTCGATTCTTAATGGCATTAAACAATCTTAAATGTCGGCAACCCATTATTTATCAGTTATCGATCAATAACTTTCTTAGTACAAAGTAAACTAGATAGACTAAAAGTTAAAGCTTTCGTCCGCATCAGAAAATCGCGTACTCACGCGTCAAGCGGTAATCGTAACGAAGTATTGCGAATGCAATTTGCGCCAACAAGCATTTCCGCTCACTGTCAAGGCGAAGCAAGTGACAGCAACATGTGGACACGTGGGAATCTGTACAAATTATTTATTTATTCACTTTTTACAGAAAAATTTATGTGGCCAGTGGCTAGATTCATTTTTTTTTATGTCTAAAACCTTCGCGGGCTCTCCCACAATATACCAAGCTTGAATGAATGGTAATCCAACTCATATTTGACGGACAAACAACCACCAACATAATATTTATGTGATTTATAGTAGTTTTGATACGAAAGACGAGATTGCCCGCTTCGTCGATAAAATATTTGACCTCCAAATGATTTTAATTTCTAGTTCTATAGAAACAACTGCTTTAAACGAAATTATAAAAAACGTTTCATCTCATAACTGAATGCTTAGATCCCCGTCACATTATGGGTCCTTATTTCTATTTGAACAAAGTCCGTACAACCAGGAGCATCGAGTAGCACAGTGACCTATTTTTATTCAATTGACACTCAATAAATTAAGAGGGACTGCTGACTCTTGTATATTTTCCTAAACGATGGCGAATTGTGTAAGTGAAATTATTTAGGTGAAAATTACGTATCTGTACTGATATTATAAAGAGGTAAAGTTTGTGAGTTTGTGAGGTTGTAGGGGGTTTTCTCTGGATCTACTTAACCGATTTTGAATTTTGAATATTACTTCAGCAATAGTGAGCTACAGAGGCTATAATATAAAAAGTTAAATGAAAAAAAACGCATAGTCCACGCGGGCGAAGCCGCGGTCGAAAAGCTACTAAAAATATTTACATTTATGAAGAACGGGCGTTGCAGAGGGGGTTCTGGTTGGGTAAGTCACACGGTGGGGGCATTGTGTCCTCTTAAAAGGAAATAATTCCCCTAACATGTGACGACCAGGGTTTTTAGTTGGTAAGAATCCCACTATTTCATTATTATATAAAAAAAACAGTTGTATAATTTATATTGTCTTGTCTCATAAACATCATATCTGCCAAATGAGGTCCACTGCTGAACGCAGGCCTCCCCCATATGTTTCCACAACGACCGGTTATATGCCGCTTGCATCCAACGACTCCCGACGACCTTTACCAGGTCGTCTGTTCATCTCGTTGGAGGTCGTCCCACACTGAGTTTTCCAGTGTCTTGGAAAAAGTGTTTCAGTGTTTTTTCTTTTTTCTCTAGTAAAATATAAATATATAGGTAATTGGAATAAAGTCAGTGGGTTCCAATCCTGCCTAAAACTTTTTCGCGCGTACAACAGACATCAAATATTCAGCTATAGTTGCGGTCCCTCGCAGTTTAACTGCCTAGCGATTGATAAAAATAGACAAGGGGGATTGAATTTGTCATTCTATCCGGCAGTGAAACCACTTGCTTTATTTATTGATACACGCAACTGAAGTGGCTTATTCCGAGGAAGCAGAGTGGCTCTTCCTGCAAAAATATTTGTATTTGACAGAGATTTTCTGATAAAACATGTCTGAAAAAAAGTAGTTAGAGGTAGATGGAAATTACGGAAATGCGGGCCAAGATATTGTATCGATTGGAAATAAATAACATATAATAAAGTGCCCTCAATGATAGAAATTACTGAAATTAAGGCTTGCCCCTACAACATAATACAGGCGTGGTGGTATATTATGTTTATGTAACATATTAGTAAGTATTAATATTCATTCAATCATTATTCTAGCCTTTATATTTCGGGATCAGTTTGTAGCCTGTCTAATTATATAAAACAATATTCATAGATGTCGTTACTAAGATTTGATTTGCATATAAAATTAAAAGAAAATGAGGTACTATGATTATAGAAACTGTATCAAAATTTGCTAATACACACAATAGCGTGTTACTATGCTGTTCTTATGTAATTATGGAAGATTAAGTTAACATAGAAAAACGGAAAAGTAGAAGTAAACACACTAGTTTTCTTGGGAAACCATTTAAAACGAATGTTGCGTAAACCCCTGGAATTAGTTTCAATTACCTCAAGGTATCATACGAGAGCCAAGTAAAATAGATTTAAAAAATATACTAAAATTTTTCAATAAAAATCAATCAAGTAACCCTCCGGTTACTTGATTGATTTTTATTGAAAAATTTTAGTTAAACTATTTATTGCCTTAGTTCTCCACTTTAAGATACACGCTTACAGCATATGAATTCATTTCTAAGCTATAAAACTATAATTATTCGTTTAATAATGTATTTATCTTTTTTTTTACGATATATTTATTTATTTAGGCATATCAACAATTAATTCCAATAAGCCTTATTTAACCGTATTACCCGCGAAACTAAACTATCTCAATTACTGATGAATATAATCATTTTTACCTAGAAAAATTGTAAAATAAACACATCAAATGGAAGAAACAGTAAGGAAAACAATGGCAGACGAGACAAAGTGAACAGTTGTTCATTTTCCCGCGCAACTTAGACGAGCCCACTGAAACAATACACCTACTACATAACGTTACTTTTCGAAAACACATAATGGAATCCATTAATATTGGCTATGATGTCTTCTCTTCGTCGAGGATGACAAAAAATACCAAATATCTGGTATTTATACCTCCCCACTTCCTTATTACGCAGGAAATATCAATGCGAATGCCAATCCTACTATTCCCGCGCTGAGATTTGCTGAATCTACCGTTTACTTCTATTTAATCAAGCACTTATTTTCATAGCTTCATTAAACTGCTGACAAATTTCATCCCATTACGAGTTTTAACTCATGAAAATATAATTGCAAAGTTATAATTTCGCATTAGCGACCTTTTGCGGAAAATTGCGTGTCTAATCAAGCTCTTTACAAAAATAAATATCTTATTTATTTTTTAATGAATTCACTCACCGTTCACAATAAAAACAGCAGTATACAGTAGAGTTATCACAAATCACTAGTTGGTTTTATTTGTACACCGCATCACTGTCGTGTACGAGCGGTCGGCGGGGTGGACGACACGTGCGTCGCGTGCGGTAGTCGGGATCTCACTGACACACCACACTGTCTGGATATCCTCCAGTCCAGGGATCGAGAGTGGGGGAAGTGACGATTGATCTGTACTTCCATGTCCTGAATGGAAAGCCGCCCTATCGCCCCCAGTCGCGCTCGTCCTACGGTTGGCGTAACGTGTCAACGTAATCACGTCGCTTTGTTGATAACAACATGATTATTAATGTATGATTGAATGTCGCTGTTATTTAGGAAGCAGCTTAATATAAGTAGAGCATTTATTTGGATGATAAAAGGAGTTATATTTCAGTTCATCGAGATATTTTCACAATAATCTGAATTAACCTTATCGTTCAATGTAGTCGTCGGTCTCAGTTTTGTGTGTAGATGCAAGCCTTTCGGAACCTTATAATTAAAGTCCCTATTAAACTTACCTTTGTATCTTTTAAACTTATATCGTTTTGATAGATAAAAGGATTCATACTTAGCTCTATGTTTTACGAACCCATTTTAAAGTTGAATTACTGTTTACTAGTTTTATAAAACAGTCTGTTAAAGTGCGTTACCCATATCGATTTCGTCATGAGCCTAAATTAAAGCAAATAAGTATTTTCACAGGAAAATCCTTAAACAAAAAGTAAAGATCACTTAAGAAATTACTATTTCGCAAGACACAGCCCGAAAAAATATCCTAATTATTGTGTACTTTAGTAGTTTACTTTTCGAGAATCAAACTGTAAAACTTCCATGCGAACGTAGTCACAGGCAACAGCTATAGTTTGTTAACAATAAAATGACATAAAATTGAAACTTGAATATATCTTCATTACACGATTATGGTATAATGAAATATCAAAGTCGAACTTAGCGTAGCAAAAGTTAAAGTTATTACGCCTACGACGTGCTACGAGTTCTCGGTGACGTAGGCAGGTAGTTTGTGTGACGTAGGCGGATGCTACGAACGTGCTACGCTTGAGATTATTAAAATTCAGTTGTAAAGCAAGATGTGCTGTAGAAATGTTTAGAGGCTAAGTTAAAAATGAATGAATGTATGTATTTGTGTTAATAATATATTTTTAAGTTTAAGAAACTGGTTTTTTAATGGTTAATGGACAAAGTTACTCAGTATTTTTGGGTTACAGATGCGAATACCTATTGGTTTTTTATTGATAAGGTTGGTATACTTAACATTTATATAGCAAAATCATGTTTCTAGAGTTATTTAATAATAATATAAACGCCTAACATGTCATATTCGAATGCTGAATGAGAAATTAATATCCCTATAATCATTATAAAAAAATCATGTGGCGCAAGCCTAGTGGCTAGGGCGTCGGACTTGCGATCATGTGATTGCCGGTTCGAAACCCACCCATTGCACTATCGACGTGGACCCACTGGTAAGAAATGGGCAACCCACATACCTAGTAAGCTTCTTTTTAAAAAAGAACTATTTCTAGGATAGTTTTGAATTCCATAGTCATAATTATGTGTATTATATAACAGCCTCGCTCCAAATAGGTGTTTATACAACACTGTTGCCACTCCATTAAAAATAATTAACGTTAATTAGTGACCTTAACCGTCATAATTAGTACATCCGACTTATTTTAATTATATCCAATGTCGGTTCTAATTCATAAAAATATTTGTTCGCCCTGAAATGCTGAAATTTTGGCGACTGTTAATTACTAAGCTTGAGCGGACACACTTAGTTCCTCACTAGTTAGTTACTCATTTACAGAATGTGTGTCACATTAGAAATTCCAGAGATAAGCGCATTCAAACAAACAAACTCTTCATCTTTATTATATTAGTAGGAATATAATTGTTATTCTACGAGGCTCAATCCCAATGAATTTCTATAACAAAAGTCGTCAAAATAGGTTTAGTAGTTTAAGCGTGAAAACGTAAGTAATGAACATATGGAAGGAGTTACATTCGCATCGTATGTATAAGGCACCTCAATCAATCATCAATGATATTTAATGAGATCTTTAGGCGCCTTTATTAATTCGGTTTTCGCCCTAATGCAATGTAAGAGAAGATAAGAATAATATTTAAATTTCATCATCCAAATTGATCATTCCAAGAACGCCTGACAAATTTCCGGCTGATATTTTATCTGCAGGAACTAAGTACATAATTTTCATCAATTCGACCCGTATGTAGGTAAGTAGGTATATTATAATATGTACGTATTTGGCGAGGGGGGTGATGGCTGATCCGTGCGTTATACCTACTCTGCTTGTGGTGACTGGTCGACTTGCCGGCTATTGTGTCTTAAATATATTTTTATTTTCATTATGTTTCTTTTACTTTCACTCGCGAGTGGACTGAGTTGCCTTGTAGGTCCTAGTTATCTTGCATTGTTTTATCATTCTGTACTAATGTAAATTGTAACATTGTGTTTGGATATGCTTTTGTTTCAATTTCAAATGAAATATAAAAAAAATGAAGGATAAAAATGTAAATGTGAGTACTATGTAGGTTAGCTCTCACTATATTAAGATTTATAATAAAAGTTTTCTGACAGTTTTGAGTATTTCACATGACCTACGCAAATGTCTTACTGACAAACAACGGATCGTTGAGCTCCCTAAAAAATGGTTGAGTTACACGAGGACTGATGTATGCGTACCGTCAGTTAGGACAAAACTGTTTGGCTCTTTCTTCAAAAGGCCTGTTCAGATTTTTCGAGATCATATCACCGACCTGATCAAATCCAGCAGTGTGTCGGAGGTCAGGGTATCCTTCACCAGGACTTTGGTCGCATTTGGCTGCGTGTAGGCCTCTGGGTCCTTGCCAGGTTTGATGGTGGTCACCAGGGCTACTCCCAGCATCACTGCGCATATCGTCGTCGTCATGTAGTAGATAATTGCGCGGAGACCAACCCTGGAATAAAGAAAGAAAGAAAGAAAGAATAAATAAAAAATAAAGAAATAAATACAGGACAGTATTCCTTATATGGACAACATAAAAAGATTCTATCTACCGAATTACTACGACAAAAAGATAATCTTTTCTGTAGTATGCATTGTTAAGTCAAATATTGTCAACTCAAAACTGTTTGGCTCTTTCTTCAAAAGGCCTGTTCAGATTTTGCCCTACATTGTAAAACTCGCATATCTATGATATAACTATTGTCTGGACTTTAAAAGAGACCATGATTCTCTGAGTTTGTTTCGACATTTCTTCTCGGAGGTCTTCAGATAGGAAATGTCGGCGCCATCTAGTTTTAAAAAAAATGTAAAAAAATCGACTTTTAAAAGTGTCTTTAAAAGATCTATTTACAGAAATAAATATAATTTATCATTTATATTGTTGGGAACGCATATTATCCCGCCTGAAATCCCCGAAAGGTTACGCGGAGGGGTATTAACATCCACAGTTCGCCGGTATGTGTAGGTTTCACGTTATAGAGGGCGAGCCTATTGCCATTGTTAGAATCACACAATATTCGTATTAATGTTATTCTACGTGGGCTTCTAAACAGATGTGCCAAATTTCATAAGCGGCAGATCGAAATGACTAACTAAGTACTCAGTTCCAGACACGCACAGTTATCTCGAACGGGCATAATGTTATAAATTATAAGTTTGCCTCGGGCCCGATATTATTTTTTTTGTTTTTTTTTTGCATAATGTACATCTGTAAATACATTCTAAATTCATGGTGATTTAATTTGCTACATCAACTATAAATATAAATGTTTTAATACCTAAAACAAAGAAATCGCAAAATTTACAAAAATGGACAAAGTAAAAAAATATTTGCTTGAATTGATGGTTTGATGAATTGGTAAGGCCTAGCCTGCTGCGACAAGGGTGCAGTCCACATATTCGCATACCTATGTTATTCTATGTGAGCTTTTAAACAGATTCTGATGTGACTGTGATTTCATAATAATATGTGTAGGTATGTTTGTGTCCACGCATTTCCCAGAAACTAAAAATCCAATTGCAGTAATTTTGTAATAGAATATTTATCTTACAACCTAGGGACAATAGTGCAAGTTTCATCAAAATTGAATCAGTGATTTTCAAGATAGGGGCTACTAAGTGTAAACCTGCGCGATACTAGATCAGCGTGTCGTCACCTACTTAAGTAATTGTAATTCTATTTAATTCGTGTAATAATCGGCCTATGATCATTCTAATTAAATTGTATAAATAAACTGATTGCCTGGTTTTTGGGCTTCTAAATACGATACTACGACGATATGACAACGGAGATTGACAAGTTTACAAGCTTCAGCGGTAAAGAGTGGTCTCGTTAAAAGATTTACTTAAAATGAAATGTACTACATAGAAGTTACACTAACGCTCGTAATATAAGGGAGTTACGTGCTCTAATTATGCACACACAATATTGAAATAAAAACGTATTTACCTCTGGCAATGTTCACTTGACATTTGTCTCACTGACACATGACACAGTCGTAAGTCTGACTGATTGATAAACAAACATTTGAGATATTTCGACATCGACATCAGATCGACATTTACAGCGAATTGTTGTGGTTTGAGTTAGTTATTTCGTATTTAGTTGCACAAAAATGAACGCAAGAAAACTTTGGGGTGAAATGGAAGACGAAAGAACAGACGAGACTTTATTGCAGAACGTGAATTTCAACCCAATCATAGAGCTGGGTATGCAAAATATTCCCGAAATATCTATCACAGTGAAATCTTCACCTATAGAACTCCCGAAGCCGAATTTAATTACTCACACAATACAACTTCATTCTCATGCAAGACAATTATCAGCTATACTGGAACAAGCTGAAAATGCTTTGTATGAAGGTAATCGATTGGGCCCTGTGAGTTTACCAGAGGAACCGCCAGAACCGATTTTGAAACTGGAACATGAGACAAACCCACCAATCAATTTTCTCGAAAAAGAATATTGTGACTTTTCACTAGGCAAAGGGCCGGTTATATTGCCCTTTACCCCTGAAAGTCATAAAAGGGCGTTGCGGCAATGCGCGGCCATATCTCTTGGACACGTTGGAATTTCGACAACCACGAACGTTGCTCTAACAGCCATAGCTGACACTTTAGACACTTATTTAACAAATATGTGCAAACTACTCAGGACTGTGGTTGATAAGGAAGCAAGTGGCCTGAAATCAGGATTCCCAGATGCCATTTCAAAAGTATTTTCAGATCTCAATGTGGGTAATTTACATGATTTTTATCAAAATCGTGTTGTAAGGTACCATGCGATGACTAAAAATAAATGTGCTAACTTAAGATCACAGTTTGAAGCATTAGCTATAAGGGATATAGCACCACAGTTGAAATTAGAAGAAGTGCCAGAGTTACATTTTCCTGCTGCCTTAGATGGTGCATTCACACCATCTTTGGAGCCTGGTTTCCAAATGCTGCATAGCCTGGAACAGGAACAGCTGCAAGGCTTGGAACTCCTGGATGCAGTAAGCACAGATGAGATTAAAATGGAACCAATGGAGTATTCACAGCCGGAGACAACACCTGCTAAGCTACCTTCATTATCTCCCAGTGCTAAGAAAAAGAGAAAATAAAATAATTTGTTACATTACCACATTGCATTTTATTTATGTATATATCTTTAATTTTGTACATGAACATATTCTGTAATATCTCTCTATTCTATTCTTGCCCACTATTACATGGGACCTAATCATACCAGCGAAATGTGGGTGCACATTATTACAGGTGTGGTGGTATCTTTATTTAGAATTTGAAAATAAAGATTCAAATCAAATATCTATGGAACACGCAAATACACATTTGCATAGAATCGAATTAACGACATATGGCTCAACTATAGTAGCAAGTTGACCAACCACTGTGCCAACCATACAGTAAAAATCAATTTGAGCAAATGATTGTCAACTTGTCTGCAAATTTTGTTAAGGCAGATGTGTGTGCCATGGATTCAAACCACTGTGTAAAGTAAGCCAACAATATTACCACTCAACTATCACTGTTCACAGTGGTGACTACATTTTCAGATGATCCATGGGGATTACAGGACTATTAAAAAAAGGCCATGATTAATAAAACATCTTAATAACATAGCACCAAATAATTTATTCCAATTACTGTGTTAGATAACAAAAAGTGCTGCCAAAACGCCGATAATTACATCACTGTATATACAACATGCAATAATTTGATTGTGTCAGATTACACACTAAATAAGCTTGCTACAGGTCAAAAATTAAAAAAGGTCAACATCACTACTGACCCGACTTCATTGCTATATTTTATATTCCCAAGTCAAAACATTTATAACAATAACTTTTTAATTTCTAATCACAACCATACTCAGATACACTCATTTAATTATAATGAATCATTTTCTATTGTTAGCCAGCATACCATAACAGGCAGTATAACAATGAGTGCACATCTCAAGTAATAATTCATTAAAATCAATGAAATCTTGTGAGTATGGGGTGGTAAGGCACTATGTGGAAAATCTTAAAAAATATGTCACATTTGTGTCCAAATAGGTTTGCATAATTATGGTAGTTATTATGGCTAGGACACAAACCTTTCTTTTATTATTTACAACCTAGAGTTACTGTGTCAAAAATATTAAAAACGAACAATTAAAGAAGCTGAAATAAGGATGTATGCCTTACAGCAAATAAGTAGGTGCAGCACATACAATTTACATGACGGACAGTTGTTTTTCTTAAAAAGTATTGACTAATTTAAGAAATAAAAGCAACATTGATCTACAATTGTCTACATTTTGTACTAATTTTAATTATTATTTTTTAAATCAAAGCAAATTCAAGTGCTCTAGATCAATGCTCCTAATAAAAAACACTTAATAATTATTATGGAATGAAGATCATTAAAGCCCATAAAATAATATTGATACTAGTGTACTATAAATAGGTGTTAGTTGCTAGTGCCAGACAACAACATAATTATTTATTCATTATAATAATTGTAATTACCTCTTCACTGAAGATAATATAAAATGGTTAAAGTAACAACAAAATGCTCATGGAGATGTTTTTTTTGTAATATAATAATTAATATTCAGACAAACCAACAAAACTAAATTAAATATACAATTTTCATGAGTATCAATGGTTTTTAAAATTATTAGACTAATGTGGGTTTGTTTCATTGGGTTGGTTTTACGGACAGTATACAAATTTAATATGGGAGCACAAACTTTTACCATTTCATATTATTATTTTCTACAACATCAGTAGGTAATGAAACTGTGATTGCAAGAGATTCGTTAATTGATATGGGCAACATTAATTAAAGCTAACATTACGTCTAATATCAGTTAAGAGCTATACATTTACACCTCACACTTGCTTTGTTCATTTCTTTTCTTTCTTTCGCCTAAATAGCAGGATATGCGGCTCTGGAAAGAAAAACCATAGTTCATTAGGGAAGATAATACATAATAATGTTATAAAATCAGCTTTAACAATTTGGCCAGGCAGTATCTACAAACCTATATAATTTGTTATTAATTCACTAATATAACATACCATCACACCTGTATTCCCCAAAGGATAAGGCAGAGGTGTACTAATGTACACCCAGATTTTGCAAGTATGTTTGTATTAATTTACTCTCAGTTAAAATTAAAAACTAAAACTGATATTGAAATACTAATTGTAGCATATACTCATTGTGTAGCATGGTCCATGCTTCTCCACATCCCATGAACTTTAACGCTTGACCACCATAGAAATGTATAGATGACAAACCAAAGTGTGCCCAACAAGCCCACAACCACATGGCAAAATTCTAATTTTGGTTTTTCGACATGGTCAAAACGTTAAACATAAGCTTTCATCACAGAAAAAAACAATTATAGCTGAATTCTACTAACCAGGTTGGTGCGTCATGTAGTGCACCCACCCCTGACTCTGCTGCACACCAATGCCACGCCACTCCTGCTCTGTCATCAAGTGGTTCTTAGGTACCAACTTCACCATCTCTTTGGGCAGTACCACATGTCTGAAACAATAATGAAAGTGATACAATTTTGGAATCTATTCAGTTTCTATGTACATTTTTTATTACATAAAAATTTAGCAATAAAAAAACGGAACAATAAATGAGTTGAAATTGTTTTAATCGCATAGTTGATTATATATTGCATATATTATATGCAATTTAAAAAAACAGCCACAGTACAGTTTGTTCGAAATAAGTAAGCCGATCGGAAGTTGTCTGCAAGTGGTCTAGAAGTGGTAAATTTTAATAGAAAGAGTCGGTGTAAAGATAATTAGAGTCGTATATGTTTCACATTTCTAATTATTTTGTTTACTCATTTCGATATTTATGTATTAAAACACTTAATTATACGATTTTATCACCGCGGTAGTTCGGAACGGCTAACTTCCGATCGGCTTACTTATTTCGAACAAACTGTAATAACTGTTCTGGCAGCACAGCTTTTACTTATTGTCTATTCCCATTGTCACGCACCATGCCAAAGCTCTAAAAAACAATAGAATATTGTATATTGGATTGGATAACACATTAAAAGATGAGGAGCTATTTTGAATAGTCCCCATTGATGCAAACATCAAAACATATTATTATTACAGTTGTTTACAGTAACTATTTTGAAATATTACTGTCATATACAATGATCGAAAACTTAGTACTTAAATTCTAAATAACTGAATAACTACTTCTCATTTAGAAGTCATCTCCTAAAAGCAATTATTGGACTTGAACTGTAAACATTTCACAATACTATAAGACTATACATATAAAAGGTTTTCTGAATTATACCATCCCGGCGACTCGCTAAACCTCAGGTTTTCTAGAATATCCCAGAACAATTTTATTATTTTAGGTGTTGAAGCCACATACACTTATAAATAATAGGTTATAACTCGACTTTTACAATTGACTCTTGATCGTTATAAGTTTTACTATGGTACGTTGGAAGCTAATTACAATACCTGTATTCATGCTCTTCATCGTAATATTTCTCTGAGTAATATATTTCTCTCCCCGACATAATGATGACAGTCACAAAATCTCCAAACTTTCAAACCGCTGATACGGAAACAATTAGCCTTTTAAACAAAGACCCAATACTTCTTGGGAATGATACACCAATGCAGATTTAGAAGCTGCTGTTTGAGAAGCCAGCACTTCGGTTGGTTTTCTAGAAAATCACAAAGAAACTGAAAGAAAACCTGCACTTGTAACAAACACGACAGAGAAGCGTTAACGATTTTAAAATTCGAAATTGGACGGACAGTGTTGCTATTTACACCAAAACGGTTTACTTGAGTTACTTTTTTTTTGTTATTATTGGTTTTGGCTTGGATACTAAGTCCTTTTAGCCATTGAGTTACCGTTTCGGTCTACCTACTTGCCAAACACCGAAAACTTCCGTAAGTTATGGATAAAATCCTCGATGCTATAATAGGTAGGTAAATAGTAAATAAGTAAGGTACAGTTTGTTCGAAATAAGTAAGCCGATCGGAAGTTGTCTGCAAGTGGTTTAGAAGTGTTAAATTTTAATAGAAAGAGTCGGTGTAAAGATAATTAGAGTCGTATATGTTTCACATTTCTAATTATTGAGTTTACTAATTTCGTTATTTATGTATTAAAACACTTAATTAAACGATTTTATCACCGCGGTAGTTCGGAACGGCTAACTTCCGATCGGCTTACTTATTTCGAACAAACTATAAGTAAATTTTTCGTCTGTAACACGACATTTTACGTGATTGTGTAGCTCTACACTCCATACTTGTTACGTAGCCGTACGTACCCAGAATGTTATAGTGGAACAATTTGCGAAAAAAAATAAAAAAATATTGAATTTGGCGCCCAAGGCTGAACATTAGTTTTAAAGTAAATTATGATTTAGTTCTACCTTATTCCTGATTAGTCTAGTGATCCCAAGCGCTAGGAACGCTAGAGGTCCTGGGTTCGATTCTCGGGTCGAGCAAAGTATTATTAGGTTTGTGCCCGGATAATGATAATAAACATACGGGAAAACTGTGGGTGTACATTAGTACACCTCTACCTTTAAACGGAAAACTAGCGTGATGGTATAATATATATTATGAATGAGTAATTGGCTATGAATTTATTCGTACGTAATTAGTAATAAACAGTTTTTGATTCATTTATGTATTTGATAAAGGTTTTGGACAGAAATAGTTATTTCAACAGACATCGTTTGCCATCTAAGTTAGTAAAATTAAGTACATATATGTTAGGATAACAATATCACAGGAAATAACGGTAATAAAATATAATAATATAAGATTTGCATAAATATTATATTCTTAGGTATTAAAGGAACCAATTTCTATTACAGCTATGATATATAGAATAATTTATGGTAAATCGTTGTGTGTTTTAATGTGCTTTTCTAGATCAACTTTTTTTATAAATTCTGTAGAGCAATGGTTGCATGTGTAGACATTCTTTTGGTGAGTGAGTTGCAGGTGACGTTTGAGGTGGGAAGCGCGGGTAAGGCGCACTCCGCATATGTTGCAGACGTGGGGGCGGGCTCCCGTGTGAGTCAACAAGTGTTGCTTCAAGTCACTACGAGTTATGAACGCGCGGCCGCACGTATCGCACTCAAAGTTCTTTTCACCCGTGTGTATTCTGAAATATACAAATGAAATACTTGAATGGAATCAGATTTCAAAAACTAGTTTTAAGATTGTGGGATATAAATTCACAATATGTTTATTATATTGAAGATGACTTCTGTAACATAATTTTGGTTTTAGTACCATGTGTAGTGACAAATTACTCTGTGCAAAGTTTCAGATATGTAACACATGGGCGGCGACGACTACTTACCATCAGTAAGCTCACCTGCTTGTTTGCAGAATTATCCGATAAAAAACTTGAAGGATTTGTGTCAGAGCTATGTAATGTGATATGATAATTTAATATGTCTGCCATGCCATCTTTACCTTGTATGGTACTGCAAATGTCCGACAGTACGAAATGAGCGTGGACACAGCTTACATTCGTATGGCAATATACCGGAGTGCTTGCGCTTATGTGCGGCAAGGCCAGCCGACTGTGCAAACGAATCACCACAGATTGGACATTGAAGAGGCTTTTCTCCCTAAAAAGATACGATATTACAAAAAAAAACATCAAAATCCATCAAGCCCAATTAGCTAACACTAAAGTAAAATATTTTGTGTTAGCACTGCCAAATAAAATAATTAATCAAATTCAAGTCATTTAAACAAATTACAAAAAAGTTACATTGATTTTTAGATTTTTAAACCTTGGCATATTTTGCACTCATACAGTTATCTGTATGAGTGCAAAATATGCCATGTCTAAATAATACAAATTGTTTCTATAAGCTGTTGCCAGTTATTTCATTTGTATACTAAAAGGACTATTTAACTGTCTTTTTGTGAGACAGAAGATGGCATATAGAATGAGCCAGAGTATGGCCAGAGTTGCTTTCCTTTGTATTATATTACTACGGAACTATGTATCAAATCCTATGAAATTTTAGTATCACAACAACAAACTAAATGTTCAAATGCTCACAGTATGCACTCTCATATGAACTTTCAAGTTCTGTGCCAAGGAGAAGTTTTTGCAGCAATGTGGACAGGTGAAGGGGCGCTCCCCTGTATGTGTCCGCATGTGGGTCTTGAGGCGAAACCTGAAAAGACGTCTGTAAAAATGTTAGCAACAAAATTGACAAAACAAATCCAAAATTATTAACCTAGAATTTGAATTGCACCTTACTACACTCTGAAATTACATTACAGTAATTAGACAAAGCAAAAAATTTACCCTGTGTAGCTCAGTTATACAATATTGTCCCATTGATGTAAATAGACTGGTACCTTTTGAAATTATCCTTACTTGGATACAAATCATTTTATTTTATCAAATTACAATATCATCAGTATATTATCAGCCAAATGTAGTCCATTGCTGAATGAAGGCCTCCCCCATACACTTGCACAACAACCCGTTATATGCCGCCTGCATCCAATGACTCCCAGTTACATTATCAGCAACTTGTAATAATTAAATTACAGAATCATACTGTAGTTATTGTTATTCTTCACAAGACCCTCTTTATAGAACCATACAAATACTTAGTATTAGTTTTTTACTTTTCAAAAACATAAAATAAAACATTTTGACTTTGCTGCTAAATTATATAATTTGAATGTGTCTTCAAACTTTTTGCAGAGATGATAGATGTAACATTTCAGCTATGCTTGATTCAAAACTAGCTTTGATAATACCAATAAAAAGATAAGAAAATATCGTGTTTTTTTTATAGAAAATGCGGGTACAATGTAGGCACATGCCTAAACGTTAATAGCGATTCATGAGCTCATTGGCGAA
Organism: Subacronicta megacephala; assembly: GCA_958496365.1. NCBI lineage: Eukaryota > Metazoa > Arthropoda > Insecta > Lepidoptera > Noctuidae > Subacronicta > Subacronicta megacephala. The sequence continues at coordinate 3,428,887 of OY292530.1, read as the reverse complement.
CAAAAGATAACCGAGAGCAAAATTTAGGCCAGCAGCCTTCATATTGTAATAAAGATACCTGTTCCAGCCTCGGTCAAATCTTGGACGTGTAAAAGTAGCGTAATCGAGAACATTTTTAACGAGAGTCGCAAGTGTTTCCTCTGACACACTAGCACCGAACCCTGCGCAATATCGCTTGACGACATCGCTCGCGTTGTCGCCGCAACGTAGAAAAGTTTTCACCATTTCTGTGAATGGGTCATCGTAAAAATCCATATTGAAATGAAAAAAAATATTATGAATTTCACAAAGCCGCCAAACACAGCTTTGCTGAAGAGAGTGAAGTGTCAAATTGATTTTTAAATTTTGAATGTGGTGACAATGACAGGAGAAACTAGAGGTGTAACTAATATATTCGTAATAGGTATAGATATTATGATACGAGCTGTATATTCATATTAGTATATATTAGTTTAGCGTAGACTATTACCAGATATTAGTCAAATAATAGGCACGCCAAGAGATCAGTGTTCTGATATTCGCGGTGACTTGCGGGGCTGTGTGCGTCGACGAGCGCGCTACGGGAGGTTGCACGCACACACACACAATTACTCCGCTGCAACCGCGTCATAGCGAGACGATTCGGGGGAGTGAGCGAGTTGCCTATATGATTCTGCTTACTTCTGTTTGACGTGTGCGTGCGTGTTTGAGTGAGATTTCTAAAGACAACATTATACACGTCGGGCTTTGTATGCAAACTGAATGTGATGGTTACAAAGTAAACACTCAATGAAAACAAAATCACTACATTTAGCGCTGAATATGCAATATTAGTTTGTGCATAATATTTTATAATACAAACTAATATCATGTATTAGGAGGTGTAACGATGAATAATTATTATTCATTAAATAATTCATAATACTATTATCTATAATATACAGAATAAGGTACGATATCAATAATATTTAAAAAAATAAAATTATGTTCGAGTAATGAATATGGAGAGAATATGCACGATATCAATATTATGTTAGATTAATGAATACGGAGAGTAGCTACGATATCAATATTATGTTAGATTAACGAGTACGGACAGAATAGGCACGATATCAATATTATGTTAGATTAACGAATACGGATAATAGGTACGATATCAATATTATAACGAATACGGAATATCAAGATGGCTGACTAATATTTGACTAATACCTGGTAATAGGTATGGTATGCTAATATCAGCTAGTGAATATATTCAATAATAGTAATATCCAGATATCACCCTAATATAACACCTCTAGGAGAAACCCATGTGAAAGTGAAAAAATATGATACAAATGTTGCCCGAAAAAGTCATATATTTAAAACTAGTAGTTTTTATTTTTATTTTAGAAATAATGTTTAATTCTTTGACAAAAAGACTTTCCAAATTCCTTCATTCGTTTTTTGATACATTGTGGTAGTCTCGATAATAATCGTATCTGTTGAAAAAAGCGCGGGAAATTTCGGTTAGACCGGGTGTATTTTTTCACGGCAATTTTTTATAATTAAATTTTAAGCAGTTAGTTGGTTCAGTTGAGGTTGTTATGTAAATATATTTTCTTTGTAGTGTATGTAATATTATTTTTGTGTAAATTTTTCCTGATTTTTGGTAAGTTTTTGTATATATTTATAGCATAGTCCAAGACTATTCCCGGGTCGTATGAACGACCCGCCTATAGCAGATGTGGGGGATTTAGGCCCTGACTTAAGTCCCCCTGTAAGTAATTATGTTACCATATCAACTGATATGGGTGGTATGGACACTGATGGGTCTGTAGCCACAAGTGGAAGGGAAACTGATGCGTCGACCTCCGGTAAAGTTAGTGCTTCACGTAAGAGGCGCTCACATAAACATAAAATAGTATGTAAGCAATGTAATAAAACAAAACGTAGTAGACAGGGAGTGATTCCTGAGGGAACCTCTTCTCACATTGACTGTACATGTATTCCCAGCACAGAAGTTAATTTAAAATCTGACTTCATAATAAATAACAATACATCAGTTCCACATTCTCAACCCTCTGAAATTTCTGCTTCCCAATCTTTGCAGTTGGATCCAACTGCGATACAAACAATCCAACCAGTTGGTGTAGGTAGGAAGGAGTACCAGGCCTCTGATTCAGGGCCATACATAGTTCATGTTCAGCGTATTACCAGTACTGAAAACAGTGGCACCATTCTTCACCCTATTGCATTTGGAAATTTCCTTAAAAATAACAAATTTCAGAATATTGTTCCTGGCAGTGTCAAGAGAATTGGTAGGAATAAGTGTGTTGTAGCTTTTACAAACCATATGTCTGCTAATGTATTTATTAATAGCAATTTATTGCCTCTGAACAAATTTAAAGCGTTTCTACCCACTTTTAATGTCACTCGTATGGGCTTGGTCCGGGGTATCCCATCTGAATGGAGTGTGGAAGAAATTAAAGAAAATATATCAACTCCCATAGGTACTGGTGAAATATTGAAAGTTAGACGCCTAAATTATAAAGTTCAAGTGAATGGGTCATATACATGGAAACCATCTCAAACTGTTGTAATAACATTTGATGGTCAAGCTCTTCCTAAAAGAATTTATGTATGCTATAATGCACTACCTGTTGAGACTTATGTGTATCCCACCATACAATGTTTCCGCTGTTGCCGATATGGCCACACTAAAAATCAATGCAGATCAGCTGCCCCTAGATGCTATAAATGTGGACAAAATCACTTAGGTGAAACATGTTTAGTAGAAGAGGATTCTGCATCTTGTGTTAATTGTTCTGGATTTCACTATGCTACAGACAAGACTTGCCCTGAGTTTCAGAGGCAAAAAAACATTAAACACACCATGGCTCATTCCTGTGTTTCATATGCGGAAGCAAGCAAAATACACCCAGCCACCTCAAAATCCTATGCTAATGTTCTCACTACCGTTACATCTCATGATTCTCACGCCAATAATAATTCATACTTCAGTTCACAACCCATACCCTCAACTTCTTCATATAAAAAGACAGTCTTTCTTAAACCCCGCGCTCCTCCTAAGTCAGCACAAGGTTATGACAGAGCAGCTCATAACGCCCTTCTTAGGGAGTTTCAACCCCCATCTTTGGCAAATGGGTGTGCTTTGTCTAAGGAATCCGATATGAAACTGCAACAGAACAAGAATGAGCAGGTTGTTGATGTTATTATAAACCTCATCAAAATGTTATTATGTAAAAGTACATCTTTTGAACCGTACGACGTGGAGCGATTATGTAGTTTAATACTAAATAAAAACCAAAATGATGGACACAATAATTCAATGGAACTGCCGATCAGTAATACCTAAAAAAACTGACCTATTCTACTTATTAAATAAATTTAAGCCAAATATTGTGGCATTATCTGAAACTTGGATTAAAAATAATCAATTATTTGGTATTCCAGGTTATGTTTGTGTACGCAATGACAGAGCTGACGGATATGGCGGTGTGGCCATATTGATTAAAAATAATACCCCATTTTCACGTGTTTCTCTCCTTTCATGTTCTAATATTGATATTGTTGGGGTAATTGTTAATAATATTACTTATGTTTCCACTTACATTCCTATTGCTAATAACAATGCCCTACAAGAATTTAGCAATATGTTGTCATCCCTTTGTAGACCATTTTTAGTAATGGGCGATTTTAACTGTCACCACCAGTGTTGGGGAAGTGGTGAGACAAAAAGAGAGGGGATCCGTTTATTAGAAATTATAGATGATCATAATCTATGTATTATAAATACTGGCGAGCCTACTCGTAGAACAAATGCAGGTAAAAGCGCTAGTGCTGTGGATTTATCTATATGCACCCCTAGATTGGCTTTATCTTTATCTTGGTCCCGTTTCTCTCCTTCTACCTTTGGAAGTGACCACTTTCCTTTAATAATTACTTCCTCAGTAAAGTTCAGTACAACACCGAAAAGACCCCCTAGATTAAAATATGGACTCGGAAACGCAGACTGGAATAAATTTAAAACGCTTGTCGATGCTAAAGTTGCTGAGCTCCCGCAAATTACTCAGGGTGGAGAAAGTGATTGCTCAAAAGCTTTAGCGATGTGCTTAGTAGAAGTAGCAGACCAAGTTTTCCCTCTTAAAAAAAATCCTTGTGATAAAATTCCTATGCCCCCATGGTGGGACTCTTCGTGTGCTGATGCAGTTAGGAAACGAAAGGAAGCTGAAAAAAAATATGCTGAGGACATGTCAGATGAAAATTTGGAAGGCCTTAGAGATATTATTAATGATACACGGATTTTTCTCAGAGATAAGAAACTTCAGGGGTGGAGGTCATTCTGCATGTCTTTATCACCCAGTACATGCCCGTCTGAAGTTTGGCGCAGTATTAAAAGATTTAGAAAAGCCTTTAGTGATACTCCTTCCTTTACACAATTACCTCTTTCTCTTAGTAACAGTTTTCTTGACAAATTAGCTCCAGCATCAGCTCCAGAGTATGATCAAATTTACCCTAACTGTACTCTGTTAAATATTGATAATCATTCATCTTTGAACGCTCCCTTTTCACTGTACGAATTGAAAGGAGTACTATCATGCTTGAAGGACTCGGCCCCAGGAGAAGATGGTATTCCGTATTCGTTCTTCTCACATTGTAGTGATAATACAATATCATATTATCTACAAATAATTAATTCTATTTTGGTTTCTGGAAATATTCCAGAATCCTGGCGTTCCCAAGAAATCTTGCCGATCCTTAAACCAAATAAAAATTCAAATGATATTGAATCATACCGGCCTATTGCGCTATCTTCGGTTCTTACCAAAATTGCAGAACACTTAGTTAAAAATCGTTTAGAGTGGTATATAGAAAACAAGCAGTTACTAGCAGGCAGTCAGTTCGGGTTCCGTAAAGGAAAAAGCACAACTGACAGTTTAAGTGTATTTACCACTGACCTTCGCATAGCCTTTTCAAAAAACGAGTCGGTTGTTGGCGCATTTCTAGATATAACAGGCGCGTATGATAATGTACTTATATCTGTCCTTAAACGTAAGCTAATTAATTTAAACGTCCCTACTTTGATTATACGGTTTATCATAAATTTGTTATCAGTTAGATTTATTTCTCTTTTTTGCGGTGAAAAGAAAATAACGAGGACAGTGTTCAAAGGGCTTCCACAGGGATCAGTAGTGTCACCTTTGCTTTATAATATTTATTCTTATGATCTAGAATCATCTCTACAAAAATCTGCTGATGTTTTACAATATGCTGATGACCTTTTAATCTATACTACTCACAATAACATCTCAGATGCATGTAATGCTTTGACCGTCTCCCTAAGTCTTTTACAGCAATGGTTACAAATTAACGGGTTAAGTCTTTCAATAGAAAAAAGTACTGTAGTAGTTTTTACAAGAAAACGTAATATTCCTTCCCCAATTGTTACTTTTAATAGCATAAGCCTTCCTGTGAAAAATCATGTTAAATTTCTAGGATTGATTTTAGATAAGAAACTTTCTGGCAAACAACATTTTGACTTTGTAGTTGAAAAATGCGAACGTCAACTGAATGCTATGCGGTGTCTTTCTGGAGTATGGTGGGGGGCACATCCTTTTAGTTTAAAACTGTTATATAATGCAATAATCCGAAGCATACTTGATTACGGAACATTCCTCCTTGAAGATGGTAACAGAAAGGGTCTTCAAAAGTTAGATAGCATACAGTCGAAAGCTCTTCGAATCATTTCTGGAGCCATGAAATCAAGCCCGTTAAATGCCTTACAGGTAGAAGTAGGAGATCCTCCACTCCACCTGAGAAGGCAATATCTATCTGACCGATTTTTATTTAAATCGATGCAGTTTTCCAACCATTTGCTTCATTCAAAATTATTAAATCTTGATAATCTTATTCAAACTTCATACTATTGGCGGCACAAAGATATTCCGTGTTTAGTTAAAAGTCTCAGGAAGTTTAATTCTATACCAGCGAGTGTACATAGGTCACCTACTCTTCCTTTATTTGAATGCATAACATTTGAACCCTTACTTGTCTCCCCTGTAGTGCATTATAATCTCGGTATAGAAAAAAGTGATGCAGGAGCTAACATAAAATTTAATGCTGCCGTTGGTGAAAACTGGAAAGATTGTCATTATATCTTTACGGACTCATCAAAGACCCGGTCTAGTTGTGTGGGAGTAGGTATATTTCATCCTCAGTATAAAGTAATTCAGATGGTTAAACTTCCTCCTGAAACATCAGTTTTCACTGGGGAATGTTTTGGTTTGTTCAAGGCATTAGAGTACGTGTTAATTGCTAAACTTAAAAATGTTCTCATATTATGTGACTCTAGAAGTGCATTACAAACTATTGAAAAGTTTACATTTAAAATGAAACCCTTTTATCCCATCGTATTTGACATAAGAAAACAGTTGCACAAATGTATACTGAGAAACTACACGGTACAGTTTGCTTGGATTCCAAGTCACTCCGGAATCCAAGGAAACGAAAGAGCTGATCAATTAGCCAAACAAGCGGTGCAGAATGGTGACACATTCCCTTATAAAATTTTTTGTCATGATCTTGTCAGCCTCCCTAAAGATTATCTTCGACATTCCTGGGAACTTCTTTGGAGTGAGAGCTCTCAAGTAAAGGGCAAGGTTTATGCCTCAATTCAGCCCTCAGTCCAAGTCAAACCATGGTTTTCTAAAGTAAAAGGCTCTAAACTCATTACAAGCATGATAATTCGCATGCGGCTTGGCCACGTTTGTACTCCTTTCCACCTTGCTAAGTTGCATATTGTAGATAGTAATCTTTGCGAGTGTGGAGATGATATTGGTACTTTAGATCACATATTCTTCTCCTGTTCTCGTCATGATCATTCATCCTTCCTCCGTTCTCTTGTTTCCCAAAATGTTTCCCTTCCCACTTGTGTTTCTTGTTTAGTAATGAAGCCCATTGAATATTTTAACTTGTTATCTGCATTCTTGTTAAAAAATGATATAAAGATTTAGTTTGTGTATGTTTACCTATATATGTATTTTTCCTAAAGAATAAAATACTTCCTTTCCTGAACCTTACAAAATTCCGTTTCCTCTCCGATATTTTCTGTTAAAAATATTTCCCTACCTTTTATTACCCGAAATTGGCACAAAGATCAAACTAGTGCCACACTACAAAAAAAAAAAAAAAAAAAAATCGTATCTGTTTATAATAGAATGAAAAAAAAAAAACCATTTCATTGGGGTGCCCAACTAAGTAAACATTGTAAACAATTTTGCGATACATCACTCATCATCATCAACCCATATGTTGTCCAACTGCTGGGCACGAGTCTCCTCTCGGAATGAGAGGGATTAGGCTGTAGTCCGCCCATATAATACATATAGTCCGCCACGCTAGCCTACTGAGGGTTGGCAGACTTCAGACGCCATCGAGAAAAGATAGATAAAGCTATATAAATCCTTAATCCATTATAAGCAGGCCTCGCAATACGCAGTGTTTACAATGCGAGGTCAGTCGATACTGGATTTGTATAGCTTGATGTGTAGCAGTAGGTATATGTATATGCGACAACAACAACTTGATTATGGAAACCTAATGTTACTTCTTCCTTGTGTAAAAAAATAAGATTTTATCTATTATGGTTTTAAAAACCAAACAATAAAATTGGATATTAATTATCACAGAAAATAATAGTTTACATAAGCTTGTAATGGTTATCCTTATCATTAACGTTTTGCACGCCAGGGTATAAACGTATCGCCGTACCCCTGACGCCAGGCCACTTTTTTTGTCAAATTACACAAGGTAGTGAAAACACACTAAAGTAATGATTAAATTGTTTATTTCATAAAATGGGCGATGTATATTTTGTCATATATTTGTGACGTTGGCGTTCAGGGTAAGATTTCGTTTGTCACATATATGTGACAATGGCATTCAAAAGGTTAAAAAACTTATAGGACTACCTATGTAATAAAATTATAGTTATTATTTTTAAGCAACTGTGGTTATTACTTTATTTTATAGTATAAAAAATAAAGTTATTTTTGTTCCTACAGGTCATACATTACTTTTCAATACCCTAAGCAATGAATACTGAATGAAACCCAGATTGAGAAACAGTGTCCCACACTATACTTGAACTGTTTTATTGCACAAATTTTTTAGTTGTTCCAATAAAAAACTGAATTTATTTTAACTTATGATGGGACTGTTTGGAAAGTTTACTATCTCACATGCACGGATGATATTTTGTCTCTAAACCGTATAGAGCATCATATTTTAGCGTCATATTTCTGAAATATTGTATAATAAACCTCTTAATCCTTGGCTGTTTTTGAAATATACATAAATTACTTTTATTTACTTGCCTTGAAGACATAACTTTTCCACAAGTGAAACATTGCTGTTTCCGAGACTTCTTACTTTTTAGTTTGGATTCAGTGTCATTTATTGAATCCAATTTTGTTTCACTCTCCAATAGTACATCAGTTATAGTAGTTTGTTCAATAAGGTTATGGTCTAAACTTTCATCTATAAATAAAACTTTTTCCGCGTCACTTCTAGATGACAATGTTGTACTTGTATCATTATCTGATAAAAAATTGAGATTTTCTGTACTAAAATCTTCAGAGTCCGGAAAATGTTTGTTTTCTTTGCAATGGTTATCTAGTAGGGCCCTTAGTTTTACATCAGAAGTTTCACATAGCTTAATAAATTTTATACAGTCTTCTAGTTTTTGCACACATTCTGAACATATAGTATTTGGTAAACCATCTTCTGGTGTTATCTAAAATGAAATAAACGTCTTTTTTAAGTCTTTTCTTTCTTTTTTCTTTTTTCAGAAATATGAGTAAAAAAAATACAAATAATTTCTGGATCTAGAAAATAAAATATGTGTTCGTAACTTTTTACTCACATGTACTTTAGTTATAGACATTAATTTTGTAGATATCATACCAAATTTTGCTTTTTTAAAGATATCTATTAGAAAGTTTTGATTTAAACAACATCTGCAAATATTTTTCGACATCTTACTTTAATAATATTGACGTATTTATTGTTTGAACAAAGTAATCTGACTAATAACTACAACCCAAAGAATATAGGAATATAACAGGAAATAGTAATAAACAATCTACAGTCAATATCGCTCATATAATGAAAACAAAATTACAAATTAGCAATGGCAAAGATTGATTTTTTAGAAATATTTTGAAAATTAATTCGATTGGCAATTTGACAACATTGATGGATCTGGATGATAGGTTGGACATTGACAATGACAATTGACAGTAAACCTATTTTGTGTAGCTAGAGTAGCGACCAAATATTTGAAACAAAATACGGTTTTTGGCTCTTTACGATTGACTGCCATTAGTGTTGTCTGTACATTTTTTTGTACGCAACTTCTGGACATTACCTGTCTGTCTGGTCTTAGTCCACTTTACTTTTTTAAGGCTAAACGTTCAGCCATTGACGCCAAATTCAATTATTTCTTTGTTTTTCGCAAATTGTTCGGCGAACATTCTAGGTGCTGGTGCATTGTAGGTATTAAAACTTTTGCTTAACAATCGTTAACGTTTTTGGTGTATTAATGTAAAGCTTAAGCGTTTAGCCTTAACCTTTTCTAATGTAAATATATGTAAAAACTATTCTTGTATTACTAATCTGTGGATGTGTGTGTTGTGTGTGTTTTGATTATAAAATAAAAAAAATCCACTTGTCAAAGTTGTCAACAAAATTGAAAGTTTGAAGTTTTGAACTTTGAAATTGAAACCAAAAATAATAAATAATCCGGGGAAAACATTTTTTTTGGGAATTATTGCAATTAATTTAGTTTAAAAAAAAAACAATATTGTTTTATTTCAATTTTGGTAAAATGTCTGTAAAACTTTATCATTTTCCTATCAGTGGGCCATCTCGTGGAGCTCTTTTCGCGGCTAGAGTTATTGAAGTGCCGATAGAAGTCGAAATTGTTAATTTATTCAAGAAAGAACAGCTCAAAGAAAGTTTTCTGAAAATAAATCCTCAGCATTGTGTTCCTACTCTGGATGACGATGGTTTTGTTTTATGGGAAAGTCGTGCCATAGCGTCATACTTGGTCGATAAATATGCGAAAGATGATTCATTTTATCCGAAAGATTTGAAAAAGCGCGCAGTCGTCAATCAGAGGTTGTACTTCGACAGTTCCTTTTTGTATGTGAAGATTAGAGCTATTTGTGTAAGTACAACAGCATACGGATCGCTTGGCTTGGTGCTTACTTTTCATATTTTTTTATAATACGCTATCACAAGACAAATCACCATCTAATAAAAAATTATATTGCAGTTCCCAATATTGTTCCTAGGTGAGAAAGAAATAAAGAAGCCTTTAAAAGATGACCTGAATGCAACTTTAAGCTTTCTCAACCAGTTCTTAAGTGACAGTAAATGGGTTGCTGGTGACCACCCTACTATTGCAGATACATCCATTTATGCATCAATTACTAGCATTCTGGTAAGAAATAACAAAGCTAAATCATCATAATACAACTAAGAAATGATAACTAAACCTGGTTTCAAGCAAAAAAAGTAAAATTAAATCAGTTTATCTGTTGTTTACAAGTTCCAATACCACCCAAACAGACACACAAACAAATTTGACTACAAATGTAATGTAAAAACTATGATTGCTGTTAAATGTTGAATTGGATTCATTCAATATATCCTGTCAATATACAGATGTGAAAGTTATTCTAAATATAATAATTATTATCATAATAATGTTTGTTGAGTATATTTGCTTTCTATCTTTTTTATATGTATCTTTTTTACTAATTTTGTGATCATGGTGTGAATCTTGCTATGAAAAAATATGCATATTAATTTTATCTTGCTTCAGGCAGTTGGCTGGGACATTTCAAGCTTCCCAAACATTGAAAGATGGTTGAAGAATTGCTCCACTTTACCAGGAGCAGCTGAGAATGATATTGGGGCTAAAGCTTTTGGAGAAGCTGTCAAGAAGAATCTTGAGTAAAATGTTGAAATTAAATGATTTTCTTTCTTACAAAATATATTTTTATATGTTAATGTTAAACTTATTTAATAAACAACAGGGTGTTGGGCAATATATTAAAGAACTGTAGTTTAATTTAACCTTAAATTATAAACTAGCAATCTTAATCTTGACTGCCACAACAAACACAAACAATATACAACAATAGGTTAAAGATAAGTTAATTTTTAAAGTTCTCTGTTGAATGTGATAAATATGATAAAAGGGTGTGAAGTTGCAGATTCGATAGTTTGTAGGGGCAGTCTACCTTTTTCACAATCAACTTTTTGTGAGGAGTTGTGCATGTTACACATGTATTAGAAAAAGATTTTTACCTAGAAAACTTTAAGACTAATTGTTGCTCATTTCGTACTTTTCTAGTAAGTACAATTTCTGACTGATATCCAAACTTAGACATTATTTGGATAACTTCTTCAGGAATGTTTTCTTCAATAAGTAGAAGGTAGAATACTCCATTATTGGCTAGTTTCTTTGGTATCATGTTGAGCAGTCTATCTGTAATTTCACGCCCTTTCGCCCCACCAGCCCAACTAGCCGTAATGTCTCTCCGACCGCACTTTTCACTCTCAGTCACCACATAAGGTGGATTAAAAATTATAACATCAAAAATCTTATCTGTAAAGGAACCAGCCAAGTCCATGTTACATGAATCTAACTTAACTTTATTGTATGCAGCAGTTTCTTTGGACATTATACAAGCTTTGAAATTGACATCTGTGCTAATGCAGAAGGTTTGTGGGAATGCCATACCGAATGCTGATATCACTACACCACTGCCAGAACCAACTTCTAAACATAATGTGGGGTTTTTTTTCTTTAAGTAAATTAGGTCTTTTTCTAAGGCATCTATTAGTAGGAAGCTGTCTTCGGCTGGTTCATACACATGATCAAAGTCTGCTTTATCAATGTGGTTTTGATATGGAGTGTCCATAACTGTTAGTTGATGCTTCCTCTGTCCGTAACCACTCCGCTGGTACCCTGCTCTGGCTCCTCGGGAGTTGGCTCTGGAAGAACAGCTGTGCGTACACTCTTCTCTTTGTTTACCATACGTCTTATTTCATTCAGACGATCCTGAAATATATGAAAAGGTATTGAACTTTCACCTATCCAATAACAAAATAGGAATTAATTGGAAAATATACCCATGACCATGATAATCTGTAGTTCAACACTAACCTGTGATGCTTGCAACACATTCAGCACAACAGTGACCTTGTGTTTGCAAGATATCAGCTTCTTCACATATGGGTCCAAGTCCGGGTGATTGTTCACAGCTTCTCGCACTTTCTGCAGCTCTTCGCTCAATGATTCTATATGTTGCTTCAATTCTAACTGGGAGATCCTGAAATTAATTGAGGTAAGCTGGTGTTTCTTGTTAACTAACCCCTTGTGCTAAACTATATGCTTGTGTTGTTGTGGGTTCACATTGGTAGTGTAATGGGAGGGTTTCTAACTGGCAACCACAAGATTCCAAGTGACGCCCTAGCCATTAGGCTACTGCCGCATGGGGCCAGTGGTCCTGGCACCCATGAACAATAGAGTTTACATAATTGATAGGTATTCTGTGAAAAGTGTGATGACGAAACAATTCTGGCTAACATAAATCATCATCATCATTCCACAGCCTGACTGGCTGCTGCTGCAGCCACTGCTGGGTTAAGGCCTCGCTAAGTTTGTGCCATCCACCAGTCTCATGCCACTGTCATCCTTGTATGCCCAACAACTTGAATGATGTTATCAACCCATCTTGCTGCTGAATACATTTATTGTTTCAATACCTCTTCCAGTTTCCTAAGAGGGCAATTTATTGGTTACACTAACCTCGCTATGTAAACTAACCTAAACATATAGAAAAAATAACAGTTTCTCAAGAGTTGATGGGTATTCTTAGAAGAGGTTATATGCCATTAGAATAGAGAATTGTAGATGAAAATGAACATCTAACAATATGTACATTTTTAAATGATAGATTTGAGTGTATGTAAAAATCTACCAACAGTTGAATAAGAATAAATTTGTTACTTAAAAACAATTACATTTCCATACATTTTGATTAAATTATTTTTAGATTTACAAGCACAATTTACGGAGATATTTCCTGTAGCTTGCACACTAGGTCAAGCCTGTCTCGTGGAAGTGGTTATACATGATGTGTTCTATTTACCTTGTAGCTTTGACTCTGTCGTCTAACTGGTCCACGGTTGGCTTCAAAAGCCCGAGCAAGCCCTCCGCTAAAGTATCCCGAGTCGGGTTGTCGCACAAATTACCAGTGTTCTCATCAGCAGACGTAGTCGTGCTCTCAGTGTCATCCATTTCGTAGTCGCAATAATCACTGATTCATTTTACAATAATTGTAATGATTTAGAATAAATTTCTTTTTTAAAGATTATACTTTGTACTTATGAAGGTAATAGAGCAAAAAATTGAAAATTGTCTCAAAATTCTCAATTTTTTTAATGTCAAATTGTCATTGTCGGCCTGTCGAGGATTCGGGATGACAATTAATAATTCAAATAAAAAAACAAAAGTCAAATTGACATTTTGTTTGACAATCATTTCCTGATTGTTTTGTCAGCAGAATCTAAGTTTTTGCCACATATTATGAGTTTTTGCGTTCAAAAAAATACAAGTCAAAGAGGAGTATTAGAGTTTGTTCGAAATAAGTAAGCCGATCGGAAGTTAGCCGTTCCGATCTACCGCGATGATAATATCGTTTAACTGTTTTGATACATAAATATCGGAATTAGTACCTATACAAAATAATTAGAAATGAGGAACTATACGATTCTAATTATCTTTACACCGACTCTTTCTATTAAAAATTACCACTTCTAAACCACTTGCAGACAACTTCCGATCGGCTTACTTATTTCAAACAAACTGTACATCGGGCCGAGTTAGGGTGCCACTCGAGTATTTTGTAATGTATACTCTCTTAAAATATTGTTGTTTGCTTGTCCTGTAGCCATGTGTTCTACTACTAAAATATCTCGTGTGGATTCTTTTTTATTATCCATTGAATTACTGGTTCGGTTAGTCATATTCATCATCAAGCCATTTATGTCCCGGTATCCTGATGATGTTTATTTATACCAATTATAGGTGTTTGTCATAAGTTTTAGTTAATTAACAGTTTTTGTAACAAAAACTCGAAAATTCACTGTATTTTTTCCTTATAATTAGAACAATATAAAAAATATGTCTCGTGAACTAAGGTGGATACACACATTCAGAACTCCGAGTTGCTACTGAGAATTTCATACAAAAACTTAATATCACTTTGCATGACCTCGAACCCAGGATCTCTTGCGTAGCAGTTGCGCTGAGGACCACTAGACTAATAACGAACTTCATGAGCTGCTCATAGCCCACATGTAACCCGCAGATCATTGTTTCTCAATAAAATTATTATCATGAAAACGATATAAAGATCTATAAATTCTTTAATAATAAAATTAAAGAGGCACATACAGGGCAGTTCGTCACCTAGTACTATTATAATTCTATGGTTATCTACTTATGATTAAAAATACTTTAAAAATTATGTATCTACATACATCTAGTTCTATTTGCTATAAACTAGTATAAACAATAACACATTATACAATGCTATTCATTGATAGGTTTGTTTCCCTACCTACTTAGATTGAGCAAGTTAAAAAATTGTTCAGTCGACAAAATTACTAGTTTATGATTCAGTTGAAATCATAATTCACTATATTCTATTGTAATTTTATAAAAATAACAGTTGTTTTATTTATAAGAAAAATATTTTCGTGGTAATAAATTAATTGACCAACTAACCTGTAGCTATTTTATAAAGGTGAATATTAATCTATTGCTGATCAATGTTGTACTACAATCTAGTTTTTTGGCGGCGCAACATTTGACACTAACTCTAGTCTAAATAAAGCTACTTTGATATTTCAGTTTATTAAATTACATTGTATCCATTAACATTTTCATTTGTTCCTTCACATGAGTTTCCATGTCTGCAAAGTCTCCCAAAATATCTTCAATCATTTCGACTAATATAGTAGGCCATTGTACTTCAAGGACTCTTAACCTTTGCGCGGCACCGCAAGCTAAATCAATTGCGTGAGATAATTGACCACGACCTCGAACACGCCAACTCATGTCCTCCTGTAAACAATTATGACAAATTTGTTTCTAAGTAACCTGTGCTGTGTCTTAGAATAAGTACAATATATATGTATATAATTTTCTTCACCTGTGACACATTCCCTTTTTTGTACTGCAAGGCTTCTTTTGCAATTACGTCCCTTAACGCTGGATCAGCAGCTCTTAACCAAGCTTTAGCACTAGCAACACTATTACCACTCCTTCCTAATCTCGCCAAAAGAGGCTGTAATGGGGCATCAGGTAGAGCGCGAAGAACTATATCACTTAGTCCTCCATAAGTTCTATTCGCCGAATTTATCTCTTCGGCCGTCACCTGCAAAGACCTCAATTTCTTAATATTCCATTTCCCAAATCTTCCGTATATTGGATATCGTATGAAAATCCTTACCGGTTCATCGTTTATTTCTTTTAATCCCCAATGAGCTAGTCTGTAGACAGCATATTCTCTCCAGATTTTCGCATATATAGGATTACCTTCCGGCTGTACTGTCAAACCAGTGACGCCTCGCAATTCGGCTAAAGCATGCAATTGTCCAAGCCATTGAAGACCCGTCGCTCGAACTGATATATTGCTTATGTTTGGAAACCTGATAAGAGTTATGATTAGTTCCCTACAATTTGGTCTTATTTATATCGTTAGAAAAAGATTGATTGTTGCTAACTTGGATTTCAACTCGGGCAGTGATTGCGCGACAGCATTGTATTGCACATAGTGGTAGGCAGCTCGCGTAACAGTACGGGCACGCTCCCAGTCCCAATCACGATTGAGACGCCGTACAGCACCAGCACCCCACGCGCTCACCACACCATCACAAACTTCCACCAAATAATCGACTCCTGCAAGAAATCGTCAATATTTTAATATAAATATTTTGAGGAATTTCCTTAGCTATGAACAATTAAACTACCTTGTTCTCGATCCTTAGAAGCAGGTAATGACTTCGGCACCGGTTCTGAAGATTTGAAATTAGCTAAATTCAGATTTTTAACCGACTTTGTTCTAGCAGTAGATGCTCTATTTGCTGAAGACGCTCTTTCATTTCTCCGTGATATTGTTGCACTTCTTATATTTCTACTAGACCTGCCGTTAAGAGAACCCTCACGTCGTAAAACTTTACTGTTGTGATCACTCCCTGAAGTTGATGAATTGGCAACGGAACCAACATTAGTACTACTAGATATATTACTAGCGTTTTCGCTTATATCAGAATTCTTTGATTTAGATCTTCGACTTTCCGGATCGCAAACTGATTTAGAGCGCATTGTACTAAAGTTCTCACGCCGCCTTAAAGCCGTCGGCATACGTCTAACAGATCTTTTTTTCGTCTCCTCTTCACTGTCACTACTCGATGATGGCAGTGAGCTGAATGAAGAATCGACTACTGGTTCAACGCTCGAAATGCTTTCCCAGCGTTTTAGTATCGGTTCGGAGCTATCTGCCAGCTTCACATTTTCTAAAGAAGAAATTATTGGTAGCAGTATAGGCGGTAGTCTTAAATCACTACTCGTGGACGTAGAATGAGAGGCATCCGTATCTTGCGAAGCACTTCTGTCAGAAAAATTGACTCTTCTCTCGGAGGGTTTCCTGGCAGTAGAACTCCTTTGCAACTTTTTCATTGGTGATGTTTTAGGACCATTGTCAATAGCTATTTTTGAATTTATATCACTGCTGTTGTTTTTATAATCTGAGTCTTCCGTATCAGCTTGCTGCATGGATACGACAACATCGGGAAGAGCTGCTGCTTCCAACGTTTGAGTTCCACCACTCTGTGTAATGACTGTTGATGCGTCTATAGAAAACTCTCTGTCAGTATCTATATTTTTGGTTGGACTTGTTGCAGGGATGAAGCATTTATTTTCTGATCTAGGAACAAGATTTAAGTAATTAACTTAGATTTTGCGATAGATAATTTCATGATGTCATACTTATTTTACAATTGTAAATAAAAACCTGAGCAATTCCCAGTTGGTGCGAGCATTGTTGATGATTTGATCTCGCCTGGCTTCTTGTTGCGCTGCTCCACCAAGAGCACAGTAAGCAGCGTGTGCTGCTTCTTTGTTATTCCGCCAAGCCATCGCAGCTCTACGTACCTGTTAATAATGTATGAAATAATGTTATTAAATAATTTACAAAATTCAAATGTTTGCAGTAAAAGTAGGTTATGTAATAAAGTAGAACTCATTTAAATTTTATTAAAGCTAGATACGCTCACCTGATGCCCTATTTCGATCGATAGTACCTCGCGGAGTATAGAGATGATATGATATAACATGCCGCAGTATGGTTAACTAACCTGTTCAGTTACGTGCATATTACTCAGAGTAAGTAAATTAGGAAGATATGAAACGAGAAACGGCACACAATCACCACCTAAAGCCACGGGATTTCCATCTAGAGATACGTCCATCAGGGATATCGCTTCGGCCAAAGATGACATATCCTCTACACTGAAAATAAGAAAGACAGTTGAACACAAGTGCATGCCTTAAAGAATTTAGATCCTCAAAACATGATTTACCTTTGCAAATCGTTATTACCGAGATAGAGTTTTTGTAATTTAGGCGTGTTTTGAAATCCTAAAAGCTTTCTTAAGCGGTTTCTTTTCAAGTTTAGTTCTCGCAGCGACACAAGTCCCTGAAGATCCGTTTGCCCAACACATTTGATTTGATTACCAGCTAAATTGAGCACTTTTAGTTCACTTAAATTAGATAAGCCACAGACTTTTCCTATTCTATTTCCATGCAAATCTAGAACTTCTAACTTTATCAAATTTGTAAGGCCTTCAACTCTCTTTATCCTGCAATTATAAAAAAGGAACATAATATGGACGAGATTATTTCTAACAATTTAATTTATAACAAAACACGGTTTATGTTTACCAAGTAAACTTTACCTGTTTTTGCCCATTAACAATACTCGCAAGCTAAACAGTCTTTCCAAACAAGTTATTTTGTCAATCTGGTTATCATACACGTCGAGGAAGACTAGTTTACCCAAGTCTAAAGGAGACAATCCAGTTAAGCTGTTAATTAAATTATGCTGTAAAGACAAAAGCCGTAGGCCGGGCTCTCCGACTATATGAGGTATTGACGATAGTCCTCTCCTAAAAACGATTAATAGTTTATTC
Source organism: Subacronicta megacephala (assembly GCA_958496365.1). Classification (NCBI taxonomy): domain Eukaryota; kingdom Metazoa; phylum Arthropoda; class Insecta; order Lepidoptera; family Noctuidae; genus Subacronicta; species Subacronicta megacephala. The sequence continues at coordinate 3,410,572 of OY292530.1, read as the reverse complement.
AATAAAATAAATTTATATTGCAGGTATGACACTAAAACTTGTGCTGTTGATCAAGGTTATTATCTAAGTAGATACTAGGTTCAAGGCGACTAAACATAGCATAGGCGATGGTTGATTTAAGCCTCTCTTCCCCAATTGGCTGGGCAAGTTAGACACATCGAGCAGATGAAAAATTAACATGTATGGAATAACATGTAGTAACTATAGTAACTGCCTACTTCAAATTAATTATTAGTTTAGTGCAAGTAACTATTTATATCTTAAACAATGGTACCTATCCAAACTAATCCTGTCAGGTAGCCGATCTTTCTCTTGTGGTGTTCTAGAAAGTTGTACTTTTCCTTCACCCACAGCTTGCAAATTGATCGTTTCATCTTTGCTATCTTCCTTTTGCACATAGTCATTACTGTAAATTTTCGAATAAGTAGTTTAAAATATTTTTTCTTAAGACTAATATTCTATAAGTAAAATGCATGTCATTGCTGTGCTTAAATATCGTATTTCTTTAATAAATAGTCAATCGAAGCACACCGAGAATATTCAGGCAGGCTGCCTTCAAGTCGAATGAGGCATCGGCATTGCTCTTACGTGAGCAATGCCGATGCCTCATATCATGATTTTTGTAGAAATAGACTGCAGGGATCAACGGCAGGGAAGATTTTTTGATTTAGATGATTTTATCTTTTATTCCGTAGGAGAACCGACAACCGTTGGGGTAGACGTGTTCTCGAGTGGAGACCGCGATTCGGCAAACGTAGTGTAGGACGCCCTCCGGCAAGATGGAGTGATGATTTGCGAAAGGTGGCTGGCAGAAGCTGGATGCGGAAAGCGGAGGACAGGGTAAAATGGCGCACACTAGGGGAGGCCTACGTCCAGCAGTGGCCAAGTATAGGCTGATGATGATGATGATCTTGTTCTGATTCTAAAAAATTGAAGGGAAGTTGTCATGTTAATGTAAGCATGAAATCTACGCAGCGCGGTTTTTGTTACATACCCAGATAACGTTGTGTGCGATCGCTGAGCTAGTGCTGCTCTAGGATCGGTTAACGCTGGTCTAATTTGCAGAAATTGACGGCCGTCACCACCAGCACCAGGATCAACTCGAGGCCCCCCAGCATCAAGGGACTGTGCGGATCTCCCTCTTGTGCGGAAAGCGATCTTCCTCACCTATATATATATATAGAAAATAAAAAAGATAACGTATCGATTGCAAAGGAAATATGATTTCATTTACATATTTATGTAATTTAATTCTTTGGTTTTGTCACTAACATTTCCACGGTTATACGTTAAAGGCATTTTTCTATAAAAGTATAAACAACAACGATACAAAAAGACTTATGAAACAATTGGCCCCATCTGATACAATTTTATTTTAATGAGAATAAATTCATACAATAGGCAGTTTTGGTCCATTTTATTACTGAAAAACTAAGTTGCTAAGTAACGCTAATAACGAACTTTTTCTAATATCGTAATGTAATAAAAATCATTGCAGTTCCAAATAGAGTGCTTTTATTTATTAGTAAATAGACTAGATAAGATAGCTTATTTTTAAAATAATTTTAAGTCCTTTTATGTTTATGTATTTATAGAAAAACATATAATAAATATTCAAACCAATAGTAAAATACCACCGGTCATGAACGCATCGGAATCATCTTTGGATATTTTAATTAGGTTGGCACTTTGCAGCTGTTATGTTATAATAATAATATGTCAGATGTGTCACGTCAGACTGTCAACAAAATAAATACAAAAACAAAACAAAATCGCAAAGGGAAAAAAGATTTGCTAGAAAGATTACAAGTCATATTTCTTTTGATTTACTATTTATTATAGTATAATTTACGACAAAAGTAGTATTGATGCGTAGAAGTTTCGAAAAAGTGTCATCATCAATACTAGTTACTTTTAAGAATTTGTTGACGGCGAATTTGCTGTCTCTTAGTGCTCCTATTGAGAAAATGGTGCGATTCTTTCCGAACCCGTACGACGATTATAAGCAAGGAAATGCTCCAACGATAGAAAAAGAACAGGTAATGGCTCAAATTCACGAGCATACCAAGAATATATCTAAACGACTGCAACCCTCACGGAAGAATGTCGATGGTGGCTTATACGTCGGGATCACCGGTGTATCTTACATGTTCTATTATCTTTCCAAAAACCCTTTGCTATCAGAAAATAAATCGATATACATGCAAAAGAGTCTCGAATACTTAAAGCCTGCACTGGAAGTGTCTGCTGGAGATAAAACCTCGTTTTTGTTGGGTGATGCCGGCACCTACGCTCTAGCCACTGTTTTGTTTAAAGAGCTGGGAGATGATCGGTCTTCTGAAATGCTAAAGTCCTACAAGTCTCTTTACTCCCAATATCTTAACCCCAAGTTCCTCAAATGTGGTGGTGATGAGTTCTTTGTGGGTCGTGCGGGATATATTGCTGGAGGATTATGGATGAGCCGAGAACTTCAAACACCAATATTTACTAATGAAGAGTTACACAAAATTTGTGATGTAATAATTGCCTCAGGTCGGGACTACTCTTTGAAACACCAGAGCCCTTGTCCGTTGATGTTTCACTACTACAACACTGAGTACCTTGGTGCTGCACATGGAATTAGTTTCATTTTACAAATTCTTCTATCTGTGCCAGGTTACTTAAGATACAACAAGTCTGCTGCTCATGATATCCAAGCTACATTAGATTTTCTAGCTTCATTGCAAACGGAAGAAGGGAACTGGCCATGTTGTATGGAGGAAATTGAACTTGATGATCATAAGCTTGTACATTGGTGTCATGGTGCATCAGGGACCGTCTATGTAATGGCTAAAGCATACTTAATATATAAAGACCAGAAGTATTACAATGCTTGTGTGAAGGCTGGTGAGGTGGTCTGGCGCAAGGGTTTGTTACGTAAAGGTCCTGGAATTTGTCATGGTGTAGGCGGTAATGGCTATGTATTCCTACTTCTGCATAGACTAACTGGGGATGAGAAATATCTACATAGAGCCCAGATGTTTGCTGATTTTATGACCACTGATGAGTTTATAAGAGATGCTAGGCTACCAGATAATCCTGAGAGCCTGTATGAAGGTACAGCGGGTACCGTCTGCTTTCTCTCAGATCTTCTAGTACCTGATAAGGCCGAGTTCCCATTTCAAGATGTATTCTCTACTTACAATTTTTAAATGAGTGTGTCAGTCCGATGATGTCCTGTTTAGTGTAGTTATTTATTAAAATGCCTTTTTTCCAAAAGATTTTCTTTTGCAAAACTACTACAGTTCTGTGCCAAATGTAAAGTGATTCAACTTTTATAGATTTAATAAGTAAATATTAGATTGCATGGTACATTGATATTATAATTGACATAGCAAAGAACTGCTTATAGCAATAATTCTTTCTATTATAGTCATTCTTATCCAGCCTACAATATTTTTGTTACCAAGTGCCATTAGTGTCAATGTATTATAAGAAATAGAGGAGGCTTTCATTTTATATTCACTATTTCAGTTGACTTGGTGACAGTAATTAGGGTAATTTTATAAGAGCGCCTATTTTGCTGTCGATCGCATATCAAATTTAATTCGACAGTAAAAGCCATTGTCTTTTAAAATGTAGGTGGATTTTCTTGATAACTAATGTCCCGTTGAATTCAATACACAAATTTATTCACAGTGTATTTTTAAATCAGAAATCAATATCCATTTCACCTAAATATGAATCTATTTTGTAACTTACTTCTATCTTTTTCCGTATCAGATGTTTCATTAATAATCGATATTCTTAATCACAGAAATATAAAAAACGGAGTACTATTTCATTGTTACAATAGCTATTTAGTGAACAGTGTTCATAAAATATTCAATGATCACGATATCTTATTCGGGAGCGCGAAAATTGAATTCAATGCTACATATAACGTAACGAAGTCTTACCCGAAAGTTGGGATCATTATAGATACTGCTTGTGAAGGATGGACAAGTGTACTGAACTCGAACACGGTATCCTTCCAAGGATACACCTTTATTATAATTACGGAACAACTGATTGCAACCACAGAGATCTTATCTCAATATCCAGTAGAAATCGACACTGATGTTATAGTCGCCCAAAAAATTAATGATACTTTCAAATTGTATGAAGTGTACAATACTGGTTTTAATTTTAACGGTACATACAATGTGAAAGCTTTGGGACATTGGGATTCATCATTGTACATCGGAGACTCTTTCCGGCGGGACTTGCAGGGTGTTTCCGTTAAAACCGCGGTTATTATTCTTACGTCGCCTAAAGTAGAGAAGCAAACTATAGAGCAATACTTGGAAAAGCCCATTAAATCCCAGATTGTTGTCGATACGGTGCATCGAATGAAATATTTCATCATATTGAAGTTTATGCGAGATATGTATAACATTAGGTAAGTATGCTTCTCCGTTTCTCCTTCCCCTCCCTTTTCCTTTACAGGGTCGTCAACACACGAGCTGTATGCTGTAAGCGTTCATAGGCTACAGTAACTGCTTACCATCAGGCGGGCCGTATGCTTGTTGCCACTAGTGGTATGAAAAATAATGTTTTCTTTTAAAACACTTCATTGAACAACCTACATACGTATTTGTTCTTGTTATTCTGTGTTTTTCTTGCTCACACAAGGTAAGACAGAGGAACTTCTGTATTAGCACCCACAGCTCGCTGGTATTTAGGTCTGATGTAATAGACAGTCTGAGCTGCTTCTGAAAGACGAACTCAAAACACTTCGACTTGGGAATCGAGCGCAGGTCCGCATCCACGCTTGCTACCACAAGACATGAGGCAGTTTTTTTTAAGGCAATGAAAATACCTAGCATCTTTTTTATAGCTACGATATTCATCGCGTCAGTACATGGGGGTACCAGCGCAACGGCAGCTTCGACGGGATGGTGGGTGCTCTTTACCGCGGCATGGCAGAGATAGGGGGAGCTCCCGTATTCTACAGGATCGATAGAGGGCAGCACGTGCAGTATATCTCGGAGGTCTGGATGTCTAGGTAAGACAGGCTAAAAAACATGGTCCAACACGTAGACTAACTACTACTAAAGCTCGTCCCGTATGTAGTTGGTAGGCACTCAGACGACGATCATAGGGCTAGGTTTGTGCAGTTTTTACTCGCTATGAGTCTCAAATCGGATTATTCCAAGTCTAGGCAATGCGACTCTCGGGGCATAACTTTTTATTTCTACCTTCCTATAATTGAACTTATTATTTTGTCTCGAACTGCAAGTCTTTCTTTGCGACGCAGGGCTCACTGCTTGCAGCCTTTTGCTAATAACTAGGCACAAAGATAAATTCCGAGCTGCTACCGAATTTTATGGAAAAACCACAATAACACCTGGACTCTGACTGGAAATCTCTAGCGAAGCAGTCGCGCTTAGGACCACTAGACTAATAAGGCATTGCTTTGATTTTCGTTTCTCAGACATTATTTCATCTTCCGCCACCCGAAGTACCCGGGTGGTCTCTACACGATCTACACACGTCCTCTAAGTGACATCGTGTGGTACTGTGTGATTGCCATGCTGGTGGTGACAGCTGTAATACTATGGGGCATGCTGCTTGTCCAGAACACTAGGGGAGAAAATGAAGACTCCTCACTAAGCTTAGCTGGACTGGTTATTTGGGGTGCGATTTGTCAACAAGGTAACGAATCTTGAACAGAGACCAGTATTACATTGTTCGAAATAACTGAGCTTGTCTGGAAGTTAGTCGTTCCAAACTGCCGCAGTGGCGATTCGAAGTGGCGCAGGAAAAGAGGTCCTGGAATTAATTCGGTAAGACGTTTAACGACGCTAAATTGCACCTATTATGTCGTAACACCAAACCTTAGTAACATACTCGTATCAAACACTGTTGCTTGTTTAGTCCGTTAAAATATTTCGTAACTATACCATCTCGCCTGTATCTTTTAAGGGTTAGGCAGAGATGTCCTGATGTATACCCACGGTCGGAATGTTATTTTAGTCTCGTATGAGGGGGCAAGCATCATCATCATCAGCCCATACTCGTCCACTGGACGTAGGCCTCTCCTAGTGAACGCCTCAGAGCCTGATCTTCGGGGCAAGCATATTCCCTCACAAATCCAAACCGAAACTTCACGCGTCGTAGCTGCGTTTGCGATCAAGAGGCAAACAGAATCCGCGTAGATACGTTAGAACTAGGTTCCTACTCTACTTACCATTCTTGAACTTCAAGGTATCTTCATAAACCGTGAGTCAACATCGACAAAGCTGGTGATCTTCGTAACTTTTGTGTATGCCGTCACTCTGTATCAGTACTACAACGCCACCATTGTGTCATCATTGCTGTTGGAACAGCCCAGAAATATTAGGACACTGAGGGATATTCTCGACAGCGATTTGAAGGCTGGAGCTCATGACATAGTGTATGATAAGGATTATTTTAAGGTATGTACCTATACCTACTCAGAGCGCCTACAAAAAATATGTTATGACTAAGGGCGGACCCCTCCTACGAGAAAAGTGTGAAGAATGATGCAGTTAAAACTGGATCACAACAAATATGTGTAATGCCCCGGGGTTTCACCCGCTTTGCCCTGCTCCTAAAAATCGTAGCGTGATCCTAGCCATTGGCCCCGCTTATGAATGTGGCTATCATACACAAAACAATATTTAAATCCGAGTGGTAACTAGTTCCAGAGCTTAGCGCGTTCTAAAAAACAAACTCTTCAGTTATGTTATATTAGTATAGATTATTAATTTGCTTGCGTCCCAAAAGGATTTAGATACTTAGGTATAGGTACCTAAGTACCTTAATCCTTTTGGGAACTATAACTTGGCTTCTAAGTGACTACGATAAATGAACTCACTTCACAGCGCACAACAGACCCGATTGCCATAGAACTTTACCATAAGAAGGTGGCTACCGCAACACACTACAACTTCTTCACCCCAGAGAAGGGCATAGCTATGGTGAAGAAGGGCGGCTTCGCGTTCCACATCGATACCACTGTGGCATTTCCGATCATGAAGGCCACGTTCAGTGAACGCGAGATCTGTGAGACAAACTTGGTTCAAATGTATCCACTCCAAAGAATGGGCGTCGTGGTTCGGAAGAACTCGCCGTATAAAGAACATATTGCTTATGCGTAAGTATCTATCACGGAAGAGATAAATAAGATTGGAATGGCCCTAGCTGCTATTTTGTACTAGGACCAGTGTCGCCGCTTTACTCCCACTATTTCAATTCTCAAACATACGCAACATTATCTTTACAAGCTTTTCGCACACAATCAAATCACACACACATAAATCTGTGGGCAGCAATTTGTTCACACACTAGCACCAAGCACCCGTAGGCATAAGACACACACACGCAACAAGCATACGCTAGTGCTTGAAAAGCCGATATTTTTTATCGATAAATTCTGTCTGTTATGTATTTTTATATTGAATGGGTAAAAGGGAAACATAAAAATCAAGAACTATTTTTGTTTAATATTAATTAATTTAAAAGAAACTATGTCCTTGGAACAAAACGTAATCATTAAGTAATTGGGGGAAACCTAACATAACATAACAGAATTATAACATAACATTTTTAAGTTATTTTAGTGAAGGAAAAATACGACCGCGGGCAGGATTCGAACCTGCGTCTTCTGGTTAAGTACACAAGACGCTAGGACCAATAGGAGCTAATAATCTTTGCGTGGAAAATGCCTAAAAAATACAAAAAGATACATAACATTATAATAATTAATTGCATAAATAATATGTCGAATAGAATCAAATATTAAAACATATATAAAATAGTAGGTATAATATTTGACTAGACTATATTGTATCTATTCAGTATTAAAATCAAATGGTCTACATGCCGCTTCATCTTCATTCATTCAATGATTCATATAATATAAAATACATCTAACTAAAAACATACTCTCATCAATTAAATATAATGTACCTATACGTAATATTTCAAAAATAATCTTTGTCAAACGTAAATATAGTTGAGAATTCTATCGATGCTTTTATTTAACTACACGGTCACCTCGATATCGATAGATGTACGCCGTCCATCACTCACGGCCAACCTCGGTAAACGACGAACAACGGCCATGGTTGAAGTGTAGAGAACGCAATGCATGCAGTACATTGCAAGCGGACTACGACATCGCGTTGATTAAGCGCGAACACATCGGGCAATGCATTTTATTTGTAACTTGTTGCAATAATATGATTGATGTTTGGAATTTCATATTGATCAGTATATTTTTATGTTTTTACCAATTATTCTGTAAATAAATGTTATTTTTGACTTACAGACGGAAAGATATACCTCCTCGCTATATACTGGAGGTCTGACAATTTGTCTATCACGTAAGAATAACACAACAAGGCATTTTAAAGCGGAGCTGTGTTCTCTGAAGTAGTCCTAAGCACACTAAACGCGGCGAATGTATGATTCGGGCGGGTTATGATTGTCTAATCGAAACTGTGGCGCGTCTGCCCCGCCCACATGGCCATTCCAATCTTATTTATCTCTTCCGTGGTATCTATAGATATCACGCCTGTTTTCCCCGAAGGGTTTGGCAGAGGGTTAGATACTAATGTACACCCACAGTTTGCTGATATGATCTGATAGATGCTATGATAAGTCCCCATGTAATAGGAGGCGAGCCTATTGTTATTAACCGGGCACAACCCCAAACTCCGAGCTGCTACTGAGAATTTTATAGAGATACCCAATAACACTGCTCGACTCGGGAATTGAACCTAGGACCTCTACGGACAGATATAACACGCAATAAATAACTCTGGTGTACCACAAACAAGTGACGTGATATCACTAGTGTATCACTCTACAGAATTATAAATGAATACAGACAAATTGGAAACAAAATGTTAGTGACAAAACAGTGTTACACTCTTTTTAGATTCTGCGTGATATCATTCCATACAATATACATACTGTAGCGACGTAAAACGCCCATCCAAATTGCACCAAGCCAAAGATACCTAAAAACTTCCTAGGATATCCTACAAATATTACATCCCACCTTTTTTTTGGTCAGGGTTGAAAAAGCTTTTTGCACTACCCACCGCCCCGGGGAGAGCAATGTGGTATGTCGGACTCCGCTCTGAAAAGAGCGAAACATACCTCGGCGTTTCGCGTCACCACTTTAGTGCCGGGACTACGGGAGCGCTCGCGCCTTGGCATTCGTCCGCAGATTGTTTCGCTATGTTTGAGAGTTTGGATTGTTTGTCTTTTGCCCTTCCCTGTGATAGCGCCCAAGGACCATGCCCTGCCTGCCCCACCCTAGTTACTCCCCTGATTCCATGCACGATGCATGTTTCAGCATCCGCAAGATGTACGAGGTCGGTCTTCCCCCTCGCATCTCGTCGGAGATCGACGAGCCGATGCCGGAGTGCGCGCACACGCCCGACTCTAGCGTGTTCTGTGTCGGCATCAGGGAGTTCTCCACACCGCTACTAGCGCTCATGATAGGCGTGGTGTTGTCCATCATAGTGCTCGTGTGCGAGTTTATAGTGCATAGAGTTGTTAAGAGCACCAATATGCTTGAGTTTAGGAATTAATTAAAACCCATTGCACTACCGATGTGAACCCACTCGTAACACAAGCATTTAGCGTAGCAGAGGGGGTTAACAAGAGTTTACTAGTAATGTGTGACCAACATTGCAAGTAAGCTTTTTTTTAAAATAAAATAAAAACTACGGTGTTAAAGTACCTGTCTAGTTTGAGTTCACAAGTTTCTAGTGAATTTAGCTGTTATAAGTAATAGCATACCATCACGCCTGTATTTCCTGATGAACGAAATAGTATATAGGATGAAATAAATGCAAATTAATCATCTTCCATCTGTTTATTTATTTGGGTACATAACTTCCTCGCGTTACACTATTACACTCTGGAGTGGATTCTTGAAAAAATTACAAACTTCCAAAACTGCACGGTTATCCACGTTCATTATAATTTATACTTTTATCATGTATGTTATATAATACACAGCACTGTGGCCGACTTTTGTCGCTAATGTCGGCCATAGCTCCAAAGAAGTTTACATAAAATCAGTACATGGATAAAGACGTTCTTAAGACATTTCTGTTTCATTGTTTTTCAACTCAGCTCTTTGTCTAGAACTAAGAAGTATTGTGATGTTTTTAATTCGTAAATTTCTTTTGAAATGACGTTACACTGTCTTCAAAAACTCGCCTTTTTCCCAGAACAATCAATGTACAATATTAAGCTAAAATCATTTATATATAGATATATAAATGAGAGTTTTTACCGCTGCACTTAATAAGTGTCCGTTCATACGACAATATTGTTCGCAACGAAAGCTCATACGCAGCATAGAGCTCCGTCATCCGCGGCGTGTACGCAACGCAATATAAACACTATAAATACACAATAAGATTCAAATTTTAACGATACAACGGTCAATATTAAATTTCTTACTCTCAACTATCAATTTCTTTGAAGAAATACACTCATTTATGAACTAAGTGTGGGTACCAGACCGATAACATATTAAATAACACATTTTCTTATTTCTAAGATAAAGTAATTTAACTTTTCGCTGCAAATTAACCTTTAGATAATAATAATTTAGTGTGAAGTGATTTTAATTGTAACATATTTTAACAAACCATAGATTCTGCTTCGATCTTAATACCACACTAATTTCTATCGCAATTTTATAAGAATTATTACTACTAACGTCGTATGTTTATATAAACGCCTGAGGAAATATGTGAGACTGCCTCGTTAAATAAATGCTTTGTCATGTAGCTGCATCGTACAAAAGCAGCACGCTTGCTGTTAGGATCCTTAATGATCCGCCTGGCTATCAACCTCATTTACAACAAGTATTTGAAAATAACTCAAAACCTCAGACACCCCGACTAGTTTTTATTGCAAGAAATGTATGTATTTCGGAAGTAACTATTTATTTTCATAAATTATTGACGGAGATAACAGCAGTTTTTAATTTCGTGCTTATTCTAGCCGATTCAAAACTCTACATGCATACTCGAGCGAAATTCTACGTATAGCTTGGGTTAGAAGGTTAATAACCTCTCACTTAAAATATTTTGATTAAAACGGTCAGCCATTAAAACAAGAAACCCTATTTGTAACCATAATCTATGACGTATTTCTGTTTGACACGTCAGCATAGGTTGTCAATCGTGCGCACCGTGGCGGTGCTTAAGAAACTATTAGTCCCGACACAACACAAAAATGATTTTTAGGTCAAAATTAACCCTTATTAACAAGGAGTTTAATCGATTTAGATATCGATTCTGAACAAACTAGTTTCAGGTTTTGGGTTAATTCAATTACACGTTGTATAAGACCGGCGTCAAACAGTTTTACTGTTCCGCCGTGTCTATGAGAGGCAGAGCTCAAAAGAGTATTTATTTAAATTCGTGCTCTTTTTTAAACCCTGTCAACAAGCATTAGGGTCAAACATATTCAAGTTGGAAAAAAGGTTTTAATATTAAAAGTAAATATAATTAGAAAGTAGAGGGTAAATAGGCAGCCTCGACTTTAATTACAATTGAAAGTTACCTCGTAATAAATAGTAGTTACACAGCACTGCTAGTGTTGTCTCACTTTATCGACATGAAAATTATAAAAAATACAACGTTATTTTATTCTTAAAAAAATAAAGGGCATTATTATAAACAACTTTTACTATGGAGCAAACAAAGTTGAGAAAATATTGCTTTTTCATAGATTTATGTTCAATCATCTGCAGACAATATGTGTATGGGACAATTTGTTCTGAGATTTCAAAGTTCGTTCTATGGTAAAAAACGTTGTTCGTAATAATGAGTACAAAGCCCCCTTATTTTTTATGGTACAGCCAGTATTAAATATCAGAACAAACACACTGTACAGTCGCCAGCAGGTCAAGGTGAAAACTGTGAAATTTCTCCAAATGATTTAAACCTTAAATTGTTAAATATAAAGTTCAAAATCAACTGAGAAAATTTTACATTTTGTGTTAACTTGATGTGCTGGCCACCGTTATAATTATCGACACTTCTAGAGAAATTAACTTTATCTCCATGAGATAAAATACATGTCAGAATGATAGCTGCCAAATGGTGTTAATTCCGAAAACATATGTTGTGCCGTTGAGATAAGGTTTAATTTTCTTAGTTGCGCAGATAATTTTGAAGTTTGTATGTGAAAATTTGATGATAAAAAATAGCGTTGTATATTTCTTGGTATATTAGTAAAGAAATTGGTTCTTAAGTCCACAACACATACAGTCGAAAATCCCATTACATCCATGATGCCCCATCATAAGTAAAAAAAGGCGAATGTAAAATAACTTAAAAGGCGAATGCTTCGAAAGGTCTGTTTAGCCAACATACGACATTTTTAGTATATAAGCGTTCATTTAGTCACTGTTCGGTGGTACGGGATGCTGTGTGGAGTGTTTAACGTAGGAGGAGTGTGGCGGACGCCGCGGTGGAGCGAGCTGGGCGAGTTTCACCGCTCCTCAAGCATCACCGTCTCTTGAGGATACAGCTTCAATGCCTGCAATGTACTGCTGGGAGATTCCGTTGTGAGCTGCCGGGGAATATTTGGTTGAGATGCAAGAAAAATACTAGCATATAATGTAGATTATTTTATCTATTAAAAAATAATTTCTTTATTTCCCTTGGTCACGTTGTAACTTGAGAAGATTTAACCAATACAATTGATCTTTTTTTTAAAAAAATCTAGTACTTTGTAGAAGGTTCTTGAAGAAAGAAAAATTAAGGAAATTGTGCAGAAAAATTGGAAAATTTAGCAAACTTTATGACTATTTCAACTTCAAGCGTTTTTTTTTACAAAGACAGGACAAGGTCGGGTCATCTAGTTCTATAAAAAATACTCATTAAGTTAGTTAAATTAATAAATCAATATCCCTTCCACTGCCCATAGATACTATCCCAAAAGCAAGGTTACAGAACTTGATAAGGTATAGATAAAGCGAGTTATACTTTTTATCGATAATTAAACAAACGTTATAACTTACGTCTCTCCTAGGCCAGCTAGAGATGACCTTATAGTGTTCTTGTGGGTAGCCTTTAGACGCGAGGAAGTCTAGTAATGCCTGAAAATTATTATAAAAATCACCATTAGCCTATTATATGCCTAAGCTCTCTCGATATGTGTGTTTAGTACGTACGGCGAGCGTGTCGTGTGCGTGGAAGCGCCTCTCGAGGCAGTGGTGGTGGGGGGGGCGGCGGGCGCACGCGGATGTGTGTGTATGTATGTGTGTTTAGTACGTACGGCGAGCGTGTCGTGTGCGTGGAAGCGCCTCTCGAGGCAGTGGTGGTGGGGGGGCGGCAGGCGCACGCGGATGTGTGTGTATGTATGTGTGTTTAGTACGTACGGCGAGCGTGTCGTGTGCGTGGAAGCGCCTCTCGAGGCAGTGGTGGTGGGGGGGCGGCAGGCGCACGCGGATGTGTGTGTATGTATGTGTGTTTAGTACGTACGGCGAGCGTGTCGTGTGCGTGGAAGCGCCTCTCGAGGCAGTGGTGGTGGGGGGGCGGCAGGCGCACGCGGATGTGTGTGTATGTATGTGTGTTTAGTACGTACGGCGAGCGTGTCGTGTGCGTGGAAGCGCCTCTCGAGGCAGTGGTGGTGGGGGGGCGGCAGGCGCACGCGGATGTGTGTGTATGTATGTGTGTTTAGTACGTACGGCGAGCGTGTCGTGTGCGTGGAAGCGCCTCTCGAGGCAGTGGTGGTGGGGGGGGCGGCAGGCGCACGCGGATGTGTGTGTATGTATGTGTGTTTAGTACGTACGGCGAGCGTGTCGTGTGCGTGGAAGCGCCTCTCGAGGCAGTGGTGGTGGGGGGGCGGCAGGCGCACGCGGATGCGCGTCACGTCCGGCCCGGGCGCGCCCGCCGCGGGCTCGGCCGGCACCCGCCGCGCTGCCGTCGACCGCTCCGCCTTCGCAACACAACAATACCATCAACACTTGAAACATACGGACTGAATCGCGCAAGTGGAGTTTACCGCGCGACTCGCATATGTACAACCGCCCGACATCAACCGTCGGGCCGTAGCCCGCCAGGCAAACATCTGCCTGGTTGGAGGATCCTCCCTTTGTTTGGAGGGGCAATACATCTCGACTCTCTACAAGATAATGAATGTACGGTGGCCAGCACATCAAGTAACCACAAAATGTCAAACTTTGTCAGTTGATTTTGAACTTTATCTTCAACAGTTTAAGGTTTAAAATCATTTGGAGAAATTTGTCAGTTTTGTATACCTTGACCTGCTGGCGACTGTACACGGAGCTGTGCAAACTATCGGACGTAAGTCGTGGACGCAACCTTGTGGTGACCTTGAGCGTTCGGATGTCCGACAGGGATCTGACCAGCCAGGTACATAAAGACTGTGCACACTTATCAGTCGTGACTGTCAGCCGCGTCCATCAGCCGCGTCTGATAGTTTGTTTCAAGCTTCAACCTTGCCCTTTTATACAAGCTAAGCATTTTAAGTTATACACCTAGTAGTCCTAAACGCGACTGCTAGACTAGACATTTTTTTTATGGGATTACTCGGCAAACGAGCAGGCAAGCTACCTGATGGTAAATAGTCTTCGCCGCCAATGGACATCTGCAAAACCAAAGGAATTGCAGATGCGTTGCCGAGCCCATTTAAAGAAAAGGGAGGGGAATGAGAAAAGAAGAAGGAAAGGGACAGAGGGGGGAATTGCGCCACAATTCCGCCGCCTGGAATTCTGGATTCAATTCCCAAGTTGAGCAAAGTGTTATAGGGATTTTCTATGAAATTCTCCGTAGCAGCTCGGAGTTTGGACTTATGCCTGGTTAATGGCAATAGATTCACCAATCACGGGACCTAAACATACCAGCGGACTGTGAGTGTACAATAATTACAGTTTGTTCGAAATAAGTAAGCCGATCGGAAGTTGTCTGCAAGTGGTTTATAAGTGGTAAATTTTAATAGAAAGAGTCGGTGTAAAGATAATAAGAGTCGTATATGTTTCACATTTCTAATTACTTTGTTTACTAATTTCGATATTTATGTATTAAAACACTTAAATAAACGATTTTATCACCGCGGTAGTTCGGAACGGCTAAGTTCCGATCGGCTTACTTATTTCGAACAAACTGTAATACCACTCTGGCTAACCGTTCGAGGAAAACAGGAGTGTT